>VWZD01001411.1:1522213-1620849 GCA_013396695.1 Sakesphorus luctuosus | reverse complement strand
TCCATCCATCCCTTCCTCCCTCCATCCATCCCTCCATCCCTTCCTGCCGCCGCCGCCCCCCGCGCGGGCGCGGACAAAGGGGAGGGGGCCAACACCTGGCGAGCGCCAGTCCCTTTGTGGGGCAGGCGCGTCCCGCAGCCACGCCGGGGACGGGCAGCGCGTCCGGTGCCTCCCGCCCGCCCCGGGCACCGCGAGGGAGGGTGCGGGGGCTGTGGGGGCACTTACTCGCCTGCCCTCACCTCGCACCTTCACGCCGCTCGCCGCCCGCAGCCTTAGCCGCTCCCTCGGCGGCCGCCGGGGCGCTGGAAGTTCAGACGGCGCCGGCCATTCCCGGCTGGCGGTGCCGGGGGCGGGCGCGGAGCGTCCCCGGCGGCTCCACAATAGGCACACCGGGCAGCGCGCGCGTGTCCCCGTGCGTGTGCGCGTGTGTGTCTGTGTGTGTGTCTGTCTTGTGTGTGTGTGCGCGCGCGGGGGGCGGCGCCTCTCCCGGCGCGCCGAAGCCGGGCGGGATGCGGGGAGGGGGGAAAGCACTGTTTACCCGCCGGCCGTACCCCCCCCGCGCCGCCCCGATGCTCGGGCTGGCCCATGCGCCGCCGCCCCCCACCCCGCGGGCGGGCAGGTGGTACAGTCCGGCCCGTCGGGCGCCCTCGCCCCCCGGCTTCGAGGAGGGCGGGGCCTCGCCGCTGTGACGTCACCGAAGCCGGGTGCAGGCGGCCAATGGGCGCCAGGGGGCGGGGCCGAGAGGTAAGAGCCCGCGGGTGCTGTGGGGCTGCGCTCACTCCCGCCCCGCTGCTCCCTCGGAAGGGGCGGCCAAAAGCCTTTGTGTGCGAGCGGAGGGGGCGACCGTGAGCCCGCCCCGGGCCCGTGCATGTGTTCCCCTGCCGGCACGCAAAGCTGTGGGGAAGGGAGCAACCCCACCCCCACCATGCACCGCGTCGCGTTGCATGCTGGAGCTTGTAGTCTCGCCGGGGAGTCCTGAAAGGTTAAGCACCAACAGCAGCTAAGAGGAATGATTCCCCCGTCAAATGCTTGTGTATGCCGTAATGAGCTATAAGTTATCCTTTAGAATGCGCTTTCGGTTTTAAAGAGCCGCATCTCCAAGGCGCAGCCCAGCCCGCTCGCTCTGCGGGGGAAGGGACGGGGCGAGCCCCGCCAGCTGCCAGGACCTGCCCGTCCCGGCATCCTCCGCGCCAAGATGTCGGCGGCGATCGCCGCGCTCGCCTCCTACGGCGGCTCCGACTCGGAGCCCGACTCGGAGCCCGAGGCCGAGGGCGGCTCCCAGCGCTCCGCCGCTGTGCTCGCCACCCGCGACGCCGTGCTGCACCTCCGGGCGCCGCCCGCCGCGCCCCCGGCCCTGCCGGTCGATGCGGCCCCGGAAGTCGCCGTGAAGGTAGGCGGCCCTCCGCGGCCCGGGCCGGACTGGGTCCGCACCGCGGGCCTCGGGACGCTCCTGGGGACGGCCCTGTGGCAGCCCCACGCCAGGGAGAAGGGGTGGGAAGGGTGCAGGGCCGCCGGGGGTGCGAGGCCGCCGCCTGGCCTGGCCCTGCCCCTGGTGCGGGGCCGCAGCTGTGGAGGGAGGGAAGGAGGGAGGGCGCGTGTCGGAGAGCCCCGGTGCATCCCGGCTGGGGGGTTAAACCTATTATAGCGTGTTATCTCCGTCTCAGAGCGTGTCTCGGTTGTAGTTCTTAAATACTCTTTGTCTGCTGTTCTCTGAGTTTAAGATGTTTCCAGTGTGGTTTTCCCGGCTGGTGTGGTGAAGTCGATACTTGATAGGCCGAGTGCAACTGAATCCTGTTCTAAAGGGCAGCCTGAAATCTGAGCGGTGTTTCCGTTTTTCATTCCCTCTTGCTTGGCAAACCTGGATTTTCCTAGTTCAGTATCATATTGACTCACTTCTGTGATGCCAGAAAGAGGAGGAAGGTGCTGATTGGACTTTGGGACTTAATGCCGGCACTCCGGACTCCGAATCCCAAGGACCTGAGTTCCAGTCTCAGCGGGACCGTCCCCAGGCAGTTCAATGCCTCCCTGCCATCCCATCCCGTCACATCTCGGATGCTCAGCAGGGTCAGCCCCGGTTAGTACCGGGTGCTGTGACAGTCCCGAGGACTTCACTGTCACTGTCCAAGCTCGCTGGGCCGTGGCAGATGGACCTCAGGACTTAAACGGTGGGGCCAGTTCTGTGCACGCTGTGCCTCACCTAAAACATCCCCTGTGCAGGCTGGAAGGGCACACCCACGTGGGGAGAGCCCTGCCCAAATCTTCACTCCCCGACGTCTGGCCATACACACACAAAAATTTGTAATCAAGAGCAGGTATCTTGCTATGATAACTATGATTGTGTTACTGCATTGCTCCTAGTTGTTCTGAAAAGTTTCCTGTTTGTGACCAAGAAGCGAGTGGAATCTTTCACTCTATTGTAATTTGTTAATTCTTACCACTTACCAATTAGTTAAATCTGACCACTGAAGCTGGTCAGATTTGCATGTGCACGTTTTGTTGTATATTTTGTTATCCCTTAGAGTTTTGGAAATCTGACTTTCTGAATTTCAGCATCTGGCAGGCTGTCCTGTACAGGCTTCAAAAGGATTGCTGATTAACAGCTGTCATATCTCCTGAATGTAAAGGATTATAAATGGCAAGTAGCATTGGCTGTGTTTTTCACCACTCCTAGGGCTGTAGCAATGGATTTTCCCTTTGCCACACCAGCTCAAAGGTTTCTATAGTTGCTCAGTGGCTGACATCAGGGAACAGATCTGAATTTAAAAAAACCCAAAACTGCTAAGTTGTTTGCCCTTGGGTCCATTGATCCCTTAATCCCTTGGGTCCATTTGTGCCCTTCATCTTGTTGGCACAAACGCTGTGCCAGCACGGTTAAACCCCCAGCACCAGTGCAGAAACAGAAACAGGGAGAAAGAGTTAAGTGTCAGCAGCACATTCAGTTCAAAGCTGTTTGCCAGGCTGTGCCCTGGAGGGGGTACCCACCAGCACGTCTGGGGCTCTGCCTCAGTCATAATGCTGACTAAGATAAAAAGGGAGTGAGGTTTCTGAGTATTGAAATGTTTGATTAAAATGTTGTCTATAATTTTTATTTGATATCACAGGTGACCTGCATATAACTGAAAAGAGCAAAAGCTTCAAACTGAGGCTTTCAGAATACAGCATGCTGCAGCTGCTTTGAGCACCACAACCTTCTTTGAAGAGTAACAGATAATTTCCTTGTATAGTGATGTTAGGCTGTCTTTCTGGGTTCAGGAAATAAGGATAGGTCTCATAGACAATACTTTCTCAACACCTTCCAGGTCTAAAAATGATGATGTCCCACCACTCAATGGAAGCTTGCCAGTCACTTCCTCAGGAATTTACCCTGCTTCTTTAGGAGTAGAAAGCCCTTAGTGAACAAATGTAAAATACATGATGTTTGAGTGTAGGTCACAAGTGTTCTGTAAGTACAGGCCTGGAAAAACTGCAGGCTGAGTGAGTAGGAAAGCAAAGTTACAGTTCATTAGTTACACTTCACTTCTGCAAATGTTGTTTTTACATGCATAAGGATCAAGTACCATTAAGTGCATGGATATATGTATTATGCAAAGGACCAGGAATGGATAAGTGAAGATGGTGGTAAAAAGGGGGATTAGAAGGGTTAGCCATACAATAAATATAAATGACAGCTGCACACAAGTGTATTTTGGGCAGTTGAGAATGCAAATGGTGGTTGGTGTTCTGCATCCTGGTTTTAACTGTTGCATCTCTTTCTGATTCAGAATTTTGGTCTATTAACTGGCATAGACATTCAACTTATATGTACTTCAAAGAGGAGTAGGTCCTCTCTGTCTTCATTAGCAAGGCATAGTAGTTAGCACGTTCAGCTAACAGCATTTGGGTTACTTAAGTGTGCATATCAAATATAGCCCTAAGATGTTACTTCAAGATTTATTTTGTTTTTCTATAAGAAATCTGTCTTTGCCTCAAAGTACATCATAGTTATATAAAATCATATTTCTGTGAAAATAGTTCTTCTCTAATTGAAAACTACTAATGATTTGAAACTGTCTTTTAAAAGTGTGAGGGGATGGCTTTTGTGAAATCCTCTTCTTGCATTCTGCATGTCAAAATAGGCCTATTGTTGATGTTAAATTACTCATAATAGGTAACACTGAGTTATAATTATTGGTTACTCCAATCCTGTAATCCAATCCAGTAGTACTTCTTTCATTATAAATTGGAAAACCAACTAGATGAGAGTTGCATGTTTCTGCTACTGTTTTTAGCACCACTGAACTGCTGAAAATGTTGCAGCAGTTGGGGGAAGGCAGCAGAGGATGTAGGTGTATGCTTCTGGTCCCTTCGTGCAGGAAAGGATCTGTTGTAACAACATAATGTTCAGAGAAGGGCAGCAGGGCCAAAGAAGAGTCCTGCTTCTGTATGAGGAGTTATTGAGGAGTCCAGAACTGAAAAAGATGACTGAGGTGAAGAGCACTGACAAGGACCTACAAAGTCATTAAATGGTGTGGAGAGGATATGTGCTGGTAAAGGCTGGTGAAGGGACTGGAGCACAAGTCCTATGGGGAGAGGCTGAGGGAGCTGGGGTTGTTTAGCCTGGAGAAGAGGAGGCTCAGAGGTGACCTCCTCACTGTCTAGAACTACCTGAAGGGACGTTCTAGCCAGGTGGGGGTTGGTCTCTTCTCCCAGGCACTCAGCAATAGGACAAGGGGGCACGGGCTCAAGCGCTGCCAGGGGAAATTGAAGTTGGAGATCAGAAAAAAATTCCTTCCAGAGAGAGTAATCAGGCATTGGAATGGGCTGCCCAGAGAGGTGGTGGATTCCCCATCCCTGGAGGTTTTTAAGGTGAGATTGGCCGTGGCACTGAGTGCCACAATCTGGTAAATGGACTGGAGTTGGACCAGAGGTTGGACTTGATGATCTCGGAGGTCTTTTCCACCCCAATCAATTCTGTGATTCTGTGATTTTTCCCATGCAGCAACTGTAAGCTAACTAGTAGAAGCTATTTTAAGAACAACAAAAGAATGCAGATCTCCATGCAACATGTAGTGGGGGCTTATGCCCATACCAAGAAAGACTGTGTGCAAGAAGTTTCCACTGTTACAAGGACAGTGTGGCCAAGTCCTTGGAAGAGATGTTGTTAATGAATACATGGATTTCTTCAAGTTTACGGGGTCTTCTGACCTGAAAATATATGGCTATTGAGAGAGTGCAGAAGTGGTATCATGTACACTTGCCCTGCTCTTGCTCTCCTCTAGATGCAGTGTCTCCTTCACTGATCTGGAGGAGAGGACACTGAACTGGATTGAAGTCAACTAGGCTGGCCCAGCCCAGTACAGGAGCTGGAGGGTCTGTGTCGCCTTTAATGTGAGGAGGAGTTGGAAGGGTCAGTTCTCTGTTGAGTCTAGTTGACCTGTGATGCTATGCAGGTTTCCAGAACAGTTTTACTTCAGAGGAAGAAATCGACTTCTGTCACTTTTTTAAGGTTTTTTAAACCCTAATCCCTGCCCAGCTGTGGAGAGGAGAAAGATACAAGTTAGCATGTGACCATTACGTTAAGCAGTGATAGAACTTGGGAAGTATTACTTGTTAGCAATGTTTTGTCTTCTTTTAGCATGGTATATTTTACAGCTTTCTTTGATAGAAAAATATCTTGTAGAGGAGAGATGTTTAGAACATGCCCTCCTGCAAAATGCTAAGAATCTAACCTAGTTCAACAAAATGGTTTATCATTTGCTTCTGTTGCTGGTTTACTTTTATTCTCTTGAAGTTAATGGGCTGGGCATTTACTGTTAAGTGTGTGAATTGGCAGAAAGAATGAAAGCCAATAACAGCCATATCTTAGTGCTGGAGCTCAGTTGCAAATGCTGTTTATCTGTTGGTAATAAATTTGGAAGTCTTTAGAATGAAATAATGTGTATTTGACAGCCCAAGTGGTTTATGCAAGAATTGGTGACAAACTGCTTAAGCCTTTGTGGTTCATGGGATATAGTCTTAATTTGCCACATTTTAATTTAATCAATAATTAAAACTAATTGAACATTATGCAAAGCAGCCTGCCCTTTTATGCTATTTGACTAATTAGTAATTAATTTACCTGGGGAGAATGGAACATTGTATATTTATTATCAGAATTGTTCAGAAAAAGTAGAAAAAACTCCAACATGTAGACATCAAAACTCTCTGCTTGCATGAGATGAAACAGGAAAGCACAAACAACATTATATTCTTTCTAAGGAGCAGAATTACCATCCAGTGTTGCAGTACCTGCTCGAACTTGGGTTTTTTATTTAAGGCCTTCCTTTGTTGCCTATTACAGGGATTTTGCCTGTGTTTAATTAAAAAAATGTTTTTGTCTTGCATACATATAAAGAAACTTCTAGCGAACTTTTTCAGATGTTTTTTATTATTGAACTGTTTTGTATTTTATAAATCAAATATTTTTCACAGAAAGTAACAGTATTTGGTTTTGGCATTCAGGGTTTTTCTGAAGAAAAACAGGACTGTGGCATGTTAAGAAAGAAAGTTAATCTGATTTACTGTATTTGTGGTCTAAAATCTCTTCCATTTCCTGTGCCCTTTCTTACGCTTTTATGTGGCCAAAGGGCCTTTATGGTAGGACTAAAGGAGCCTGCCTTTGCAGGAGCTGGACATGCTCTCTGGAGAGTTATAATGAAGCACCTGCTTGTCTACACTTAGCATCAAAAGCTTCCTTCTGTCTCAAGATAGATTCCTTAGGCAATGGTAATACACCAGAGTACAGCCCTAAATACCGTTCCTCTCTAATAGTGTGATGCTGTGTTGTAGAACAAAAGAGACAAAGAAGGAGCATTTCAGTATCAAATAATTGTTTTACTTCATCAGATCGTATCTGAACTGTAAATCAGCACTAAGGAGACATTACATCTATTAAAGAAAACCAAAGCAATACAACCAACACACTAAGTAATTTGGTGATATCATAGAATCACAGAATCGATTGGGGTGGAAAAGACCTCCGAGATCATCAAGTCCAACCCTTGGTCCAACTCCAGTCCATTTACCAGATCATGGCACTCAGTGCCATGTCCAATCTCACCTTAAAAACCTCCAGGGATGGGGAATCCACCACCTCTCTGGGCAGCCCATTCCAATGCCTGATTACTCTCTCTGGAAGGAATTTTCTTACGATCCCCAACTTCAATTTCCTCTGGCAGAGCTTGAGCCCGTGCCCCCTTGTCTTAGTGCCGACATCTGCCTCTTTTTGCCTCATATCAGGAGTGATACTTCCATCTGTCTGAACAGACACACAGCTAACCAAATTTCAGTGGATCTCTGGACTAAGCAATTTCTGCCAAGCTGTGTAAGTAATCTGTATAAGTAATCTTTTCTAGGCTGAATTAGGTTCAGTTTAAACCTTTGTTCATTCTTGGTTTTTCTCCTTAGGACCCTTTTCAGTAGCACATGTCTTACCTGATATGTGATGCCCAATGTGGCTTCTGTATTTCGGTTGCGTGCTTGTTACCACTGTGAGAAAAGCAGAGGTGACATGTGGAGCTGAAGTTTGCAGCTCTGTTGTAATTGTCTCTTTAAAGATAGGCATGTGCAGTAAAGCACAAGTCCCTAACACCTTCATTCTTCTCCTGCAGGTTATGGGCAGTGTACCACCTTTACAGGGCGGTCCCGTGGTGTAAAGGAGAGCACTCTGGACTCTGAATCCCAAGGACCTGAGTTCCAGTCTCAGTGGGACCATCCCCAGGCAGTTCAATGCCTCCCTGCCATCCCATCCCGTCACATCTCGGATGCTCAGCAGGGTCAGCCCCGGTCAGTACCGGGTGCTGTGACAGTCCCGAGGACTTCACTGTCACTGTCCAAGCTCGCTCGGCCGTGGCAGATGGACCTCAGGACTTAAAGGGTGGGGCCAGTTCTGCGCAGGCTGTGCCTCACCTAAAACATCCACTGTGCAGGCTGGAAGGGCACACCCACGTGGGGAGAGCCCTGCCCAAATCTGCGTTCGGGAAGTCTGGCCATACAATACAAAACCACCTTTAATGATATTACAGCATGCCATTAAGCCCATATTTACACAATTTCTGAATGGCAGCAAACACAAACTACTTCTCTGCCAGTCCTGTAGCTGAACTTTTATCTTTCTCTTGAGGAATTCTGTCTCTCTTTAAGTTGACAGCTCCTTGACCCCCCTTTATATGATTCCTGTGCCTTTGAGAGTGGGAAGTGATCTGGGGTATTAGTTGGTTCCTCACTGAATTCACAGATGCCCTGCTCTTTCAGCCTGGCTACTGATCGTCTGCCATCCTGCGGAGCCACTTGTGTTACACGTGGCACATGAGCTACATGATGAATTGCTCACCTTAGGCTTTTAGATAAATCAGGATATTTGTGTGACCAAAGGAAAAGCTACATCGCAGTAGAGAGGCAAGATCCCTTAGATACCTTATCTCAGTCACAGCTCTGCCAGACTGCTGCTCCTGTGATCCCTTCCCTGTGAGCTGTAGCTATGGCAAATGCATCTGGAATGAATGCACTTAGGGGTGTTGTCAGCATAAAGGACAGACTCATAAGACCTGTATTTACTTTTTCTGCATTCTGGGTCTTAGAAAGATGAGTTCTGCTGAAAGATCAGTGTTCTGGCAGTTGTACCCAGAGATCTTCACCATATGCAGAGGTTGTTGATGAGTTCATAGAATCATAGAATCGATTGGGTTGGAAAAGACCTCTGAGATCATCAAGTCCAACCTTGGTCCAACTCCAGTCCATTTACCAGATCATGACACTCAGTGCCACGGCCAATCTCAGTTTAAAAACCTCCAGGGATGGGGAATCCACCACCTCTCTGGGCAGCCCATTCCAATGCCTGATTACTCTCTCTGGAAAGAATTTTTTTCTGATCTCCGACTTCAATTTCCTCTGGCAGAGCTTGAGCCCGTGCCCCCTTGTCCTATTGCTGAGTGTCTGTGAGAAGAGACCAACCCCGACCTGGCTAGTACTTCCCTTATGATAGTTACTGAGTTCTCTTTTCTCATTTAAAAAAACCCACAGCCAAAGCACACCAATGCAGGTAGCTTGTCAATTTGTGATCTTGATGGGCTAGGTTAATATTTTTTAATGTTTCTTCTAACTACCAGTCTTGTAATGCTGTACAAAGTGACATTTATCAGATGTTGACCAAAGAATAATTTGTCTTCTGCAATTTGAACTTTAGCTGTAGACTAACATTTCAGAGTATTTTGTGTCAATACCTTATATTCCTATCAAGATTTCAATTCTTTAAAATAACTGAGATGGTAAAGTGGGGAGTTGGAACACTTTCAAATATAGTTTAAGGCAAAGTGGCATAATGAAAAGAACCATTATGTGCTTCAGCAGCATATTATCAGATCATTTGATACCCCAAAATGTGAAAACATGAGTAAGACTGGAGGTCTTGAGGAGTGTAGCTCTGATAAATGTAACATGTGCTTCAATTTCAAGGCTCGGTGGTTTTCACACAGAAAGACTGTGCCTGTGGTGGTCTAAGAGTGAACATATTGTGTGGCTTCCAAGTGACTCAGCACTGTTCCACCAGCAGTGAAGTAGAACCAGAATTGCTATTATTGTCCAGCAGAGGATCAGCTTTCATGGCACAATCTGTTTCTTTTTTCAATTACCAAGTGGCATATAATAGAACCTAACAGGAAGAAAAGAGGAGGAAAAATAGCAGAACTGAAAAATTCATGGCACTTTTGCAAAATGAATTTTTTCTCGCTTTTTCAGATTAAATAGCAGGAAAACCCCTGCATCTTAATTTCAAGTAAACTGATCACTGCTTAAATGCCACTAACCAATGATCAGACAGTTTTGCCTTATTATCACAGAATCACAGAATCGATTGGGTTGGAAAAGACCTCCGAGATCATCAAGTCCAACCCTTGGTCCAGCTCCAGTCCATTTACCAGATCATGGCACTCAGTGCCACGGCCAATCTCAGTTTAAAAACCTCCAGGGATGGGGAATCCACCACCTCTCTGGGCAGCCCATTCCAATGCCTGATTACTCTCTCTGGAAAGAATTTTTTTCTGATCTCCAACTTCAATTTCCCCTGGCAGAGCTTGAGCCCGTGCCCCCTTGTCCTATTGCTGAGTGCCTGGGAGAACCAATTATCTTCATTTTTATTTTCTCAAATTATAAGTTTGGTGGACAGGATGTGAGGTCCAGCTGGCAGAGTGAGATGTGTCATGTGACTTGAAAAAGTTGACTATGGAAAATGTGCTCAAGAGATGGAGCTGTGAAAGGAAATGTTAAGTGTGTAGTTCATACAGGGTAGGAAGTGGTTTTGATACGCTCCTGTTCTGGCTGGGGGTGTCTGTTTTTGTTGCTGAGTGACTGGATCAGGCCTGCTGTGCTGTTTCCAGGCAAGTTCATAGTGAATGAAAGTCAGGGCTGTGAATGTCCTGGTAGCAGCCACTGTCATCCAATGCCAGTGATTGATAAGGTCACATGATGAGAAAACTGAGGTCAAGGTGAGAGCTGGCAGCGTTAAGGGTTCAACCAAGATCAGTGCAATGGCTGGACCTGCCTCATAAAATAATTGATACATAGTGAGAATAAAGCTTTCTTCTAGGACTTAAAAATTCTACTAAGACAGTGGCCTTAGTAGAAAAACAATTGATAGGATTGCTGATGTCATTGTCATGAGTATTGTGTTCAGTTCTGGGCCCCTCAGTTCAGGAAAGATATTGAGGTGCTGGAGTGGGTCCAGAGAAGAGCAACAAGGCTGGTGAAGGGACTGGAGCACAAGCCCTATGGGGAGAGGCTGAGGGAGCTGGGGTTGTTTAGCCTGGAGAAGAGGAGGCTCAGAGGTGACCTCCTCACTGTCTAGAACTACCTGAAGGGAAGTTGTAGCCAGGTGGGGGTTGGTCTCTTCTCCCAGGCACTCAGCAATAGGACAAGGGGGCACGGGCTCAAGCTCTGCCAGGGGAAATTGAAGTTGGAGATCAGAAAGAAATTCTTTGCAGAGAGAGTAATCAGGCATTGGAATGGGCTGCCCAGAGAGGTGGTGGATTCCCCATCCCTGGAGGTTTTTAAACTGAGATTGGCCGTGGCACTGAGTGCCATGATCTGGTAAATGGACTGAAGTTGGACCAAGGGTTGGACTTGATGATCTCGGAGGTCTTTTCCAACCCAATCAATTCTGTGATTCTACGATTCTTTTTTGTTTATGCCTTTTTTTTAATATCTTTTTTTTCTTTGAGTAGTTCTAATCAAATATATTGAGATAGCAAGCCTAAGATATTTAGGCACTGATTTTTTTTCTGTATTCTAGACAACCAGGTTTTAAAATCTGTTAAGTCTTGCATGCGTGAGCAAATTTATAATTGACCTGCTGTTGAACTGGGGAGAAAAAAATGGTTCTGGGCATAGCATGTTAGAGAGTAGCTAACAATATTAAACAAATAAAGAATGTGCCACTTTGCTCTTTCAAGATGCTATAATACAAAGCAAGACTTAGTTTGTTTGAGGTCATTTTCTATTAATGAAGTGGCTGCTGAAATTTGATCCTCTGTTGTGCCACTTCCTTCTGTGAGTCACAAATGCTTTTGGATCCTGTTGTAGGTATGCACTGATTAAACGCTGGCGTTAATACAGTTTTTTCAGTATAATTACTAGGGATGTTATCAATATAGCTGTGAGTCCTTTACAGTTTTTGTTATTCTACAGGATCTTCCTGTATCTACAGGATGCAGGAAGCAGTGTCATTAATGATTCTGAAAAATAACATCATTAACTGAGCTCTTCATAGGGAGGAGGTACTATCAGTTTAGAATCAATGTAAATAAGCCTTTGTAGAGCTCTCTGAGACCAGGTCTTTTTGAGCACTGGTACCTTACCAGCATTTTTATTTCCCATCTTCTCTGCCTTCTATTTCAGCTTCATGTGCCCTGAGTTTTTCCCTTTGATTTGCTTGAAGTTATTCTTTTGGTTAGTCCCTCTTTCTTGTCCCATCATCTATCAAGTTAAACTTTTGTCACAATGGACTTGGAAACATGTTTAGGTACTAATGTTGAATTACATTTATATCTTTTGGTAAAAACTTGGAGGGAAGGGATTATTGCATTCTCTGAAAATCATTGTTATACTTAACATTTGTGCTAATGTGAGATTTTTTTTCGCAACTGTCTTTCAGAACAGTTACTTGTGACTTCTACCTTCTACCTATTGTAGAATTCTGTCTTTCATCTCTTTCTATTTAATTGGTGACAATTGTAATTGGTTTTTCTTTACATGTCTAATTTTCAAACATCCTCAAAAGAAAACCAAAAGCTTTCCTCTAATCCTGCTGTTCTTTTTAAAATGTGTGCATGAAGTCTTTAAAAAAATAATAATTCACATGCAAAATTCTGCATGTGCCTTAGATTAATTTCTTAGTGAGGGACTGCTGACACTGTTTTTGCAGTCAATATGTTTTAAAAATAAAAACTTCAGCCAAGGTACTCTTTTCCTTCCATAATGCTGAAAGTGTCAACTTGAACCACAGCCCTAATTTGGACTGAAAGAAGGTAATGTCATGTATTTACAAGTGTACATGTGAAAAATTGTTCATTAATGTGTCTGTTTTATTCCAGGAAGATGTGGAAACAGGAGTCCACCTTGATCCTGCTATTAAGGAAGTTCAGTACAATCCCACTTATGAAACTATGTTTGCACCTGAGGTAAGAAACAATATTGATCTTTAAAGCAGAAATGCCTTTGGATTAAAGGGCAGAGGTTCAATAAATTTCATGTGAATTTCCTATAAAACAACTTGTTTGGGTACTTGCTGCATTTGGGGATCTGGTTTTGGCAAATTAAGAAAAATAGATTCTACACAGTTGTGGTGGTATTTTTAATGCTTGAATTTTGATAGGCTATATAAAGCTTTTCTAATAAGAATCCTAAAGTGTTTATCAGAATTGTAGCTGTGAAAATTAAAATCTAACCTGGGACAAAAGCATTATAAAGATGTCAAGAAAAACATGAACTGCATTAAAGTGGTCTCTTACTATTTTCACATTTTTGGTAGTCACTCATTGTGCTCCTTAGAGCAAAATGAACAGTCTTGCAGATACAAGGCTTGTAAGAGGAGGATTTAAAATTAAAGTCAAGGTACTTTCCGTTTAATTATTCACATCAGTATTAAGAATTTCAGTAACTTGAGCTGTGCTAAATATATTTGGTGAAAAGCCATTTTAGGCTGAATTTAGACTGCCTGGTGCCATGTGAACCACTTTCCATTTTATTATAACTGACAGGTTATCTGAAAGATAAAAATAGCTATTCAACCATTTAGCTTTTTTCAGTGTTTAACTTCTTTGTACAGTTTGTCTTCTCTTAGACCAGGAGTTAGCATTCTAGGCAGAAAAATACCACATCAAATTTCTGCATTAGTTATGCTTTATGTTTAGAAAACATTTTATAGAACTGCATAAATTGGCACTTTCACTGCGAGCTGGTGTTTTGCGATGTATCGAAGCCGTGATGTGTGTGACTAAAGTACTGCTACAAACTTACATTTACATGCAGCAGCCCTGGAGTTTCAGTGAGGGAAACCTATGTGGGAGTGTCAGTGTGTGGCTGACAAGCATGGGGGTTGCAATTAAAGTTAGTTTGATATTCATCTCGGTGTACTGCATTTATTTGTAGCCACTGTTCTCTTCCCTAGCTGTGATAACCAGGAAGACTGGCTTTTGGCATCTTGCAAGAAGAAAAGAAAGGCAGGGTTTCATTAGGTTTTTCCTGGGTTAATACAGCAAGTCCCCAGTTGCTTTTTAAATACACAAAAGTATTGCTGGCAGTGTAATTTCTGTATTAATTATATGTGTTTGGAATCATAGAATCATAGAATTGATTGGGTTGGAAAATACCTCCGAGATCATCAAGTCCAGCCCTTGGTCCAACTCCACTCCATTTACCAGATCATGGCACTCCGTGCCACGGCCAATCTCAGTTTAAAAACCTCCAGGGATGGGGAATCCACCACCTCTCTGGGCAGCCCATTCCAATGCCTGATTACTCTCTCTGCAAAAAATTTTTTTCTGCTCTCCAACTTCAATTTCCCCTGGCAGAGCTTGAGCCCATGCCCCCTTGTCCTATTGCTGAGTGCCTGGGACCTTATACATGTTTTTTGATCTCTTCCCCTTACAAGGGACAGTACACTGCAGTTTTGTCTTCTGAATGCTCGTATTGATCACACACTGAATGACAGCATGTGTTGATACTGTCAAGTATCAACTAGTCAAGTCATTGATATTTGTCCTCTGTACCAGTAATGTGGGCTAGAAAGTTCAATCATGAAACAAACTGTTCAAAGCAACTGTGTGATTCCCTTGCAAGATAACAGGCTAAGAAGCTTATTCAGTAGTCATAACAAAATACAAAATTGCAATGATTTTGTGTTGCAATTTTTGAAAGACAAGTCTTTTTTTCCTGGAAAAGTACATACACAAAAATAAGAAATTACTAATTGTGCAATACTTTGTTTTAACATTTTTTATGTAGTTTGGACCAGAAAACCCATTTAGGACCCAGCAAATGGCTGCACCTAGAAATATGCTTTCTGGTTATGCAGAACCAGCTCACATCAATGATTTCATGTTTGAACAACAACGAAGAACATTTGCAACCTATGGTAAGTCCTTATCAGTGGAATTTACCTCCACCTTTATTATGCCCAGGCTGAACAGATTATGTTGTTCTCGATAGAACAGTTAATAGGACTGCAACTTGTGTGAATGTCATTTTATCAGACTTACTAAAATGGGAAAAGGCCTTTGAATGATAATCCATATGCCTGGAGATCCTAGTACTGATTTGGGAAAACTGATTTTTTAATTCTCTTTGGAACTGTAATCCAGTGTATGATGTCCTAGCAAACTGCTCTTAATTAATCCCTTCATTATTTGCATCAAGTGTAAAAAAGACAAATGGAAATTTCACATTTTTAACATGACTAACCGTAGAACTGTTATGCAAATAGATTCTTTCATGTGATTCTCTCTCTAAACTAAAAAGAGGCCTTACTGAATTGTCAGGTTCTTTAGAGTGGTTGTGTGTAAATACAAGCTGAATGAATGGGATTTGCAGCAAATGGGAATATGTTACTAAAATAGTCTTGGCAAAGAGACCGAAGAACTCTGTGTTGGTGGTCACTGCAGTAGCTGCTTTCTTATCTTGAATAATCTTTTCACTTGCAAATGCTTGCATTTGAAAAATAAACATTGGAGTCTTGGAGAAGCTTGAGGTTCAAACAAACTTTTTATGAATTGTAAGAAAAATTGATTTTATTAAATAGGAAAAATGTGGAAGGACTATGGATTCTAAGCATTCTTTTGGACACATTTGAAAGAACAAAACTGCCATGTGTTTATATATAACAGTGGTTCATTTTTCTTCTTTCATTGTAAGCTTTCATTTCTGTTTTAAACTTGGTTGTAAGTGCTTGCTCAGTTAAGTATCCCTTCATATTCTTCAAATTCAGTTTATTAGGCAAGTTCTGGTACTTCCTGTGTAAACTTAAAATGTCACAGCACAACTTTTTGCATAACAGATTTACATCTTTATTCCTATTTATGTTCAAAATACTACTCCTTGCAAACTCTCTTGCCTCAAAAATAACCTCCCTAAACATATGTCCCCTTAAATTCAGTAGGATAGGTTTTACAGTGAAAAAAATTGCCTAAAATCAGAGACTATCATGTCCTCAGTTTTTGACTTTTTTGATATTTATTAGAGGTTTTCTCATAAAAGTTAAAAAATGAAATGTCTTTGACAGTCTTTTTCTTTTACATATTTTTAGCTAATAGATGCTTTTCACTGTGTTGTTAGGATGTGGCATATAAGTAAAATGCCAATATTAAGAGATGGATATCTAGTTCCATAGCATAATTTTAACTTGACTGTATTTTTGTTGTTAGAACTTGGCAGACAGTGCAGATAGGAGCCTCTTCAGGATCCGAATAGACAGATTAGATTTTGTCCTGTGAAATTAAATGTACATTGTGTGGGTTGTGCATTCTTGTATGTGTAAAATAGATACTGGAAAAAATGAGTCTGTAGGCATTTAGTGTATGGTTTGGGGTTTTTTTGTTTGAGAAGTTTGGTTTGGGGGAAAATAGAACTAATAAATCTACTCAAAGCTCCTGCTGCTGATTTTTGTCATCATTGTGTAGCAACTGTCTTGAAAGCTGTAATACAAGCAAGTATAAAAATGTATTTTTAAAACTTGTAACGTTGGCAACTATTCAGCTTTCCAGAAATGTTCAATAGATAATGATCTGGGTACAGTGAAAATGGAACTATGAAAAGGCTGAGATACAGGCAAGTACAAGCACTGAGAAGCTGAAGTTCAAACCAGAAGATGCAGTAAATGAGCATGGTAATCCAGCTCAGTAGGAGGTCTGTTCAAAACAGCACTCATTTAAGTTGTCAAAAAGTTATCTTAGAAAATTCAATGTTCTTTTTCCATTTGGAAGGATACAACAAATATCTTCTCAGAAAACACCAAGTGTAAAAATGAAATAAAATTGATAGGCATAAATCTAAGCCATGCATGTTTTTAATGGCTAAGACATAACATATTGGAAGAAGGGAGAATAAACCTCTCGTTTAAAAGCTGCAGATCCTGAGACCTCTGACCTCTATTCATCTGTTTAGCACCATTACACTAAGGCAGGAGGTCTCAAAGAAATCTGCAGTAGCTGATATGTAGATAAGCAGTGACTATAAATGAAGTACAAGGGTGGTAAATGAGATCATGTATCCAAAACAGCTCAACTGCCTCAGTGTCTTTCAAAAAAGCAGCTTTATATTATATGTCAACCTGAAACCTATGTATTAATTACAAAAAAACCCCACCAAGTACGTTTTGGCAAATAGTCTTTCTCACCTACTTCTCTTGCAGCAAATATTTGCTATTAAAAGTACATTTTCCTTGTGATGCTGGGGTAGCTGAGAACATCCATGCTGGCATTACCTGGGGTCCTTCCAGCCCTTTATTCTCTGAGACTGGTGGGCAGCAGTGAGTACCTAGTGAGGAGTGTAAGAAGGAAGCAAATAGTGATACATCTGAATACTTTTTTTCAATACACAGTCTCTCAACCAAGGGCAGTGCTTATATATTTATTAATTGGAAGTGAGTCTGGTGAGTTTGTTTGTTTGTTTTCCTTTTTGAGACACTTGTCAAGCTGCTCCATGAGCCCATATAATTTTTCTGTGTATATGGTAATCTCTTGCAGGCAGCTCTGCAGCTTACCAGCACCTTGTGTGAGTGTGAGGAAGTCTCTCTGTTTTGAACTTGTGGAACTTAACAGCTTTCTTGTCTGACTTGAGATCCCCTAGTCTCTTGTACTGGAAGACAAAATGAGCAGTCATTTCTTATTCACCATTTCTGTGTCATTCCTTACTTTATAGGTCTTGGCCATAACTTCTTCTCAGTCTGTTCTTTCTTTTTTTTCATCTGAAAAGGTCTGACCAATCTACTTGTTCCTCTCTTGCGGCGTTTTCATGCCTGTCGCTGTCCTTGTTTCTCTTGTGTCTTTGCTAGTTCCACTACATTGTTCCCCAAGATGAAGAGCAAAGCTGTGCATGAAGTTTACATGTTAGTCTCATTCTGTATTTGTTTTGTGGCTTAATAAAGTGAAAGAGCCTTGATTTTCTAAGAATTCTTAACAGGGCATTTTTCTCTACAACTTTAAGTAACTTGTTCAAAGCTACTTGCTGAATTTTTCCATGTAGAACATCATGGTCCAGAGCATGGATCTTCCAGCAACTTTCCTGTGCTGTGCAAGCCAACCATTTATCCTTGGCAATGTTTTAATAACTTTGCATCAACTGACCATGTAAAGACATGAGTTTTTTAAAGTGTCTTTGAGACACCCTCTAATCAGTCTAACTTGGTTTCCTAAAGGTACCCAAAATCAGCCAAGCTTTGAGATTGTCGCTTCAGAAATATTCTGTTAGTTTTGTCTTTGTAATTTACCTGTCCAGAAACTGTGTTGTCTGCTCTGCTGCAATATATAATGCTCATCCAAGTGCATACTGATTTTCTTTATTATGGCTTCTATTCCTTCAATCTTCTAACTGTATAAATGTCTGGCAGACTGACCTGTAGTTGGCCATATCTCCTCTGAAAAGTCTTTTGAAAGATGGCATTGTATTTGATACGTTCCTTTTCTGTTATATTGAAATGATATTAGGTGAGAGTTTTTGCTCTGTAATTTGACTTTTGATCTCTTGGGTGACTGCCATCTGTTCCTGGTGTTTTGTTTCGACTTTCTTGATTCTTTAATGTCCTCACTTCAAGATAGATACTGTGTCATGTTACCAGTAAAGAAAAGCTCTGGCACAGGAGCCTACCCAAGCTCCTCCATGTTGAACATGTGTTTTAATAAAAGCCCCACTGGTGCTCTCTTTTCCCTCCTTGATCATCTGTTGGCCTACATGTTGTCTGATATACTGATGTCCCTGCAGGTTTTGACAAAGGACCAGTGTTAGTTTTTATACCGTATGTGATTTGCCCCTGCTTTTGGAGGGAGTCTGCCTTACTGTGGTGTTTATTTTGTCTTCTAGTTGGTCTTTTGTATTTGCCACATCTGGATGCGACTTCAGCTCTTTGAGAAATAGTTTCTTATTTCTGATAGTTTCTCTTTGCATACTGTTCAGTTGCACCCACTTCCTTCTGGTTTCTTCAAAGTTGTCTTCTAATAGCTGGCAGGCACTAGTTCTTTTTCTTTTACATGGTGTCTTTGAAGTGCCCATGCATTTGAAAAAGGCTTAACCCTTTGGTGCTCACTTTGTGTTCCTTTTTAAAGCCTTCTTTATTTGATTTAGCCCTCCTGTTTTGAGATTGAGATCATTGTCATAAACGTTTTTATGGCTATCTTTGCTCATTTATTAACAATGTTGATTTTATACCCCATTATGGTCATTGATGGTCTTAGAAAGAAAATCTTCAGGTCAAGTTTCCTGCACTATTCAAGTGGCTTTTTTCACATGACTAACACGACTGCTTCATGGTACAACTACATTGTGTAAAAATGCTGTTTTCATCACAACTTGGTGTGAGATTTGCACAGTCTGCTACAAGGAGGTGACTAAAATATGTCATTATTGCTGTGCTTCTTTCTCTAGCACTTACTGTTTATCTCTGTTACCATTTCATGGTTATTGCATCTTCTGTCTGAATGGGCAGTAAGAGAGTCCTAACAACTGTACCCACCACTACTTAAACCTGGGATTTCAATGCAAAGGATCCTTTAATGCTTGTTAACACTATTAACTTGTTAATCTGATTTGTCTTTAAGCTTTCTGTGGCATATAGCATGTTTTTCCCCACTGATGACCATCTTATTTCTGTATTCTTTCTACCAGGTAAAGCATCCAATCATGTTAGTACTGTCCTATCAATTATGTTAGTTTATTATTTTAAAACAATAAACATTTTTACTATGTATTACTATGTATTATTTTTAGCCTCTGCCATTTTGCATGCATGTTTGCATTTTCCATTTCCCTGCCCTCAGTTTAAATAGGATTCTGTGCTTATTACTATCTCTCTTATCTCATGTTTCAGATTTCTGTGCTACGTTTTCCTTGAGGATATGGTTTTCTAAAGATTGGGTGTCATTGCAAATTGCTTATTTTTTATTAAGTGTTGGCTATACCCAGCTATTTTATCACAAGGTACTCTCTGAACCTCAATACCAACACCTTTTTAGTCTAGATGAGACCTACCCATCTCAGTAAGATCCCCTTCATGCCAGGAGTTTGGGGAAGTGAAATCCACACAGGCACTGGAAGTGTTTTCCACACTAGGGTTAAGATCTGCAGTGGCTGAGGGAGCTGGGGTTGTTTAGCCTGGAGAAAAGGAGACCTGGGCTGGGAGGAAGACCTTATTGCTCTCTAAAACTACCTGAAAGGAGTATGCCAGTGGCATAATACATAAAAATTTTGACTGAAATAGTCCAAGTAGGCCATTTTATATCCTTGTAGGATCCTCTCCTAGTTCAATGAAAAGCCATTAATAATTGCTCTGTGAGAGTCTGACTTTTTTAATTGCTAATCAGTCTTGCATCTAGTCATAGGTAATCTACCCTATTTTGATTCCATTGATGTAACTTAATTTAGTTTAATTTCAGCTATTAAAAGATGGCTATCTTTCTAGAAAAAGAAATTCCTCTTCACAAGCCATTATAATGTAAAATGCCAAAAACTTAACTAGCGTTGTTTTTCCAATGTTGCTGTCCTTGGAACATAGCAGAAAAGACTAGGAAGCCCTAAAATACAAGCACTTGTTTATTCTTCTGTATCTGTACTCTCAGAAGCATCAGTCTCTTTTCTTCAAAATTCCCTTTTGAGCATGGTTAAAAAAAGTCAGTAAATTCTCCTTAATTATGTTAGCATATATACATTTTCAGAAACAGAAGTAGAGATTGCTTTTAGATGCTGCACTCAAACTGTTCATAAGTCATTTGGTAGCTATTTCAGCATCAACGCTCATCCTAGAAGTGGACTGCTTCATTCAAGCAGCATTTAGTATTTTAAAAATCTCTTCTTTACAAGACATTAATGTCCTTTTTAATAAGAAACAGTCTTCTGTCCATGAATCTCAAAGCTCTTTATAAGTACTCAGTAACTTGGTTATAGCAGGATTACTTCATCACTAACACTGATATTTTGAGAGCTTAAAATGATTGACTTGGAAATAACACTTGTGATTTTTTTTTTCTTTTTTTCAGCTACTCATGTTACATGCAACACCTACAGTCACTATTACCTCTTACAATTATAGGCACTTTATTTTCTGATTGCTTTGATTCTGCAGAGGTGCCAGTGCAGTCAGAGTGGGTTAGTCCAGCTGTATTTTTCTGCATACCTGAGCTACCTTGGGTCTCTCCATGCTGCATTGCACAGTATGCTGTAAACATGCTTTAATTAGCTGACTTTCAGGAATGCACATCAAAGTCTGATTATTTAAGCAACCATTTTCAGGTGCTCTGAAATTGTGGATGTAGGTGGAATTGTACTGTTCATTGCGAAACGTTGCATGAAATAACTGCCTCCTAAATAAAACTGAAGGAGACATAGAAGTCAGGGCACATTATGTGGGATACCAGCTGAGCAGGATAAAAGCAAGCTGTCTTTTGCAGCTGCGTATAGGAGTCCCAGCCAGAAAGAAAAGATTCTCTTTCACATATCCACTAGAAAGTAGAAATTGTTCAGAGCTTTTCTCTGAGGATGATGCTGGACCAAATTCAACTCAGCTATAAGGAGTCTCCGCTTCCACGGGAAGCCGTGCTTGGCCCAGGGGCCCTATTCATTGGAACACTGTCCCTCTTTTACAAGTACCAAGCAAATAGAGTCCCAGGGACGGTGTCAATACAGTTAGAGGACAAGTAAACCACTGTATTGATTTTGACATAAATCCAAAGTAATATCTCTCTGCTGTTAATAGAAACCTTACAGCTCGGAAGAGAACTCACTGAAATAGTGTCTTACTGAAAATCTAAATGCAGTGTCTGCTCAGTTTGGTTATCCATAATAAGAGTCTAGAACAAAATGAGGATGTGTGTTTCCCAAGGGAGCATTGGTATATGTTTTTCTCCCTATATCATATTCATGGAACATCTGTGCATCTGTTACATGGCTGGGTCTTCCCAGGTTTGAAACTCTATAGAGCTGGTCAACAGATGGATTGCTCCATTTGGATGGGAGTACCTGCTGTGTTCATGGAATGACTTTCCTACTAAACCCAATTCTTTTTCCAGCATCTAAAAAGAAATTTAACTAGCCCACATTCTGGGACAGTAGTCTTTCTGAAAAATTTTTTGGGAAACAATCTCCTTTGTCTGTTGGGATGGTATTGATAGGTTCTCAGCTTGTATGCATTCAAGTGCTTTTATGGGCCTTTGGTCTCTGGGGCAGACTGGGTAATCTCCCACTGTTCATGATTGTCTCTGTGAGTCAACAAAAATACAGGAATTGGATTGTATGCTGTAGGATTTTATTAATTTTGTGTGTGCAATTACTTTTACTGGTGTTTTAATATTTTTATTGCTTATTTTGTGTGCTTTCCCCCCCTCTCCCTGATACAGAAAAATTCTCATTGGGTCCTCAAGGGATATTTTGTCACTTTAATATTTAATAAAAATTGGTGTTATGTCCACCAGGGTGCAGTCTTTCTCCAAAAAAAAAAAAGGCGCCATGATGGTCAGTAACTGTTCAGTGCACCTGTTCCTTGGAAACCAGATGAATGTGTCTATCTTATCCCTGTAAGATCATGCTATCCACTTCATGAGAAATGGAGAAAAAATGTAGGATATGTGTATTAAAATGAGAACCTCACTATCAAACATTGTAAATATCTATGAAATGTAGACACATTTTATAAATTATTTGTAAGGGTAAAAGCAGCAGATTTTGTTGTGGTTGGGGTTTTTTGGAGGGTTTTTTGTTGTTGTTTTTTTAATTGAGACTCAGTGGCTTAATCAGGAAATGAAGATGTGAATACTAATTCTTTTAAAAATTAAAAGCCATTACTGGTGCTTCTGAAACCATCCCCATTAGTTAAAGCAACTGCTTTCAAGTTGAAGGAACAAGCTTTCCTAACCCTGGCAGGAGGAAGACTAAATTTCTGCTGGGGGAGACAGAATACGCACACAGCCCTAGAAAACTTGATTTGCTTTTATTTTTTCCCCATCTCTGTCCTCTCCCCTCCGGCTGCTGCCATCCCCAGGAGTGCTGGAGATGAGTAGCACTCTGTTTGACCCAGCAGAGGCAGTGAGCAGGGCAGAGGGATTCAGGGCAGAGGCTGCTGCTGGAGCCGGAGGGTTGTCTGTGTGCAGCAGCCACGGGCTGGTTTCCATGCAACTCACTGGCTTTGCAAACCAGTGCCGTGAACTGGAGTAGCATCTGTTTAACATTGCCTGTCAGTAACACAGCGGTTTGAGCTGCTGTTATGCCACATTACAACAAGAAGAGGTTGCTCTGGCACTTCGAAGTCTAATGTTTGCATTGCAGCAAACTGGTCTGCATTCAGTGTTGACCTTGCTTGGAGCAGGGTGTTGGGCCCTGCAAGGGGCTCCTGAGGTCCCTTCCCACCAGAAAGATTCTGTGACTTTGCTTCTTGTGACCACCCTCCATTTGTATCTCATGTTAACTGTTGCCTATTATATTTATTTGTTTCTCAATATTGTGCAAATTTAAGTATTTTGATATCAATATATACTCAAGGGCCTCAAGGTATTACTTCGTAGTAGTCTTTACACTCAGGCCAAGTGAAAAATGAATGGGATTGCAAAGTGTCGATCCTTCCTCACCCCTGGCTCATTGAGAGTCAATGTGAAAACCTTTGCAGGGGGATAGAGTAATAAAAGTTGTACAAACTGAAAAGCTTGAAATAACAGTATTTTTTTTTCCTTTGGTTGTAGGTTATGCTTTAGATCCTTCTATAGATAACCCTGAAGTTGCTACCAAGTACATTGGTTCTGTAGAAGAAGCTGAGAAAAATCAAGGTAATTAGTTGAGAATCTTGTATAAACGACTTGCAGCTGATGACTGTTTTCATTTCTTCTTCACTAAGAAATGGATTCGGTATTAGCAAAGAAATGAGTTATGGAAGACTTACCCATGTCCAAAGACACAATAAAGAAAGATGTGTTGCAACTGTAATGTAAAGAGAGATATTGGAGTGTTTTGCTTTCCTGAAGTAGCAAATGTTTCAGGCTGTCATGACAAATTTCAAATAGGATTTGCAATGTGTAATTGCACAAATAGAATTTATCTGTATATTTGAAACAGCTTTTTGGTCCTCTTAAATTCTGTCTTGGCTAACACTGTCATGTGTCTGCCTTGGGATACCTGTGTGTTGGGCTAATCACCATAACTGTGCTACTCAGGAGCAAAGTGATCACTCTGTGTGCAACCTCTGGCACTCCTGTTGGGAGCTGCGTGCTATCTCTGCTTAGCAGAGTTAAGCTCTTTGGGTTATTTGGAAAAGAAAAAGCATTGGAAGGTTGCCAAATGGTAAAGGCATGGCATGCCACTGGGAGGATTGATACCAGAAGCATGAGGTTTGTAATTAATACTTTGATACAAATATTTTAACATTTTAAGTGACTTGTTTGCATTGGAAAACTGTACCTGTGTAAACTTTATGGTTATGCTTTCTCTTGCATGTCTTTCAAAAAATCCTTTTCACATGTGAATACAAAGGATCTTTATTTCTATGTCCTTTTCCTCGGAATGTATCCAAGGTTAATTCAGTCTTTGCTTCCAAAGGAAATGACTAAGATTAAATAATTTTTTTTAAAAATGAATAAAATAATCTTTTCATAATGGAATTTAGTAATTAATTTTAAGAAAACGCATGATTAACGTATGATTTCTTCATATGATCACTACTTCAATTTTTATATGCCTGTTTTCCCCTTTGTTTTTTTCAAGCTCTTTTTACTCTTCTTGCACTGAGTATTACTGTTGCTGTAGAAAAACATTGTTTGAAAATTACATATAATTGTATATACAAGCTTTTGAAAAACTTAGTTGTTAAAGTAATGACTTAAAGTTTACTTTTTCTCCCACATCTACATTGTTTAATGGTTTTGACAAATGAAATTCTGAGAGAACATTTGTGAAAAGCTAACAAGGGAGTGTTTAGAGGTAGATGACTGTCAGTAGAGACAGACTTTTTGGTAGGGCCTGTAGCAACAAGACAAGGTAAAGATCTGAAGCTAAAGGAGGACGGTAGGTTCAGACTAGTTACAAAGAAGAAATATTTTACAATGAAAGTGATGAAACACCAGAACAGGTTGCTCAGAGAGGTGGTGGATCCACCGTCTGTGGAAACATTAAAGGCCAGGCTGGATGGGGCTCTGAGCAACATAATCTAGTTGAAGATGTCCCTGCTCATTGCAAGGTGGTTGAACTAGGTGACCTTGAAAGGTCACTTCCAACCCAAACCATTGGATGAATCTATGAACTTTTACTGAACCAAAATGCACAGGTTTGGTTGAGGTTTGGGGAGACTTACCTTATTTTCATTTTAGGCTGGGGGTTTTTTGAAAGAGTAAGGGGTGAGTATGATCACAAGCCAATGGTGGACTCTAGTTTCAAAAACTGCACTAATTAAAGTATGAAAATGGATGTATTCTTACAATCTGCGGGCTTATTGTTAAAAATTAATGTTAAAAATTTAACATGATTAAATAACAAACAATGATGCACAGTTAAAGTGGTTCCTCTGTTACTGTACATAGTTAGCAGTGACCATAGCTGGGAAAGTGGGCAATGCTTTGGGCAATTTTGCTCAAATGCTTTTTCCACTTTGCTGTTTGTATTCAAAGTAGTGGTGGTGGCTTTTTATTTCAAACTGACTATGGTATTACCTGGGATGGTGTATTCCGTGTTAGCACTTAGATAGTGTATTGTTTCCTTCTTCAGGTTTAACAGTGTTTGAAACAGGACAGAGGAAAATTGAAAAACGGAAGAAGTTCAAGGAGAATGATGCTTCTAATATTGATGGTTTTCTGGGACCATGGGCGAAGTATGTTGATGAAAAAGAAGTAGCCAAACCAACAGAAGTAAGTACTGCTTTAACAAAATAGATACAAATTGTTGGTACGTTGCAGTGGTTTTAACAGAGATCCATCTGCCTTAGTAGTTTGTCCAAGTAGAACATCCATGCTATATTTTGGGGTGATATGTCTAAATAAGGTGTTCCAAATATACTTCATTCTATTATTTGCAACACTCTTTGGAAATAAAATTTGTTGTATCTGTGTGTAGTGTGTAGAGTCTGATTAAAAGCTGTTTATAGACTGAAACAGCTTGAAAAAAAAAGAAAGTAAAAACTTCAGAAAGAAAAAAACAGCCAACAAAACCCCCCAATAACACACCCTTGCCTGAACCCTCCATTGAACAGACATCATTCGTGTTCAGTCAGTGCTTAGCTGTAGTCTGTGAATAAAACCATAATAATTCTTTTCAGTGTACATAGTTTTTCAAGCTATTGTTTTGATAAAGGTATTCTCTTTATTGATGCTTAGAAATATTTCTGATCTCATTTAGCAAATAAATGTTCTTAGTAGTGAGTAAACAGTAGTACAGTTCTGAATTTCGCTATGTGATTCTGAATGCTGACTTCTAAAAACATCTTGTTATATTTTTTCCAGGAAGAGCAGAAGGAGTTAGATGAAATAACAGCTAAGAGGCAGAAGAGAGGAAAACTAGAAGATGATAAACCTGGAGAGGAGAAGACTATATTACATGGTAATGGCATCTTCCTGCCTGTTCTCATTTTCTAGCTCATTGTGTTTTCTTGCCTGCTGTGTTAATTAGTAAGGATGGCAGACAGTCTCAGTTTTGCTGAGGCACCTTGATGTTTCCATATTGGAGATAACAGCACTCACAGGCATAAGCATAAAGGACAGGGAAAGAGATAAACTTGGACTAATTCCACTTCATACTGAGAAGAACAGCATGAGACTGTTGGTTTTCGGGGTTCAGGGTTTATTTATTTATTTCTAATGTTACTAGATGCACATATCCCTTTCCTGTTTCACTGAGCTAACATATTAAAGTTATGAGTTTGGCTTAGTTTCAGCTTCAGAATTACTGTAGTTTTTTGTGTCAGTGTTCTCATTAGCAGGTAGTGCTTTGAGTTATGGGTTATGTACAATTTAGAAAATCACTTGGACTTTATACTTCCTCAGTTGTTAATGTAAATGTTCTTACTGTCATGCTATGAATAATTGTGTATCAGTTAATTACCCCATGGAATTACCCTATAGTATGTGATACCTTCAAAGAAAATGGTTTGATAAGTAAAATTAAGTAATTTTTTGAGACTGTTACATTCATTCACTGCACACTAAACAGTCCTGCCTGATGTTGCTTGGTGCAGATAGTTAGATAAACAGGGTCTCCCTTTTCTACCCATTTCTACAGCCAGGCTCTCACACACAAAAGTCATGAGCATCCTTCCTTACGTGCGTTAGAGAAGAAGTGGCGGCTGTGAGGTCAGCGTTGCTGACATCAGTACTTCATTCTGTTTATATGTAGTAGATCATGAGAATATTTACTGCACAGCACTGAGCACAACAAACATGAAATTTTAGCCACTGGGCTTTCTATAGAGGAGTTATTTTGTATCCCAACTTTTCATACTCTGTGAGACCTTTCAATATAAAGTTTGATTTTCTCACATGCAACTGTTTCAGAAACATGCCATTTTGTAGCCATGTAAATGTAAACATAATACAGTGTAAACATGGATACTGTCAGGAGGTCACTTGTACAGCTAAAACTGTCATAACAACATTCCAGAAACTGAAATGTTAATTTAATCAGTGCACAGATTAATGTCATGGCTATACAACATGTATCTACTCTGAAATACCCATTTCCCTGAACAATCCATCCCTGTATCTCTGACTGCCCAATCACATCTTAAATCTAGTTAAAGAGCAGCTGTTGGCTACTGCTGACTAACACTGGTTTGTGCTGGTCAAATGAATCTTTTTGTCCTTGATTTGTAATTCTGTTGTCGTGATTGACGCAGCACAAAGCTGGCCAGAAGGTGAGTTGCAAACAAATGCCGGGGTTAGAGTTGCATGTTTTAGTCTATGTCGAGTTACAAGCAAACCCCTGTTGGTCAGGGGAGCTCTGTTGCTTTTTGATGATGAGTAAGATGTGTACAAGAGAGATTGTCTTAATGCTCATATTATCAGATTCCAAGCAGACTTTGCTGAAATGACTTTAGCTGGTGTCAAATAAAATTCCACATCTGTAGCCTGTGAAGTGGGTTTTGCTTACACGCACCTCTCCTTCCACTTTACAGCAGAGCAGCTATATTGAGAAAATCTTTGTGTGTGTTGTTCAGCCTTCCAAAGATTATAACCTCTTAAAATATAGGTTCTTGGATTCTCAGAATTCTTTGTTTGCCTTTCCAGTTAAGGAAATGTATGACTATCAGGGGAGATCTTACCTTCATGTCCCTCAAGATGTTGGAGTTAATCTCCGTTCTACGGTGCCACCTGAGAAGTGCTATCTTCCGAAGAAACAAATCCATGTGTGGTCTGGACATACAAAGGTAGGAATGTTCTTAAGCATACATCATAAAACCCCACCTAATTCTGTGTCTGAACCTAGTCATTTCTATGAAACTGAAGCCTCAGTAGAAGGAAGGAGTTTTTTCATCTTTACCGCATTGTGTATGTTTTTGATTGCATTACATGCTCACATAAGGTGTTTGCCTGCTCGAGTGCAGTTGTCTGGCTGCATGTGCTTTTCTGTTAGCATAGTGGTTCTCCCTTAAGGGAAAGAGTATTACTCAATGAGTTCTGAGGGATTTGGAGTTATTTCCTAAACTACCACATGAATAACAGTGCAGCTCAATCTAGAGGTTCATGAGAATTTGGGGGGTTTGGGTTTTTTTACAGTAAAAGTACATAAGGGCTATTTCGTATCCAACTTAGGAAAAATTACATAGATTTTTTTGATTATGATGCATCAGCATTGGAGGTTTCCCAAATACAGCTGTTACCTTTGAGAGGTGTGTCTTGTTAAGACTTTTCTTTGATACTACTTAACATCCACAGTTTCTTCTTATGCAACAGACCATAACTATATACATACTTCTGGTATTAAAAAAGTGTTCCACTGATCCAGTTGGTAAAGCTTATACTCAATTTGCTGCTTCTTTTGCCACTAATTTTCAGCATTGCTTGAGGGGAATATCCTGCACTGCAATACACAACATCTTAGTATTTGAAAGATGTAAGAAAGGAGGATACAGAATGTTTTTGGCTTTTACGCTTTTTTAGTTGAGTCATAGATCTGAGACCTTCTTTATTGATTGCTGCATCAATGACCTTCTGGCTGCAACTATCAGGGCTTTCCAGAAGAACATCTCCTCCCTAAAGCTCTAGTCACTCCTCTGCCTGTTACCCCGTTACAACAGACTGATTGCATAAAATAGCCTTTTCCTTCAAACAAGATGAATAATCAATGAGAGAAGCAAAAGAAAGATAGGCTGCCAAATTTAGAAAAACTGGAGGATGTAACTAGACAATAATAGGGAGGATGAAGTACCCAATTCCAGCCAGAGGTGGGAGGGTGGAATTGGATAGCGTATGAATAGAGTAATCGACAGGAAATGGAAAGGAGGGACATTAAGCCATGAGTGCTTGAGGGTTCTTTGGACTTGCTCTGAAAGGATACCTGAAATACAGACAGATGGGAAGGATTCTCAAGGAATCTGAGTTCAGTGGGTAGAAGCCACTGGTAGTATATGTAAGAAACTGAACTTGTTTGTGGAGAAATTCCTCACCCGCTGCACGTGAAAAGGCTTGTTATACAGAAACAGCCTCCCAAACCCACAGCTTGTATTTATTTCCTGTTTACTGCAGTAAGGATGTCAATATTGAAGGAGGCTGCATATGCAGCTGTTACAGTGAATCAATTTGGTGCCAATAACAATTGTTCCAAATGCATCACTGTTTCTAAAATGGAATGTGGGTAGGTTATTTCTTTTCAGGATACAGTATCTGTATATTTTATGAAGATAAGCTTTAGCTTGTTGCTTGGAAAAGAGGGCAAATGAACTGAGGAAATATCTAAATTATCCACTTACTGTTTAATTATGTTCTTATTTACAGGGTGTCAGTGCAGTTAGATTGTTTCCTCTTTCTGGGCATATACTGTTGTCTTGCTCTATGGATTGCAAAATTAAAGTAAGTAATTTTTCTGCTTTCATGTATATATTTTATTCCATCATTGAGTACAGACAGTGCATTTTAGAATTCATAAACATTTGCTACTTCTACCAAACACCTGTTGTCTTTGTTACTTTTATTGTTCTCACTTGATTTTTGTAATTTACAATTTCATTGGAACAAAGATAGAAATAATATATAAGACTATGGCTGTTTTTAGTTGTTTAGTAATAGCATTTACAAGGTCACAAGTACCTCAGAATATTGCCTCTGTTGTTATATTCACTTTCTGTCATGCCTAGTTTTGCAACTAACAATAGGTTTCTGCTGAGGTATTTTACTGAAGCGTTTGTGTTTTTGAGCTAATCTGACTTTAGTCCAGCATATACCATAATAGAAAGCTGATGTTGTTGGGTTTTTTCAGTAGCAAAACCTTAAGTCTTTAAATTTGGAATATGGTATGGGGGTTTTAGTTATTTTAAAAGCGTTTTGCTAACAGGAAGGTGACAGCATTCTTGTGAATTTCTGGATAGATAGTTGTGATCAATCAGGAGATGTCATATGTTTGTAATGAATTTCTTAAAAGATGTTGCCATATATGTTTGCACTTAATTTCAGCATCATTATTGTTTAACAATTGACATACTTTCTCTCCATCCCTTTTTACAAGCTATGGGAAGTGTATGGTGATCGAAGATGTCTACGAACGTTTATTGGTAATAATCTTTCTTTTAAACTGATACATATTTAAAACAGCTTCATAGAGAGAACTCATATGCATCCAAGACAAAGGGTATTTGGGATAATCTTGGCAGTAAAACTTAAAAAAGATGCAAGTTTTTAACAAAATTTTGTCATTATTCCAAGCAATTTAATGTAACAAAACAAAATAAATAAAATAAAACATTAGTGTACTACAGTCACTAATACTTTATACAAGATCCTTTCCAAAGGCAAAATTGTGACATTAAATTGCCCCATCTTTATGTTGGAAACAGCAGCCCTCTGTATTTATCCAGTGAGGGCTTCTCATGGTCTGATGATCCCACCTTAAACAGGTCACTTCTCCTGTGCTGAGTTTCTAGTGCAAAAGCATGGGAAGCTTTCTTTGGGTTCAGGTGCTGTCTTTGTTCATGTAACAGGTGCTTTTTGAAGCAGATAGTTGAGAGAGAGAGAGAAATACAAACAACTTAGCAGCCTTGAATGCAGAACAAAAGCAGCTACCTTTCCTTTTGAAATAGGAACATTTCTAGAACATTGAGTGAATGTGTGTTGAGTAACAATAAAGAAGTCTTTTTTCACTTAATATTTCTGATGACAGCAATGTGGCAAAGATGATGGCTCAGAAAAGGTTCTCTCTCAATGGGCTGCTCTTTCTGAACAGTTAGATTCTTTTTCTCAAAAGGTCCTTATTAACAACCAGATTCACTTGTTATTTTGCTATATTTAAGTTACTGTGCCAATATTTTAACTAAAGAAATCTACTACAAGTCTGATGTAGTGGTCAGATGAAATTACTGAGCTTGAGGGGTCGCAAGGTTAACACCAGATGAAAGCATTCTTAATTTTCTGATGTAATATTTCCTGTATTTTTTACCTGGTTTCTAGTTATAAATATTTATCCTTTAAATGTGTCTCCTGTAGTGTTTCTCTCTCCTCTTTTTCATTAAATGTTGACAATGATTAGAGTGTTTTCAATTTCTCCTGAAATTCTGCTTGTGTATCAATCTATGACACACAGTGGTTGGTTCTGTGCAATGCTTTTGTTCCTCTCTCCAGTGCTTTAGAGGTGTGAGGGGCTTGGGGGTTTTATTCTTATTATTCTTTACAAGTTAAGTCTTTTCTTTCATGTGAATTCTTTGCTAGTTCTCATGAACAACTTCAGTAAATCATTTTCTTGTTCTCTTATCATTGTTAGACTGGAGCATTTAACTAGAGGTTTTGTTTAAAAAAAACCCCAACATATTAGTTCTAAGCATGAGTGGATGACATTTATCATCACATTTTTTCTCTTTTGTAGGACACAGTAAAGCTGTTCGAGACATCTGTTTTAATAATGCAGGCACTCAATTTCTTAGTGCTGCATATGACCGCTATCTTAAACTCTGGGACACTGAAACAGGTAGGCTTGTATTTATAGACATTGTTACTTGGCATGATGTGTAACTATCAGTGAATATAAAGATACATTATCATTCAGATTGTTTCCAAATATCCTTAATATTGCCTTGTAGCTCAGTGTTCAGGCTTTCATTACAGTGTGAATGGTCTTGTTTCCCATACATGTTTTGTTGTTCTCTGTAATGGTGCAGTTGACACTACCTATATACCTGTATTTCATACACATTTTCATTTGAGAAGTCTGATAGTTATTTGTAATGCTAGAACCATTTTCAGCAAAAAGACAACATTTTGCTAGATCATTTAATTGTATGTTTACATTTACAGACATGAAAATACTCTTTAGACTTAAATATGCTTAATTTAGAATTATCTCGCTTGTTCTTCCACTCAACCTGAACTTGAAGAGTAAGAATAGGAAACTGAGCTGCTGGTATAGAAAATTGGAGGATAGGTCTGATGCTCTCACAGAACTGCCTGAGAGATGCTCTGTAACATTGTGATACAAAAAGTTTCTGAAGTTAAAATGTCCGTGCCCATGTCAGAGGGGGTGGAACCAGATGATCTTCAACCCAATTCTATGATTCTATGAAGTTAAAAAAATATAGGATAGATTTTGTCAGTATTCTTTTAAATTAAAGTTTCTCCCTATGACAAGAAGTTCCCATGTGTGAAAAGACATTAGCTTTCTGGGTTAGTAGTGCCACTAGTCTTCTACAGGTGATACCCAGAAAGGTGTCAGTCAAATTCTCCAGTCTTGAGTCTGAACTCAGTTATTAAGACAGACCTTTTGAATTAAAAGGAGCTCCTGTAAGTCACGGAGAACATGTAATCAGGATATTTGTGTCTGAAGCTATGAGTGGAGGTCAGAGCTTTATTTTGCAGTTGGATTACCATTATCCTTTTCTAAGCTTAGACTTGAGGAATTCTTGCCGGGGTTTACATCTCTTGTTGATAAGACATCTGATCCTAAGGAGGTGATGCTTTGCAAAGACAGTGGTCAGCATGTGATATCCTGACCAGTCCTTATGTTCTTGGTATGTCCTGGTGCCGTACAGGTTACTGAGTGGTCAGGTTGTTTGGAAAGCTGTAGTAGACTTACAGAACAGTTTGTATGTGTAGATGTTTACGCAGGTGTATGCCTACAAGGAGAAAGAAGGTCTAATCAAAGAGCAGGGCAAATTCTACCTCTAATCTTCTGAAGGACTTTAAACCAAATATTTTCTGCTGTTAGTAAAGTATTTTTATCAATATCTGCAAACAACCAGTCAGTCCATAGAACTTCCAACCTGATGCACTACGAACGGCTTTTCTGTTGCAGGGCAATGTATTTCAAGATTCACAAACAGGAAGGTTCCTTATTGTGTCAAGTTCAATCCTGATGAAGATAAACAAAACCTCTTTGTTGCAGGAATGTCAGATAAGAAAATTGTGCAGGTATGTATACTCAGTATTTATTTCTCTAAAAATTCTGGTATTTATTAAGAAACAAGTTCTTATTCTGACTCCTTTACTTGTAGTGGGATATTCGAAGTGGTGAGATTGTACAGGAATACGATAGGCATTTGGGAGCTGTCAACACCATTGTGTTTGTGGATGAAAATAGAAGGTTTGTGAGTACATCTGATGACAAGAGTTTAAGAGTCTGGGAATGGTAAGTTTAAAATTTTGAATTTTAACCTAAAGTATATTGCAAGAAGAGAGTTTATTTTTAAAGGTATACATAGCACATAAACCACTGGAGTGTACTGAGTTCTGGCTAACTGAGGAAGAGTTTTAAAACCCTGTTCCATCTTAATGCTTTAGTCACTTCATGGCTTTCCTCTTCCCCAAAGAAAACATAAGACAGCCCTATCAGCCTGAAGCATGCTGCACTCTGTTAGTGGTCTCTGCTCTCTTTCCTTTCCCTAAGGGTATATTAGTCCTTAAATTAACCTTTTAAAGAAATGTCTGCTCTGTTACAATTAGCGTGTGTTGGTTTTGAATGCTTTGAATTTGTGTGCACATAGTATTATATATATTTGGCCTATGTGTGAAATAACTAGATTAGTGTAGCTTCATTTCTGATTTTCTAGTAGCCTGGGGGTTTTTTGCAATCATTGATACCCACAGTATGAATACCACAGTATGAATACTGTGGGTGACAGAAAAGTGAGAGTCTGTCCTAGAAAAACTAATAAATATTTAAATGGCTTCCGATTTTTAACATTTAACCTGGGGAGAAAACAGATCTCTCCTGTCTCAAATGTTTTCCACAAGGTTCTAGGTACTAAGATTTTCAACGTAGGACATTTAAGATTTCTCTAGGATTTGAAATTTCTTTTTGAAATAATCATTCCCATATCTTTAGGTATTCATTTCCTTTTCCTGTTCACACATAAAAAGCTGTTGCATAATACAGACAGTAGTTCAACAGATCTGTGACTAATCAGTTCCTTCCCAGCTTTTTTTTTTTTCAACTTAGACGAGAGACTCCAATCTGTGGTATTGGAACGTTACCCAAGCAGCCAGCTAAATCCTTGGCATGTCTGTGATCAGCTGCTATCATTGCCAGTAGCAGCAGTGGAAATGACCAAAGTCTGGGAACTCAGGCTTAGGCTAGACATAAAATGCTATCACCATATGCCACTCCTGAGAGAGCCTCTGTTCTGTAGTTCCTAAGTAGACCCATGCGTTTACTGAGCTCCTTAAAGACAAGTCTTTACAATACCATGTCTGCTAAGGAATGTCTTCTCTCTGGTGAGTGGGAGGATGATCTCTCTTGCACAAATCTGTATTTCCCTAAGATTGGATTGCCCTTGTTTTGTGAGCTTTGTGTTGATGGCTGAAATAAATAGCGAAGTGGGTGGATTTAGTCACTCTGTGGGGAAGAGCAGGAAAGGCAAAAAGGTTGCGGCATGGGAACATCGCAACCTCATTGTTCCAGTAGCAGAAGTTCTTTTCTTCCAAAGAAAAAAATATGTACTGAGCTTGTTGTATGCTGAAGAAAGAGCTCCCTTGTTGAAATAATAGGAAACTCAACTGTATGCAATATTCTATAATACAGTTGCTCAGGAATTCTTTTGTTTTATAAAGAGCAAATGTAGTGCCATCCTTCAGGGCACGACTTGGAAACCTTTCCCCACAACCTGCCATGTCATATATTAATTGACCTGTACACATATTTCTATAGTTCAATATCCATATTTTTGAAGTGCCTTAAAACTAAATAATTGCATTCACTAAGGAAGCTTTTGGAGCATGAAAAGTTGGCAAATTATTTCTCAAATCCTTTTTTCCTAAGTTCTTAAGGAAAATTACGTGGTACTTTGGGTGATTTGGTTACTGCACTTGGCACTTTTTGTTATATGTTCTTCAGCACAATATTTCTTCAGTATCCTACAGAAACAAAGTGGAAGTAATTATGACCTGAGTAATGGCCTTAAAAGGCAGTAATTAAAAGCTGGTCTAATTTGCTTAGTTTTAATTGTCTACAGGAATTTTTTAGTGTGTTTTGTAAACACTTGACTTGGCTGGAGCTGGTAATAGGATGGCATGTCTGACTTCATTATAGTGAGGAACTTGGGAGAATTTAAATCTCCTTTCCCCAGGAGTCCATCCCATGAATAGATTTCAGTATGCTGTGCACTGAATTGCAGTTAGTTGGTTGCTTTAAGTTCAGACTGCAAGTATAGCACAGACTCTTTCAGATTAAATGGTTTATTTAGGAATATTAGTGAGACTGCTTCTAGCTTTGCATTTCACGTGATTGGGATATTAAAGTTGGCATGGATACGTGTATATGGATTCTGTATTCTCCCTTCTAGAAATGCAAAACGTTAACTTGTCTTTGTCTGCCTCATGTGTGTCTGATCATACTTGGATAAACAGTGAAATGATTTGAGCATTTGACCTTGGAAGTTTTTATTTCCTTTTACCTCCAAGTCAGTCAGCAAAGCAAGAACTGTACAGCAGTAACTCAGCTATTGTGCTGACAGGCATGGAAGCTTGTCACCTCTGTAAAGCTGTGCCCCTCAGCAGACCTTTTCTGTCCACTGTTCCTAGTAAAGATACTGTAGTCTCCTGTTCCTACACTCTTCATGATGTGTAGGTCCCAAAAATTGATTGGGCTGGACTCGGAGGTTTGGTTAGTTTGGGTTTTTTTCTTCTTTTGTTAAAAAGATTTCTCTCTCTCATGCTTGGGGAAGAAACTGTATTAGAACTCCAGAATATAATACTTCTAAATCTTAGGTAGCTGATAGTGCTTTTGGTATTTAAAACTTCTCAACATTTGAAGTGCTGTTAAGTGGGGAAAGGACTTGAAAATATTTAAATTTTAAAAATTAACTAAACAATACATCACATGAGTTTTGAGGTTTGGCAACCATGATAGTATCTGTCTTGGTAATTTTTTAAAGGCTTTTTTTAAGGGAGCAGACTGATATAACTTATTTAGCAATTTGGAAGTAAATGTGAAACATAAATTCATCTCTTTATTCTGCCTAATAGTTTAATGCTGCGTATCCTGCAGCAATCCTAGGTGTGTGGGAGGTATCAACATAAAGCAGAGCTGTTGTGGAGAAGGTGGCAGAGCAACCTGTGCTGCATTTAAATTTCTGAATGCAGTGCAATTCAGCACTGGAGATGCATCTTCTGTGATGAAACTTCACTTAACAAGGGATTGGTTTAACAGTGGATTGGTTTTACCTGGCATTGAGTACTCCAAATGATGGGTGGTCTGCAGGAGTGTTGGGTAGTGGGAGCTGATCAGGACCTGGCCTTGCAGCAGTAACCTTGTGTCCTGTTGCAAATGGGGTTTGAAACTGTGGGTAGGATGTGGCACGGGGGCTGCACTTCCTCTGCTGTCATGTTGGTCAGCCTAAGAGATTATGTGAATGTTTTGTCACTTCTTCACAGGTTTGCTGCCCAACAGTGGTCTTAGGTGTGCCTGTTTGGCAGCCAGGTATCCCTGGCCTAAAGCACATGCTTTTGTGCAGGAAGTGTATTACGTGGGTTGCCCTTCTAATGCTGAGGGGTAAATGATTTTAACATTTAACTCTCAGGAGCATTTCTGTCACTTTGTGACAGCAGAGCAGCTTCTCACCCTGCTGCCCATGCACACGTTGCTTAACACAAGATGACAGGGAAGAACTTACTCCTCAATAAAACAGGATTGTAATTACCTTGCTAATGTTGACCGTGTTGCCATTCAGCAGGGCTTGGGCAGCTTGTACAAGGCAGCCACCCACGCTCTCCACTCAGACAGTGTCCCAGCAGCCCTTCTGCTGTGTGAATTACACAGTGAAGTCATAAACATCCCCTTTGTATTACTTAATGTTGCTACAGAACATTTTGTATGTGTTTTCTGCTGAATGCATTAATCAAATCTATTTTCTGCTGGAGGTTTCTTTTGCTTAATGAGAAAGCCATGTGCCTGCCTTCCCTTTTTGCCAGTCTTCGAGTGTAGGGTATGAGGAATACTGTGAATATGCACAAACCGTTAGTAATTCAATTTATATAGTCAAAATCAAATGACAGTTCTGCGGAGCGAGGATTAGACTGTCCTTGTTTTTTCCCTAGGCCTTTGTACAGGACAGTGTCTGTTCTTAATATATAGTGGCACAGTCCTGTATGTGATTGAGCCAGGGGAGTTCACCATTCAGTTCAGCTGTGAACATTTGGAATAGGTTGGCATCCCATTTGGGGAGATCAGGAGGAAAGGGGCGTTGTCAGAGAGATGAGAGAGACTAATGTTTTCTTTTCCTTTGCAAAAAGAGAGGGGAAAAGGGGAAAAAAAGGCAGAAATACTGTAGTTTAAACAAAAGTCAATAAAATATTCCAGTAAGATATATGCAAGTATCAGTCTATTCTTGCTACTTATATAAAAATTTTGTACAAGCTGCAATTATAATGGAAGCAATAAAGTCTCATCGTGTTACAGTTGTATTCTTAACAATTGGAATTACAATTCTTCTTAAGACTCTGGGTCATTTGTGAGGGGTAAATTCACGCTATCAGAGTTTATGCTGTGGATGACTCTGTAGCAGGAGCTCTCTAGGTGGACATCCATAATATTTTTGCTCTTTTGCATATTCTTCCTTTGGACACAGCAATGTGTTCTCCAGCATTCAGTCACTAAGTAAATCAGCTGACTTGAGGCAGCTCTTTGGATGGTCTCCATGTCTTACTGAAACACATACTTCTTCCTTTTGCAGGGACATTCCTGTAGACTTCAAGTACATAGCTGAACCAAGTATGCATTCCATGCCAGCTGTGACTTTGTCTCCAAATGGTAGGTTAACACTTTGCTGCCTTCTTAGGCCTAATTTACTGAGTCATGTCTTACTGATTATATCTCAGTGGTGTTGCTATGTTGCATCCCCCTGTCAGCTTACACTACCCCCCCTCACCAATCACTGTGTGTACTTATTCCAGGATTCTGATTTCCAGTGTTTTGATTTAAAAGTTTTAAGAAGAACAAGTAAGTCAAAATGAGGATTTATATCAGGGTAACTATCAATTTTAAATTAGACCTTCATCCAGACAGGGCAAAAGGATTCTTTTTCATAGAACTGCCATGTGCTCTTTGCTGTAGTTAAAATATTAAGAGAAACAATTATGGGAACTGACAATAGCAGCAAAGTACTAAGTAAGTGGTGCTTGTAGTGCTGCTGTTAAAGCAGAAACTGATGTTGTACACGATCCTGTTCCTTTCTATTCTGAATATAACCCAAATAAACCTTGCATAAGAGAAATCCCAAATGATATCAGTGTTTCTTCGTGTTAATGTTTCACTACTTTATGTTCTTCAACTAGTATCATACTGAAGGAAGATAAAGGTTTAGTGCCTCAAGTAATCAGTGAAAATCCTTCTAACAGGACAAATCTCTGTTATGTGTTTTGGCCCAATTTAAATAGCTTTAGTGTCACCATTATTAAACTATTACCAGATTTGCAGTTAACAGTCCCATTATGCTAAGTAGTGGCTGATCAGCTTGTTGCACAGCTGACGTTTTCAGCCAGCTCTCAGCATCAGATTGTATTTGCTTTGCAGTGTAAATGTTTTATTCTTAACAATAGAAGGGGGTTCCTAATATTAAAAGGAAGATTCTGGAGAAAGAGGTAGCTGTGTTTGAAAATGTTATAGCTTCCTAAGCTGGCCTTTTGCAATTCCTGCTTTTGAAATTGTGTAACTTGTTCTACTTTAATTTCTTCTGAGTAATGCAGAAAACAGACCTTTTTTAAAGTAGAGGAGGAGAATAACATGCTTGGGGTACACACTTCATTTGTTTCTTTGGGATGCCAAAGAAAATCCTCAAATTCTAAATTAACAGCAGGAAGACATACAGTCAAGTACAGCCAAGTCTGCACATTTTATGTTGCCACTGTTTGCATCAAACACAAAGTTCAAGACAGAAGTCTCTGTTCTAGGTGTTCTGTAGCAGATCATTTTCACTGGATTCTCAGGCAGGAGTTAATGCACTGCCAAGATGGAAGATGAGATAGATTGCAGCTAGATGGTTTTTTTTTACCCTGATCTGAGTTACCTGATCATGTGCACCAGCAAGTTTGCTCAGTAGCTTAAAGGCTTAACAGTAAGTCAGCAGGATTGGTGCAGCACACTGCAGTAGCAGCCAGAGCTTTACCAGAGTCCTGAGTGCATTTTGTAGGAATAGGCATCCCAAATCCTGTCAAGTTAAGGTTTCAACTCTTGGCAGTTTTACTAGGCAGAAGCAATATCAGCTGCTACCCTGCTACCTTCTACATAATGACAATCTGGATTAATATAGTGCAAGAAAAATTATAAAAATCTCTTAGAACGTTGTAGTTAAAGTCACCTTCAGATGCAGCACCCTGATACCACCTTTTTATTGCATTTATAGGGAAATGGTTGGCTTGCCAGTCAATGGATAACCAAATTCTGATTTTTGGAGCTCAGAACAGATTCAGATTAAACAAAAAGAAAATTTTCAAAGGTCACATGGTAGCTGGCTACGCTTGTCAAGTGGACTTTTCACCTGATATGAGGTAAGTTTTCATGGGAATGAACTTCATCTTAAAACTGGCAGGGGCAGATACTAAATGTCTTTTTGAATCCTCTGTGACATTCATGTATGCACAGCTATGCTATTAGCTCAGCCTCAGAGTTCCCCAGCCAAACAGAGAAACAGAAAGTTTACTCTTACCATATAACAGGACTAAGTTATGCTTGGTGATTGCTCTGAAGAACATTTAGACAACAGTCTGTAGTCCAGATCCCCCATTCCCCAAAGATGATCTACGTTGCTGTTAAACAATCCAGAGACTCTGCTTGTTTTGCCTCATCCTGGTGCAGCACAGGAGGTTTCCACGTATGGAATCCAAATCCAAATTCCAAATCAGGCTCCTTTTGCACGTGGTCTGGAGCACAGGGTCTGTTCCACAACATTGTCTAGAGTACCTGGGATTTGGACTCACCCAGTTTTCCCAGTTTATAGGTCTGGTGTGGGTATACTCATTTATTGTTCATACAAACATCTCTTTCTTCCTATTGGCTTAGCAGTATGCCCATGCATTTACTACTGTATGTACATAAGATGTCAATTAGTAACAAAACTGGAGAATAACCTCAGCAAAACTGGAGGGAAAAGTGTCTATAAATTTTAGAGGAACTTCTGGCGCTTTCTCTTTTGCTGATGTATTCCCTTTGGTTCCAGTAACACAGTGTATGGTATAACTGCATTGCTTAGCACATTTACCTCGCAGTTGATGAATCACCTTCTGCAGGACTTGTGCGCTGTAGAGCGCAGCGGGAATGCTGATTCTTTGGTAGGTTTGTTTGCAGGCTGTCAGACAGGAAGCTCTGTTCTCCTGTTCGGTGTAACAGCGTTATAATACAAGCAGTTTTCGCACATGATACCACTTTTATTTTCATTCTGTTAATACAGCTACGTGATATCTGGAGATGCAGATGGAAAACTGAACATCTGGGACTGGAAGACGACAAAACTCTACAGCAGATTAAAAGCACACGATAAAGTCTGTATTGGTGCAGTGTGGCATCCACATGAAACATCTAAAGTCATTACGTGTGGCTGGGATGGCCTGATTAAACTATGGGACTAAAGGGGATGCTGCAAAGACCTAAAGATGCAAGTCCTGTATACATCTGAGATTAGAGTGAGTTCTGCTGTAAGGATGTGTGATACTGCATTTCTCAGCTCGCTGTATATATGCACTAAAATCCAGGAAATCTCCAGAAGACTCAGCTGAAAGGATATAGTTCTAAATATGGCATCTGGGCATGAGAAGCTGAGGTCATCTGAAGCATGCAGAATCACCTGTTAGTTTATCTTGTCACTGCTTGTGAAAAACACTCTTGTAAAATAAAATAATTTCAAGAAAAACTATTTTTCTGGTTCTCACTGTCAGATATGAGAAGTTAAAAGGAAAAACCAGCAATTGTTAACTTTCTTCCAAAAAAAGAAACCTTTTGTACCCCCTGCAAGAACTGGAAAAGAGATCTTGTTTACCTGGTTCTAGGTGGAATTTTGTTTTCACAAAAATACTTCTGCCTTTATTGAGCACAAACCCACTTGCTGAAATTTGTTAATTCACAGTAGAAATTAAGAACTAATTAGAAGCTATCAGGTGTCAGGTAAACTCTTACCAACTGAAGGCTGCATTCATAGTCTTAGTTTCTGCTTACAGAATCACGATGATGACTGACTTTTACCTTTGCCCATAGTCCTCATTTTTAATATTTTGCTTGTAATGATTGTGTGCTATGTGTTGGGTTTTTGTCTTCCCATATGCTATTTTTTCCAATAAGCATGACATTAAAAAAAAGAATTAATGTCTCTTGTTCATTTTGGAATAGTTTGTATTATAAGCCCCATGAAGGTTTTCACAATTTAATGTAAATATGTCACACATTTTCTCTTTAAAGAACTTATTTTTAATAAAACTTTTTATAAAAATTCTGCTTATTTTTAATCAATCTTTCTGTCTTGCAGTGTCCGTATAAAATATGTCCTACCATTTGGTATTTTAATTTGCAGTTGTACCAGCATTCAGATATACCCATTCTCTTGCAGTGTTCTTTCAAAACTAGTGCAGTTTGGTTACAGGAGAAAAATATTTTCAGCTCCTAGTCTCCTCTCTTTTTTTGAGCACATAATGGAAATAAAAACATGTAGCAAATGTTATTCCATTGATCAGTCTTTAATTGCAGTTTTAAATTATACTGTAATGTTTACTGTAAATCCAATTACTGCTCATCCATTATCAACAGTACCAAAGGAGCAATTGTCTTAATTGATACCAGGATAGAAGCTGAGGCAAAGAATCCCATATGGTTTAGATGGAAGGGAATGGTTTGGTTGTTTTGTGGGCTTGGGGTGGTTTGAGCAGTTCCAAAGAGTGCTTACACAAGGTAGGCCCTTGTGAGTGAACATGGAGCTCGGGCATTTTTAGACCAACTCTCTAAAGCTGAGCTTGAGAATCGTTCTGCTGTCAGTTCGAGCTGTTGTGCAACTGCACTGAGTTTACATGTTTGTGTTTGCTTTCTCATCTGAGTAGCCTCGTGTGCCTGAAAAAATCCACCCCCTATTCTCACAAGGGGCATACGGGTGGTACCTGCGCATTGCCCAGCCTTGGACCCGTGCAAGTACTGAGATAAGAAATACTAGAGCCTGGAGAGAGAGGAAAGGGCTGGTCTGGCATGTCCTCATGGCTGCTCTCCTCTGCAGGGAGAGAAAAGGCTGTTCCTCTTTCTCTGCTCTTCAGGATGTGGGTGGGAAAGAGCTGCTGCTGTCTTGCAAAGGGTGAATTTCCAGTGCAGTGCTTTTCACAGGGAAGGTTTGATTCCTGAATTGGGAGTTAAGCTCTGATGTCTCCTGTGCCCCTGGTGCCAAGAAAGGGAGCTGAAGTAATTCGGATATGTTTTCCTCCTTCAAACACATTGTGTACAGTGTGCCCTGACTGTTAACAGTTTATATGTACAGGGAAATAGGGAGGAGAGGAGGAATAGAGCAAAGAGAGAAACTTCTCACAGGAACACACACTACCTTTCACATCACAAACACCTTTCCCTTTCCCCAATATCTTAAAGGTATTTAAATCATAATACACAAAATGCTTGGCTCTGTCACTGGTAGTGTTTTTGCACGTGTCACTTTCCAGGCAGAACTTTAGATACGTATTTATAAAATATGTGTATGCAAAGTATAAAAATAAGTGTATAAACTTGCAGTAATATACTGGGTGTTGTCTTTGGAGGAAAAAAAATTAGAAATGTTTCAATCAATTCTGCTGGAGTTGATTGGGATTAAATGTTCACAGAAAGGCCAGAATCAAAATTCCCTTAGAAACTTTCAGATAAAATCCTTTGTCCCTCACAGTTGGTCACTGCGTTAATCTTTTGTGGAATTCCTCACATCTGCAATGAAGCCTGCAGGGGGAATTTTTATGCGGATAATTCCCTCTTGTCAACCTGAGAGTTGCAGGCTGCAAAGCCTGCATTGTCAGCTAGTTTGCTGTGCACAGGGACAGTCAGCCTGTGTCAGTGTGGTGCAAGTCTAGACTTGATTTTCCAGCAGCCACCTGGGAAGAGGTTTCTTTCTAGGCTAATAACTCAAATCATGTCGTTCTCTTCCCTGCTTCATGTTTCACCAGAAATTGCTCTGTTACCAGTGTTGGGCAGAGCAAGGCTAGTCTGAGATAGGCTGAACTGACCAGTGAGCAGACGGAGCCAGGGAAAAGGCAGCACTGAGGGAAAGGGGAAGTGTGCATTTTGAGTTCCCCCAATTTATTCTCCTCTGACATTAGATGGAGAATGCAACATAGTGATTCAAGCTGACAGGAGCATTTGGGAGCGCTGGAGACAGGTGTATTGCAGTGTCAGGAAGGAATGGAGCAAGCTGGAGTGCAGGGCTGCTGTCACAGCATCATGAGTTTGTTCCCCTTGGTCACATATCTGTAACTTTCAGAAATGACATGCCAGTATGTTCCTACTTTTATTAATACTGATTACAGTGGAAGTTTAGCAGATCAGACAACTATCTCCATCATTCTTGCAGTTCTGACTGTGAAACTTGATAGTTCTTTTGGCCTTTTGCCAGCTTTTTCTTGGACTTTTTTCATATATGAGAGGGGGAAATGTCCCACATATCCTCGTGCATCTTGCTGGGAAGGAGGCTTGCTGTCTTGAAGCAGATGGTCTTGGCATCTGTCTTGCTCAGAGTTCATAACTGTCCCCAGTAAGATGGGGCTGCTCAGTCTTTGCCCTCATTATGAAGAACAAACATCAAAATTACTGTACATCCAGAAAACTCCAAGATTGTCTTGTAAAAAGCCAATTTTTAGCAGCACGCAGATGTTCAATATGCCGTTTAACACTGTGGTCTTTAAGGGCTGATTTAAACAGAGAGCCTTGCAGCTCTGACAGCCCAGTAACACAATGTACTTTCTTCTTCCTACCAGCTGGTTGTTACAAAATCCCTTTGCTAAGAAGACTCCATATGACAAGCTGCCTGCACGAGGGGGAACACGCGGAGAGCGGAGGAGGGAGGGGAGTTTTGCTTGGAAGACTGCATAAACAGTTGAACCTATACACCAGAAAAAATCAGTTGCCAGGGAGGTTGTTCCTCTGGAAACTACTTAAGGACTTTCTGTAGGTTGACTTCATGAGCATACACTCAAAATTTAAGTCTCATATTCTGCAGTAAATTATGTCTTTTCTGTTAGGCTTGCTGATAAGCAAAACAGACACCATGGTTGTCTTACAGCACTCAGAGAAAACTGCTTCTGGCAGGGCTATGTTTAGAAAAACTGCTTGCAGAGTTTAAAGCTTTCAGAAATAAGTTGCAATACTTTCAGCAGGCTGTGGACCTGTAAATTCCCCAGGCACACAGGAAGTTTGACCGCAGACCTGTTTGTTGTCTTGTATGACGTAACATTTAAAACGTGTTAAATGCTAAAGCACTGAGCCTTTCTGAGCATCCTTTTGATCTGCTGTGCTTTATGCCACTGGGAGGCTGCTCAAATGAAACATTACTGCAGATGCACTGTGTTGGTCGATGCAGTAAGTTAGACGTGACCTCAGCACTGTCTAGAACTACCTGAAGGGAAGCTCTACCCAGGTGGGGGTTGGTCTCTTCTCCCAGGCACTCAGCAATAGGACAAGAGGGCACGGGCTCAAGCTCTGCCAGGGGAGATTGAAGTTGGAGATCAGAAAAAAATTCTTTCCAGAGAGAGTAATCAGGCATTGGAATGGGCTGCCCAGAGAGGTGGTGGATTCCCCATCCCTGGAGGTTTTTAAACTGGGATTGGACATGGCACTGAGTGCCATGATCTGGTAAATGGAGTGGAGTTGGACCAAGGGTTGGACTTGATGATCTCGGAGGTCTTTTCCAATCCAATCAATTCTGTGATTCTATGATTCTAAGTTCTCATTAGGCCTTGGGTTTTTTTGGTTAGTCTGAAAGAGGTCAAGACAACCGAGCCTGCTTCTCTGGTTTGGGAAAGGAAGACAGCAACGCAATTCCTCTAGGGAATCATTCCAGTAATTGGAACTTTATGGAGCTTCAAGACCAATGACAGTTATCCAGACATAGTTCTGGCAGCTGCAAATCTTTTCTGTTCTCGCAGTGTAATTGCCCCACAGTTGATGTCTTGCTCCTCTTCCCCAGTTAAACTCTTTAATTGTGGAATAAGTCTTTTGGGGTTTGGTTTTTGGGGGTTGTTGTGGGGTTTTGTGGTGGAGTTTAAACTCTTGCAAATCAGTATTTAAAAAAAAAAAAAAAGCACAAAAATGCCCTGTCCTGGAAGATCTGTAACAATTTAACTTCTGACCTTAGCTTGCACCAGGCTGACTTCCCCACACACCTGGGCCTTTGCTTGGCCTGGTGAGTTGTTTGTATTTTGCTTCAGCATCCCTATACAGTCGTGCTCCTTCAGCTCCTCCTCACGTACTCTGTAAAATGTTATCCCTTCCAATATTCCTCAGAGACAAAAAGGGAACTTGAACTCTGAAATCATTTGTTAGGCCAGACATCTATAGGAACAGGAGGGAAGGCGCATTGACTGGAGTTTTCAAAACCCTGTTGTGTTTTGTCAGAAGAGCTTCCCTGCAGCAAGCTCCTTTCTGTGCCCTGCTGCTGACTCTTTGGGAGTACCTTGGTGCAGCAGGGCGAGTGAGCTTTGTTTGCTTTTTGTCATTATTCCTCCCATATTAGACAAATGGAATAACAGGATTGAATATTTCTTCAGATCCTGAATTCTCCTATTTCTTGGAGCAGAATTTAGAAGGCATTTCAGAGCCTGTCCTGCCTGGCAAGACAGTTTGTGGGACCAGCATGTGGTTGCCTGGTTAAGCCCAACCCCTGCGTCTTGGCTGCTCGAGTCTGGTGTCCGTGGATAGATGCAGGTCCTCCAGGGCATGGTTACTGCCTTTCTTTCAGGAAACTACTTAAAATCAAATATCTATGGTAGTAATACACCAAAAAGAGCAAGGGCATGGCAGTGGTATTCACATTAGAGTAATCATTTCCAGGCAGCACAAAGCAGACTCTCATTTCCCCCTTGGATAAGGTGGTGCCATATCAGGATAAGGGACATAGTGCAGACTGTCTGCAAAGGTCCCTTTCAGAACCAGGTGAAACTCTTTACATCAGGCAGGTCAAACTGCACCTTGAACAAGGACTTCTATTTAAGGAAGAAATCCATTTGTTGTTGCAGGTGGTTCCCTTTAAGTGCCAGGCTTGCTCTGCAGATGCTGGCCCTGAAACCCATTGGAGGGAGGCAGGTATAAATGTCCCTGAATGTAGGTCAGCTCTGAATTTCCACCGGCACTGAACCAGGTCTCTACTGACTGCAATTAAATGTCACATTGTGTTAACAAGCAGGAAAAAATCAAGAGTGATTTCCTACTGAATAACCCTGAGGATCTCTTCAAGGACAAGGAAGCGGCTAATGAAGCTCATGAAATCAAAGTTTTGTAATGAACCAGATGGTCTCAGCTGTTGAATAATTCACTAGAGAGAATGAGTGCCATTTCTTCAGGTGTGCTACTGGGTGATATGTCTTCTTGACATCTGCCAAGAAAGGCCAGACATATGTTCTCTTTACACTTTGTTCTTTCGCAGTTGAGAGGCACTCATGAAGAACAACCCTTCACAAGTCACAAATGGGATCAAAGCCTGGGGCCAGAAGTGCATGCAATAAATGGCAGGGTTTGGAGTGCAGCAGGAGGTCAGACCTTTCTCTGGTCAAATTTTGGAAACTCCAAGGAAGGCAGCATGGCATTCAGAAAGAGACCATTTTTTCTGGAGGAGTGTGTTAGTGTTCTAACATGATGCCATGGGCTCTCTATGGAAAGCTCATGGTGCAATATTAACTGTGACAGTTCTGCGGGATTGACATCTGTTGCTGCTCTCCGTCTTCACTAGGTTACAGGCAGCACCTGTAAATGCTGACTCACAAATATGTGTGATTATAAAGCACTGTGTCCCTCTCTGAAGGAGAGATGCCCTCACAGAAGGATCTCTGCAAATAAAACTGCCCCTTCACATGGGTCATGTCTGCAAAGAGGCACTTTAGACTGAGCTGAAACATCTGTTGGTGGAGTTGTCCAACTGATGCAATTATGGCTTCACATCAGGAATGAGGCGTGGTCATTCTTTGTTAGCTGGGGTTGGCACTGGCTGTGGCCACCATGAATGACCACAAGTGTGGGCAGTAAGGAGACTCCTGGGCTGGAGGCAATGGGCTGGCTGCTCTGGAGAGCTATTCTGAACATCTCCAGGGAGCATGGAATGATGCCCAGTGCACCTGGGGACAGCAAACCAGGAGTCTGGGTGGATAAAAGGGCTGGACAACACCCATAACAGGGATGCTGAGCAGATCTAGGGTTGAGTCTGACTTTCCTCCTTAGCTGCTTCCAAGGGAAGGGCCCTACAGTGGGTCTCGAGCCATCTCTCTCTCAAACCAATCAGATGGAAAAATGGGCTCTACTGCATTCTCTGCAAGAGATGTTGTGTGGGAAACAATGTTGGATGTTGCCCAGGCCTGGCAGCCTTTTAGCAATTCCAGGACAAGCCAGTGGCTCTTCCTCCCTGCCTGGGTATGGCCATGCAATTACCATTCTCCAGGCTGAGGCTACAACAGCAGAATGTCCTGCCCACACTGGTTTTAATGGTGCACTCTGTACTTAGCTCTTGAAGAAGGGGGAACCTATAGTGGTTTCTGTGCAGGTCTGATCTGGGAAGAGATGTGAAGTGCAACACTGGCATATGGTTACTGCATGGAGATGGTCTCAACAAGCTCATCACCTGCTTCACAGCCTCCAACAGTCGCTGTCCTCCAGAGCTGCCCCTGGGCAGTGGAATGCTCCCTGCAAGGAGCCAAACTACAGGAACAAGGCCAACTCCAACATGGATGACGAACATGTGCGGATGTGCCCGAGGTAGCTGGTCTGGTTGAGAGACAGCAGGTAGCAGTACATCTGATGGGGGTTGGCTGCTGGATCTTCAGCTCTGGCTGAAGGAGCACGAGCCTGTGGATGACAGAATTCCCAGATCTCTATCTTTCTCTTTCAGCGCCAGTCCATACCAGGCTGGAGAGGGCACCTGAGCAGGGTGTACAGCTGGGACCCCACAGCATGTAGGCAGCAAATGTGCCTGGGTACAGCAGTGAGTGGACACAGACTGACCGCACACAACATCCGCCAGCATCAGCCTGTCCACTGCAGCAGAGCCAGCCATTGCTGGCTTGTGTCCCTGTGCACGTACCTGGCAGCTCAGGCATCAGGAGACAGGAACTAAATTCACTGAAGGGTCTCTCCTTAAGGTAAAGGCCATCAACGAAAGAGAAGGGGTAAGGGCACAAAAGGAAGACCACAGAAAGAGAGGCAGTAACTCTGCTCTAAGAGATGCAAAGTAGAAAGGCACAGATAGTGCATTAAATAAGTGCTGTTCATTTTCCCCTACAATATCACATAACTGCCTCCAGAATGACAAATGGCTTTTATCTATCCTGTATTTGAGATAAGGTTTTCTTAAAAATTACCATAGCTATTGGAATCTTTTTTTGCAGAAGATGTAGCCTGAAGTGTTCCTGACTCTACCTAGCAATCCCAAGAAAGAGACTAGCTGAGGGTTTACTGAACTCTCTTTACTAACCAAAGAAGAACCAGGATGGACCCCCACTCTACTTCTGTAATTTGCATATCATCATTTTTACTTCAGGGAAAGAAACTATGGAAGATATGCACCCCCTTGTAATTTTAATATCTGAGAGAAGTCATGTGATTTTGTTTTTAACGTCTATTTATGGGGGTTTTAAACAAATGATAAGTTACTAGGCTACTTACTCTAAGACTAGTTAGGAGAAGAAACCTCTATAGTGCTAGAGCCTGTATTTTTATATTTTATTAATAAAGCAGGGCTCGCAGCTGGACTTTTGCTACCCCATTATTTGAAAAATGGGAGTTGAGGCATTCTGCAGTGCACCAAGTGTGATCATTCCAACAAGCTAGATATTAGTTTAGAAAACCCTGGCAGCCTCTTGCATTTTGATGAATTTCCTCATGGTCCTGCATTGTTAAACAACCTCAGTGTTTAATGTACAAGGGCTTTAGGAAGCATGGTTGTCACAGAGAAGGCATTTCCTACTCATTTCCTGAGGTTGTGGATCTCTTGTGTTGTGTGTCACCTGGCTCAGGAATGGCAGTAAGCACCCTCGCCCTGAAGAAAGTGCTTTGTCAGCCTCTTGGACATGGGGAATTCAAGGCATCTGCAACAGGTCATCTTGATTTTGATGCAGAACAGAGCACATGGTGGGGCCCCACAGCACCCTGCACTGGGTGACTGCAAAAATCCTCGCTCCCCAGTCTAGGCAGGATGTGCAGGAGCAAAAACAGGAGCTACTTTTATAGAATCACAGAACATCCCCAGTTGGAAGGGACCCAATAAAGATCATCGAGACAAATTCATTGCTCCTCGCAGGCCTACTGAAAACTAAACCACATCAGTAAAGCAGTTGTCCAGACACGCCTTGAACCCTGACAGGCTTGGTGCCACGACCACTTCCCTGGGAAGCCTGTTCCAGTGACTGACCCCCTTCTGGTTGAAGAACATTTTCCTAATGTGCTGTCTGAACTTCCCCTGACACAGTTTCATTCCATTTCTTCATGTCCTGTCACTGTTTACCGGAGAGAGGAGAGCATCATCTCACCCTCCACTGCCTCCCTTGAGGAAGTCATACACTGCAATGAAGCCATGAAACCAGTCCTCAGCCTTCTCTTCTCCATGCTGAACAAGCCAAGTGACCTCAGCTGCTCCTTGTAAGCCTTGTCCTATTTTGGTGACCCTCCTCTGGATACACTCTAAAAGTTGGATGTCCTTATATTGGGGCATCCAAAACTGCACACAGTACTCAAGGTCAGCAGTGCAAAGCAGAGTAGGACAATCACTTCCCTTGACCAGCTGGTGATGCTGTGACTGATGAACCCCAGGATATGGTTGACTCCTTTGGCTGACAGGGTAAACTGCTGTCTCATATTCACCTTTCCATCGACCAAGACCCCCAGACGTTTCTGCAGAGCTGCTGTCCAGTGTCTCGTCCCCCAGTTTGTACCTAAAACCAGGATTACCCCCTCACAGCGGAAGCATCTGCCACCTGCTTTTGTTAAAGTATACCAGAAAACAAAGTGGTACCTGGAGGTGTTCCTCAGCCTTGAGACAAACTGGCAAAGATGTCCTGGCTATGTCCATTTACTTAACACTTTCAGCTTCCCAAACAAGGTGGCTGTTCCAGGCTGGCATTGGCTTGGGCTAACTCATGGCTGTGCCTAGGAATCATCTGGGATAATCCTAGATGGCCTGAGCTAAAATTGTGCCAATGATCTCGTTAATTAACCTGTGAATGCTGCCTGTCACTGCTAAATTGACTAGCACAGGCGTAGTGGGATCACCACCTGTTAGTAGTCCTGATCCAGCAGCACTGTCCATCTTTCTTCCCTAAATGAGGCCTTTGAATCTCATGTTAAGTCCCTTTAGAATTAAACTCCAATTCAACAAATCCTACTGTAACTAAAGAAGTAAAGGGATCTCTTTAGAAGTAAAATGAAAAGGAGGGGGCATTAAATCAGAGACTCCATAGGACACAAAAACCCATCAGTGTGACTGAAAGGCACTAGGTTGAAAACCAGCATGTCTTTGTTATAAAAGAAAGAGTTTGACATTTAGCCACAAGTTGAACTTTCAAATATGATTAGGAAGATTGATACAAACCAGAACATGAGGGTACAGAGCTGGCTTTCACTGAAGAGGTTAAACTCCCTTCCATTTTCACTAGCTCCTTGCCACCCTAGTCTGTCACCACTGAAGCAGGGAGGGGTGTTTTCTGCATCTTCCAAAGCACTCTGGAGTTTGTGGCCTTTGCGATCAACAGAGATGCCCCAAGTTGGATTTGCTGCAGCAGTTTCAATGCCCACAATGGTTCTGCAGGTCAAAGCGGGAGGCAGGTGCTGGGGCCAAGCTCCCCACAGCCCCTGGCAATGGTAGTGGGACAAAGGCTAGCAGGGTCACTTGCCTGCTGGCCCTTCTGGGAGAAAGGGAGCTGAAGCAGTTTCTGCTGGGGAGAGTGGTCCCTGCCCACCCTGTGGCAGCAGGAGCCCTCAGAGAGGTGGCAGAGGAAGAAAGCAGATGCCTGACTTGGAATAAAGCCTGGAGAAGGTGTGGGGAATGGCTAGATACACTGGTGAGGGAAAGCAGGGCCTCTGGAAGGAAGAGCTCCTGCCCCTGGCTGCTTGCTGAGATCCTATGGAATTGTTGGGTCCAGCACAGGTTCCTGCTCCAGGAAGGAGGGGATGAGGGAGATGAGGCAGTAGAGGGGTGAAAAAGGAAAGAAGGGTCTGAAAGGAAAGAAGAAAATGCCAGGACTAAGAGAAGGAGCTACATGGGGACAGAGGGAGAGACTTGTCAAAAACAGAACACTGGGCTGAAGCACACCAAGGGGAGGGACACCGAGGCCTGCAGAAGCCAGTAACCAAAGGCAGTTACAAAGGCTGCATATTAAAGACATGGGAGTGGTGAAATCTTCTATTTTAATGCAAAGTTTAATGTCAAAATTCTTTTAACAGTAAGAAAAATCCCAACCTGCTACATATTTTTTAGCTTGCCCCATTCCTTAGCTCCTCAGGGAATGCCAAAGGCTGGCTCCTTGTGGGTGCACTGCAGCCAATCCAAATTCCAGCTTGCAGAGCCCCAGCACAGCAGCAGACCAGGGCACCTGTCTGAGCCATCACCTCTGCAGCATCAGTGCAGATCCAGGGTCTGGCCTCCTTGTGCCAGGGACAAGCAGCTGTGCCAGGGAAGTGGTGAGGAAGTGCAGGCACCCAGGCACAGCCCAGCAAATATTCAGAACCAACAAACAAAAAAGACCAGGTTTCACTTTTGTCTTTGCAGCTTAACTGGGGAAGCTCTTTCTTCTATGGCTGAAGATTATGGAGGGTGATGAGGGGTAGCACTGTCAGCAGCTTTTTCAGCAGCTGAGTGTCTCTGTCACACCATCTCCTGCTTCAGAAGCATTGAACTCGCTTCATGCAGCCAAACTAGCTTAAAGAGCCAAAGGCAGAGCACTCAGAAGCTGCTCAATGAAATAGGTAGAAACTTAGTTTTGTGGCGAATTCTGCTTCTGCCAAATTCAGCTGAAATTTGCCAGTGGGTTCAAGAACATACTGTTCTTGACTCAAATTTGTTCCATAGGAAACAAGGCCAAAGAAAAGAAGGTGCAAATCAAACACCATTGCTTTACAGGGAAGTAACACTTGACCATTTCTTAGAAAGGCACCTCCTCAGAAGCACTCTCCTGCCCAAGGGCTGGCACAGCTTAGCCAGCAAGAGCTTCCCAGGGCAGCCCCAGAAGGATGCCCTCTGTGCCAGCATGCTCAAGCATGGGGCAGCCTGAAAAGCCTTTCTGTTAGCTCCCACAGACAAGCATTCACAGAAACCTCTGTGTTCTGAGAGAGGGTACCCACTGGCAAATACATTGCTATACAGATCTGCACCATGTATTTTCTCCTAGTGCCAGGTCTTTGACAACATATAAATATAAAAGGCAGGCCATTTTGTTAGCAGTCACTGCATGCGTATTTAGCAACTTTAGCCAGTGACGCCAAAGTCCTCTTCAATAACTCTGTGGGGCCAGATGGCTTGCAGTCACATATCATAAAGTCCTTTCTGCTATTTCCATCTTGTATTTACCCAGCTCAGTGTGTAACAGCTACTGGCATTGAAGGCTTCCTTTTTCAGAAACATCTGTGGTTTTGATAAATCTTTGTAGGTATGGAAAAGCCTGAAGTCCTTCAGCTCCAGTTCTCGGAGCAGACTGTACCAGTACCGCACCACAGTGCTGTCATTGCCACTGACCTCAAACCCAGGCCAGTGGATGTGCACCTCAAAGACCAGCTGTCCTATCTGCTCAACAACATCTTCCAGGATCAGGTTTTCCAAAATTTTCCACTCAGCACTCTCCACATCTGCCTTGAGGACATCAATCTGCAACGAAAGCACAATTAGTATATGAAAATGAGAAACTTTGCAATTGTGGTCAGTAACATCTGAGGCCAGACTTGACCTTTCTTTAATATACATAGTTGTTCTTAGGTGCAAATTATTTTGCATTAAAAAAAAAAAAATTAAAAAACCTCAGAGGACTAACATGGGCAGCACAGGATGTTTCACGCTTGCCTGTTCACAGCCCTTCTCCTCCTGCCTCCAACTCCTGGTCTAAAAAGCTATGGATCCCAAGGTGCCGATGTAGCTCCTTCTACAAACAACGCATGTTACTGTTCCTTCACAGTTCTTGTGGTGGCATCACAGCTACAAACACTAGGGCACCACTGTTCCTTATTTCTCCATCACAAAATTCCACAACAGATCCAAACACACTAACAGGGATTTCTTGCACCACAGTCAAGCAGGGTTCTCAGGAGCCAGATGCTACCTGCTCCACACAAATGCAAGACAAGGTCAAAGTGAAATGAATACTGTGAGCAGCTCAGGTCACCAGCTGCCCTCAGCCAAGCTGCTGGCTGAAGCTTTTGCAGGCGTCACTACAGATGCTGAGTGAGGAGGACCAGATCCGAAGATAATTATGCATAGAGTCTACAGGGTTTTAAGGGCAGCTCCTCCAAAGAAAAACACAGAGTAGAAAAGAAGATGTGAAGGTGTTTAAAGGGAATAACAGATCTAATAGAGAAGTTCCCGTTCCAGTTTTAGACCGCCGTTTAATTTTGTAGTGAGATATTCAGCAATCCAGCTTCTCATAGCCCTACACCACTGTGGGTTGACTTTGCCTGGAGATCAGCTGGGGAACAGGAGCCGTATGCTTTAATGAGAAAAGAGCATTTCAGCACTGCTTCACACCTGGTAGAAAACAACTGCAGTGCAGGACTGGTCACAAGCTGCAGAGCTCAAGGGTCTGAGTGTCTCAGAGCCACACAGGGAAAATTCCTACACTATGAGAGTCAGGTTTGCCTGTACCAGTTCCACCTGAGCTTCTGATTCTGCCCATCTGCTCAGTCTCAAGATATGTCTGAAGTGAAAAATGAAGACATTATTTAGAGTTATGACTACTAAAAAATAAAAAGCCAACAAAACCAAACCAAACAACAAAGAAATCCACCTTCTGCAGAGTGCAGAAGGGGTTGTGTCCATGAAGAGCTGCAAGATTTCAGTGGAACAAGCTGTTAAACAGCTGAAAACAACACAATGCATTTTCGGAGCAGGACTTGGGAGACCAGGACTCAAATATGGTCCATGGTCACAGCCTGAATAATAATAAGCCAAGCCGCTGCTTGTCTGCTCATTAAGGCGGCATTGTGCCTCCTCCACACTGTGGGAGGCAGGGGGCCAGTGGAAAATGACTGAGGGATTATGGAATTAAAGCCCATATTGTGGTATGTCCACATGGGGAGCAGAGAGGAAGGTTGCACAGACAACCTTAGCTCTGGTATTTCCTAACTTGACTCTACAACAAAGAGCCTGTCAGTCTGTCCATCCATGGGTCAGTGAAACAGATGAACATAAGGCTCCCTTAGGTTCAAGCGGAGGCTGAATGTAAATGATGCTGCTTATGACATTTCAGCTGAGAACTACTTCATGGGTGAGCTCACTTGTTTTCCTTTATACATTTAAATAGGTTATTTTTCAAATCCCTACTTGCATCTCTACCTGTAATGCAATTTTGCAGGCAGTCGATTCCACATGGGTGTAATTGCCATAGAACCACACTGCTTAAGATACCAAAGATTTTTATTTTTAAGAGGTTTCTGTAACTTTGAAAGCAGACAAATTATTCAAAACCTTTTTTTTTTTCCTTGGGAGAAAGGGTGGGGGTGGATGGATAGGGGAAGAAATGTTTCTACTCATTTGCCTTTGGTTTCCCATGATCTTACTTTATGGCAACAGTAGGACATCTTTTTCCCAGGGTAATGTTTCCAGTCATCACTCAGGTTTGTTTGTTTTTCTCTTGTGACACTAACTGCTGCTCTGGCTGCTCAGCAGGCACTCTGCATGCTCTGTGCTGTATTTGCAAAACTGATCTGAAAAGTGGCTGCTAACCATTGTTTCAGTAGAAGAAAATGTGTTTCCACAATAACTGCTTAAACACATACTGAAATGACCAGGAAAGAAAAACACGGCTAGTGGGGATATGCTGCATACACAAACTTGAGGCTTTTTGTTGCCTTTAGTGCTCTGCACTGCTCAGAGATCTGGAGGGAGAAGAGTACCTGTCTCTACCCACCAACTTTTGTGACTGTCTTCCAGGTAAGGTGTCTCCCTCAGCCCCGAGTCTTCATTTTATGCCACGGATAGTGTAAAATAAATGGCAGAACAGCTGTGTCAGAGTATCTGAGCAAATAACAAGCATCCTGCTAACACCAAATCACAATGTTTTGTGATGGTTAGACAGCTCAGCATTATTTGCCATCACTGATAAGCAGCGAACTACCTGCAAGATACACTACTGCCTTCCAGGTGCCTTGATTCAAATTGACAGTGAAAGGATTAGTGGACATGTCTATAAATTCAGAGCTCTAATTCAACTGGGAGCGCAGCTGAATTCTGCTGCTGGGAGTAAATCCTGGAGGGCAAAGACCTACAGTGCCTGAAGGTAAAGTATGGCAGTCGGTTCCAAGCACCCACAAAGCTGGTTCCTCTTATCTTCCACAAATCCTTTTATCCTCCACAAACTAACTAGGTTATCACAGAAAAGTAAAAAATGTGGATTTTTAAATGTTTTCTCAGTTTAGCTCCTTTGAAAAAGCACTGCAGCATTATACCAGTTACACTTGGAGGAAAAAAAGGACCTTGCTTTATGTACAACCAAGCGTATAAAATAGCTGAAAGAAACGTGTTCTAGTTAGGGAAGGTCAACACATACTTGTATGAAGGCTCATTTCTGCTTTTTAGGGTAATGACTTGTTACAACTGTGCATCATTTCCTAAAGCAGAGATCAGATCTCTGTTCGCCTTGATCGCTTTTGAAATACCAGGGTTAACGGGGACTCCAGGCTCTGCGCTGCCCCGTGGGCACCATTTAAAGCTCCCCATGGAGAAGAGTCAATTGAGAGTGAATAGCTGGAGGAAGCAATTTAGCTGTATTATTTCCAGCATGAGCTCAGTATGTGGAAGTGGAAGCCGGGAAAGGCAAAAACAGCAAATGCAGTACAGGTCAGATAAAGAGGATCCCTCCAGCTCTGTGGGACCATGTTTATGGTGTAAGCTGGGGGCAGGGAGAGGAGGGCTGGTTAGAGCTTTCAGGAACAGAGCTCAGAACCAGCCCAGCCTCCTGAACCACAGGGCCACCCTCACGATTTGAGGCTGCGAGAAACAACCCTGTGCTCTGGCTCCCTGATGCCATGTTACCATTCTGACATCAGCTGTACACCAAGATAAACTCTGCTGGTTCATGTCTCATTTTTTCCCCTCTCCACCTAAGTACAATTCTCCATTCTCAGCAGACAAAACTCTAGAAAAAGCTGGTTTTGGTTCACATTTTGATAGCACATGTCTTTACAGGTTCTTGAGTGTGGTTTTTTTAAATGAAGCTTCCCCCTTTTTTCCCATCTGCAAATTTTCAGCATGCTACTTCCCTCACTTTCTTTCCTCACAAAATGCATTCACAGCCCCTTCTCACCAGCAGGAGATGTCTTGGATGTTAAGTCGCTTTCACTCCTTTTTATTCAGAGCCGAGGCTGTAATTGATGGCAGACAGGATGCCACGTAGCAGCCTAATAGCAAATTATGCTCCCAGAGGCTTGTGACTATCTCTCCCCATGCTTTCTGTGATCAGTGGGAGGGGAAACATCCCACCCCTCTCTGAGCCATCTGCTGGGCAGTCCAGGACTGCTGTAGGCATGGCCTGAGCAACACGGATCCCAAAATAGGGAGAAAAGTCAATCACTGCTGAACAGTGATACAGAGCTCCAAACAGCAGCACTTCTCCTTCAAATTACTCCCCTTCCTTCCTGCTCACATTTACACTTCTCTCTGAGGGAGTCCATATAGCCAGTGTCAAACGACTCTGGGACAAATGTGTCATTGGAGATAATTCACTCCTGATGTGACAGATAGGGCACATCTTCAAGTATCTGCTTAAGGCATCAAAGTCACAAAGCCGATTTGTGCAGTTGGGGCTTACACGGTCTTTGGGTTTTTTACAGGCAACTGTCCAGCTGAAGTCACTCACACAATATACACATCACTGAAACAGAAAACCCGTAGTGAGTGCAGGTGAGCTTTGTTCCTCTGCTCTCACTACCAATCCTCCACAGCCTTGCAAGTGCCAGAGAAGTCTTTTCTCCCAGTTCTGGTAATGTGCGTCCATGAAAACATTACACAGCAGGGGCAGGGTACTAAGTAATTTTATGTTTACCACTTAAACTAGAAAAAATGTCTCAAAATCGTATCTCTGGACAAACAAACAACCCCTGATTTATGAGATCAGCATTGCCTGACATCCTTTCTCCCTGGCAGCACTTGGTCAGGAGGCCACAGGTGAAACCCTGTGGCCTTCTGTCACCACAAACATCTTCCTTTGCCATGACTAGACATTGGCATCTTCCCATCTTAACTCATGCTGGGCACTGACACAGCAGCTCACTCATTAATCATCTTCTGGTCACAAAATAATACGGGTCCCCAAGCCTCAACTGATTTTCAGACAGGTTTGATGTGTTTAGCTAGCCCTACACTATAATAATCTTAAAGCCAAACATCTTGTCTAGCTTGCTACCCACCAAGACAAAGGTTCCTCTACAATGACCCAGAGAATAGGATCTAGAAGTCCTCTGCATGGAGTAGGCAAACACTGCACATCAACAATGATGAGGGAGAAGACCTTCTTCTTCTCACAAAAAAATTGAGCATTAAAGATCTTGGTTCCCCATTTCATTAAACTGAGTCTCCAGAGCAGGCAACAGGAACCTCACCACTAGTCGAAGACTCAGTGATGCTTTCTCAGAGGAAACAGGGTGAAAAGTGACCATGAGAACATAAGCCCACAGTGACCTCCTCACCTGCTCAGCGGCAAGCAACTCACAAGTGTGCATCTCTGCTCAGAAACTCTGTGCCCCAGCTCCCATTTGCACTGTATTACCTCTTTCAGTGTGCATGGCTTTCCTGTCGGACACCAGAAGATGAAAGCAACATCCCCTCACCAGATGCTTGAATCCAATGGCTAGATTGCCAAAGTGGTAAAAATACCTCAAGGGAGCTGCAGGAACCCTGACTTTAAATTATTTAACAGCCTCAGCAGCAGCAAAAGATCTGCTTTCCAAAACCTGTGCTGCAAACAGACATTTTAAACACTGCTTCTATTCCACCTGCTCTGCATGCAGCCCTGGCCGAGTGCATGAGTTGCTTTGCAAAGAGCACACTCAGCCACATAATCTTGCAGAAGGTGCCCCATTGTCCATCCCCCCCCCCCCCCTCCAAGGGACAAAAGGGGGAAAATCCATTCATTTTTGTCTTTTGATCTTCTCTGCCAGACGCTGCTGGACGCCTGTGGGAACGGACATTTACTCAAAAGAATAAATGGCATATGCTAGAGCCTCAAGTCTCTTCATTAGAGGGGAACAAACATTTGCAGTCTGTTTGTGTTGCCCCAGCACCAAGCAAGGAGAGTGGGACCCAGCTCCATGCTTACATAAAGCCACACTCTCTCGATCCTGCTAAAGGTGAAAGCCAGCAGCAATGGCACAAGTGCATTACCAGGGGTGAGGGCACAGTCAGAGCAGAAGGTTTGCAATAGAAGGCAAACAGTTAAGCAGCAATTGATTCCACAGCCCTGAGGAGCAACACCTGAGTGTGTGCCTGTGCTGCAAAGGGCAGAGGGCTTAGGCTACCGTACAATAGTTACACACAGTAACCAGCATTTCAGCTGCAAGATCTTCTACTGTTCATTAATTCAGTGCCCATGGGGGCCTTCAAAAAGTAAGTAATTGAAGAAAGAGATCAGAGTCCCATCTTCAAAAAATGTTCACCACACCTTAAACAACATCTTGTGCAGGATGATAAACTGCAGCCCTGTTATAACTGGGCAGCTCCAGTTAAATCTGGTGGAGGACTTGGTTCCCATCTACACTAGCCAAAGCAATCTTTAAGACACACTACTTCATTGGGATCTATTTGTTTCGCTCTACCTCTTGTCCAAAGTATCAACCTACCTCTCTTCTGTTTCACTGTTTGCCCACCCTGCTACTTGCTTGAAACTGTAACAGGAAAAAAGCTGCACATTCCTGAAAACAAGAAACACCCCTAAGTGCTTGTATGTCTCAGATTTCATCTGGGACAGACACTGAGGAGGGACAGAAGACCTACTGAGACTTTGACATCTGGATTTAAAATTTTTGAGAATGGAAGGATATCTTACACTGTTGTCAAATAAAAAATGAGATCAGAGGGGATCCAGACACTGAGGTGAAAGTATTCAAAAAAGATACAGCCAATTTCGATGACAAGAACTTGTAAACCATGAAAGGAGGAAGTATGAGCTATTAAGGACAAACATGGGGGTAAAAAGAGTACATTTTTCAGAGAGCTCCTAACTGCTCTGGATAGGACATTTATCTAAAGTGCTTGTTAATGTCAATTATTCCCTAGAAACTGTGAGAAAGATGGGCAGTGATAAAAATGACGATGCTTATGAGAATGGCATTGCTCTCAGTTCTCATTAAACCAGTATCATGTCATGGACCATCACCCTGAGCAGATACTCAGCACCTTGGCCAAATTAAAGCCATACAGATTCACACTACTGTGTTTAAGGCAGTGTTAATGGCTTAAGCAGGAGCTGGGAAGTATGAATACATGCCTGGTACCACCTTGTGAAGCTGTGCAGGTTCCTTAGGCTCCTGCCTCCAGTTTTGGTGGGAGGAGGGAACCAGGACTGACTGGTTTCCTACAGCAGCAGCATACCAATGATGACTCCATGGTGCTTGCAGTGACTGCCATGTTCTTCTGAATGCAACTGTTTGACCCTGAAATAGTGGCATGCTGCTGATGCACAGCACTCAAGTAAAGCTGGGGGAAAGCAGATTTTTAATACCTGATTTTTTTCTGAAGAGTCTTAACAATCACAACAAGAGCAACAACAAAAACAAATGAAAAAAAGGGAAATAAAACCCTAAAAAAATTGTCGTTCTATTTTAATATTTAGCATACAAAAATATGCCTTGAAAGTGCCTTCTATTTTTTTCAAAGATGACCTGCATTAAGTTCTGTTTCAACGGCACTATACTTCAATACTTTCATTACAATTCAGGCATTGCACTAGCCCTTTTCCTTGGGGAAGAAAAGGCTATGGATCACATTATATTCAGCCAATGATATAATTAAAAACATCTTTCCTCCATGCCTGACAATAGCCTGACAGCACCTTCAGGTCACTCTGTAGGAACACCAATATTCTTAACAATATCTTGAGAAGAGCTCCTGATGGAGAGAATTTTAAATGAGGCTGGAAGGAGATGTAAGGGACCTAGAGAAAACCCTGTAAAGGAATGTGTATGAGGCACTCCATGTATACAACATAGAGAGCAAGCAGTGGTGAGCAGTAAATCACTGTGCAAAAATCTTTGCTTTCAGAAATATGAGGATGTCAAGCCCATTTCTCCTTGTAGCCAAACTTTTCAATCTACTCACAATTAAAATACTTTAGGCAGCAGCAGCCCCAGCTGACTAAGCAAATACAGAGCTATTACCACCTTGATTTCATTTTCCCTAGAATGAAAAAATACATACACCCAGGAAAGAAACAGTGTATGTGAGAAGCTTAGGGATCACTCAGGGGCAACTTATGACAAGGTTACAGAAGGTAACATTTCCAACTGCAGCTGGGAACTAGTTCAGCTGGAATCTGAACTAGTTTGATTGCCTCTTTTCAGCAAGTGGAGGAAAATTCACCAACTCACTGACACAACCCCAAACAAAAAAGTTCACATGCAGCAGCAGTCAGTGCTTGAGCTGCAGCTCCACTGTTGCTCCAAGGAAATCGCTCACATTTCACAGAGAATGAATTTGGCCCAGCATCTACAAAGAGACCCTCAAAGGGACTGGATGTGTGTGTCACGGCAAGGAAGTCTCACAAGAACTCAAAAATCAGCTTGCAGAGCTAGAGGCAGATGCTTATCATAGAATAGCATGCTGTCCAGCACTCTGAGCTTTTACTCTAAATGGATGACTTAAAAAAAAATACTACATATTATGGCTAGCTTGCCCAATGTTATCATCTCTGGCACCCTCCCTTTCAGCACAACCAGCATGGAAATCAGGTGTGTGAGACTAGTTTGCACAATTTTGAAGTCCTGATCTCAGGCTTTGTCAGACAGATGCTGAGCACAGAGCTGAGTCTGTGCAAAAGTCACTCAAGATGGGATGCACCTCATCCAGTCTTAGACATCTAAACCCAAAAGTTGTCCAGGTGCCCTTAGATGAAAGACCACAGAGAAGAACAGGAACTTCTGAAGGGCAACTTGAGATGTACAGGCCACATCATCCAGCCTGCTTTAAATGTCTGTCCTTGAATGAGACTAATTGCGTCTGAACAGTTTCACTTGAGTTTATAAAGACCTCAATAGCCACTCAAATGTAGAAATTATGTTAATGGAGGTGAGTTTCATGCTCCTCCATTCCATGGCAGGTCATTTATTTACACTAAAAGCTCTAAATGTGATGGTATTGCATCTGCCTGGTGCAAAAGGGTCCAGTGCTAGTATAGGACTTTACTGCGAAGAGTTACTCCTACTACTAATAGGTCAGGACCGGCCATTTACACTCTAAAAAAATCAGTGTTCTGGGACCAAACTCTTTCTACTATGCCATTCAGAAACTGATATAACAAAGAGACAGTCTGATGAGTCACAGAAAAGCAAACAGGATGACAAGCAGTAACAGTGCAGACCCTTCCAGGGAAGGATGGGTAAGAAGGCAGTCACAGCCTGAGCCTTAGCAGAGACACCACTGGGACTGATTGCTGATATTTGACCTGCAGGAGGGGCAGCACAACACTAATAAGATGTTACAGGAAATACAAGATCTCTCATGTTGGAGAAGTCTTAGAAAGGCTGTTATGATAACCCTAAAAAAGCAAAGGCTGTTCTTCACAACCAAATATGAATGGTAAATAACAGCTGCAGATAAAAGGCCACTGAAGCCTAAAAGACCTAAAAGACTGATTGGACAAGAAAACTTGGATGTGAAAATAATGAGGCTAAAAATCAGATGAAGAGTGGTTCTTTTCCTTCTAGAATTGAGATTTTGGGGAAAACCCAAATAAGCCTAAAATGCAAAATAAAAATTAAAGCCCTTCCAAGACAGACCTCCAAACATTTACTCAACAATTTGTGATGCAACAATTCAAAAGACCTGGTCTCATTTTTTCATTCTGACACCAAGCCACATGTAGTAGAGCAGAACTGAGCAGACCCTCCATGAACGTAACTCACACTAATAAACCCCAGGCTCCCTGTGCAATACCTAAGTCTACCCTTGCAAGGGGTAATCAGAGTTGAATGATTTTGTCTAGGCAGGATCAAGAATTCATAAGCCTATTCTGGCCCCTGTAGTGTTGAGGTGTTCATCAGAAAGTGTAATTGCATGGATTTGCTTGCTACAAAACTTGAACATGGATGTTTCCCAATCTGAAGAGTTAATTTCTCATTTTGTTAATTAAATCTCCATGCCCAACTAAGCTGTTATACATTTTCCCTGGACTTCTATACTATTATATTACTGTCAAAAGAGCTGATTTAAAACCAAAATTGTAAACCTTTTCTTTAATATTTGCTCTTCCATACCAGTCTTCAAAAAACCGAAAGTGCAGCACAAAACAGACTCTACAGTATGTGCCTTAGGAGAGGAGCAAGTGATAAATTACTTGCCTAGTAGGAGACAATGTTATTAATCAAAATGACTTCAGGGTGTAGTGTTTTGAAGTTATGCTGAGTACTAAATAACGGGTGAAGGGAAGGAGGGTTTTCCTTTTGAAATCCTAAATCTAAGCCTAGTCAATAAAATCAAGCAGATACCTGTTAGCCAAGTTGTCCCAGAAAAAAAAATCTTCATAAATAGACAGTGTAAATTAAAGCCTTCAAAGCAAAATCAGGTGTAAAAATTGCTTTGCATTTCTTTTCACAGTGAACAATGACACAGTTTGGTCTCTTACAGAATTTGTTCAAGATTACTTGAATGGCAGGAGTCGAATGCAACTCTGCTGTCCCTTCAAAGTTACAGCTATGAACCCTTCCTGATTAAATGAAGGTTTTACTTTGCATTCTCAGAGTCTCTCTTCCAGATTAATTTATTTTACAAGAAACCATTTCATCCGCTGCTGAGCTATACTGCCAAGGAATGCAAATTCATGGCACTTACTGAGGGTGTAATACAAGACTTGTCCTACAGAGCTCCAGAGAGAACAAAACTACTACTGAAATAAGAGTTTGCATGTGTGAACATGCATGCCACTCGGGACAGAATGAAGTCTTGCTTGTTTCTGCTGCTCAGGGCCTTTCTGTTGAAAGTTTTTAATTGTGCTTTATATCACAATCTTTGGAATACAGAATACATGCAGCAAGCACCTTCTGAGGACAACACTGACACCATACACACCACCAATTCATGCTGGGACTAGGTGAATGGTTGTGCTGGTTTAATGTAAACCAGAGAGAGAAATGAACCTGACTTAAGACAGATTACAGATTATTCTGTGAGTCATGGGATATTTTTGGAATCTTTGATGGTTTAGGCCGTGACAACTGCCTATTGTGCCAGCCCCTCAGGCTGGGTGGAAGGTGCTGATGCCTTCCCAGAGGGGAGTTATCACAGCTGAGTCACTGGTGTAAAGACAGAAAACATTCTGATGCCACTCAGGTTCCTGAACACCTAGTTTGTAGCCTGAGGTGTCAGGTGTGCCCTGGGCAGCTGCTGCAAATGATCCATTATTAACAGTTCATGAGAAATGACAGAGAGGGTGTAGAATACACAGTTTTGGTTACATCCACACAGTGATAAATTGGTCCCAGCCACTGTAACTAGGACAATAGTTTATTTAGAGAGATGATTTAGTCCCCCTGTGTCTGAAATTAATTCTGATGATTCCCCTGCAAGACCATGGAACCAGCTATGACTGGTCTAGAAGGGCACTGGGATATATACTCGGCACTGTCTCCCACAGTACTCTTGTCTCCAAGTCAGGACATTATAGTCTGGATGAGCAGTGGTAAATGGATTGTACTCTGCCTGGACCTCAGTTACAAGTAGAGCATCACAGGGCCTATACTTGGATTCATCCTGTTCTACACTTTCATCAGTTTCCTAGAGGAGGTGTTAGATGACACTTCTGCCATGTTTATGGATGACACCAAGTTGGTGAGACCAGAAAATAAAGACATGCTAGGACAGAGCTACCCTGGACCAACAGGCTGGAAGGATGGGCTGACAGGAACCTGATGAAATTCAACAAGGACAAATGCCAAGTCCTGCGTCTGGCGAGGAAGGACTCCCTGCAATGATACAAGCTGAGGACTGCCTATCTGGCTGGGGAGCAGCTCTGCAGAAAGGCCCTGGGGGTCGTGGTGCAAAGAAAGCCAACAGCATCCACAAATGCACTAGGAGGAGCACAGCCCGAAGAACAAGGAATGTGATTATCTCCCTGTACTCGACACTTGTGAGGGTGCATCTAGATACACTACACTTAGTTTTGGTTCCCACAAAACAAGACACACAATAATAAACTGAGGTGAGTTCAGCTGGGAGCCACCAAGATGGTTGCAAGGGCAGACTAGGGGAATAGGGCTTTATCAACCAAGGTAGGAGATGGCTTTGTTGAGGGGAAAAAACAGCAGCCTGTAGAGCCTAAAAAGGGGTCATTGTGAGAGTGGAGACAGCCTCTTCAGCAGTGCTTAGAAGTCGGATAAGAGACAACAGGCATAAATTGAAATCAGGGGTTTTCAGACTGGACATAAGGAAAAATATTTTCATGATGAGAACAGTCCAGCAGGACAACAGCTGACGCAGAGAAGTTGGTCAGTCTGTTCTGGAGAAAACGCAGTGTTTTTCAAGACCAGCATGGATAAAGCCTGGAACAGCCTGGTCTGACTTCATAGCTGGCCTTGCTTTGAGCAGAGGACTGAACTACAGGCCATGTAAGATCCCTTCTGTCTGGAATTATCCAATGACTCTGTAGGAAGGAAGCTCCCTATCCATCAACCACTAATCCACAGGGAACACCAGCACTGCAGCATGCTCAGTTGCAGTAGGTAGTTAGAGAATATGAAAGTGAAAGCTTTTCCAAAGTTGAACTCCACTGCAATAAGAATCATGTGCACCTTTTTTCCACTGTTTATCAGCACTGCAGTACAGAGTCTGCATGCTCAGTAAAAAAATTGATTACAAGGATGGGGAAAGGCAAGATGAGCACGATCAATTTTTATATCTTTATCCTTTCCTGTGGCCGATAAAAGACTGCTCTTCTCAGAAGATACACCAGTAAATTTTCACTTTAGAACCATATACCAGGAAGTAAGACTTCCATGACATCCTTTGGAGATTATCCCCGGGCTTAAGAGATTTCACACTCTAACAGTTCCCAAAAATACTCTGACTACATGTTTCCTTTGTCAGCTGCATCCTAATACAGTACTAGATAAATCCTCTACCTCCAGGCTGTTTACACTCCTCAGAAAACTGAGGACTGTTATGCCACATAGACAGTTAAAAAGATCAAGACCTTTTTATCTTTCCTCACATCCACTCTAACACCAAAAAGTGTTTGAATTTCTTGCCAAAATATCAGGATGGGTTTCCCTTTCTGTGGATGAGGTCCCAGTGCTGCCTGCAGAATAGCAGGTGTGCTCTCATCTGAGTCAGTGTATAAACAAGTCCATCCAAGTTCTTTGATTCTTTTGCACACAAAACACCCAAACTCTAAGTTTTCTTTTCAAGGCTACAACACCAAGAACTCCAGGAGGTCTTGTCTCTGCTGTTTCCATCACCCTGATCTTCTAACATCAGTGGAAATAGTTTCAGTCACTTGTAGGGTCTTGGATCCAGTCCCAAATCTTAAAGAATAAAAGCAAGGAGAAAATGAGGCATTTACTTCAAATGCAGCTGCCTGGAATTCCTGCCTTGAAGTGGGAACAGAACAATGTTGAGGGAAGTGGAAGGATTTTTTAAATTAAATAGAATGGGCAAAGAGCATGTTTTAACTTTCTAACTGAAAAAAAAAGTGCTTTGGAAAACATTGTGTAGAACTGTTTTGAATTAACTTATTTATTCAGTCAAGGGAATATTCTGCTCACATTCACCGGAAGAATGAAAACTTGAATGTCACAGCATTTACTTTGATGCTGTCTTCATAAATTGGAGCTTATTGGTGCCTTTATGCAATATGCAACTTTTCAGGCTGCCTTCTAAATTGAAGAAAATCTAAACAGAGCAATGCGAGGACAGTCAGCCCATTCAGGTATTTCACAAATGTAGGGTACCAGAAGGCTGCAGAATGTGTCACGGCTTTATTCTCACTGGAAAAAAGTCAGCTCCCAACTTCACTAAGCTACAGTTTTGCACAGGGGAGCTACTCAAACACTAACAGAACAAGAGGCTGTATACATTGTTCACAATGCGCCAAAACACTTAACCAAATCCCACATCATGTACGCAGCTACAAGAAAGCCTGGCTGCATGTGTTACGTGTGCATTATGATCCTTGGCTGCCCTCCAGCCAGCTGGTTTCATGTCAGCTAACTCCTGCCCAGAAAGTTACACACTCAGAATTCATTGCTACATCTTCCTCATCCATAGAAGGTCTCACAATCACTCAGTATTACCACGATAACGTGAGAGTGACTGTTCTCAGCAGGGCTGGTACATCACAAGACTTGTGTGCTTCTTCTGGATCAGGTCACTAATTATTTGCTCTGTGACTAATTCTTCTAAAATCAAAACAAACAATGTAAGACACACATCAAAGAAAAGCCATCCCTCTCTCTCTCCAGATGTTTTACTAATGCACAGACCGGTATAGTTACAATATGACTAAGAAATAGGAAAAGGCTTCTTTTTTCTGCTCTTATCTTCGAAACGGTCCAATCAGTAGAGCAGAGCCAAAAGAAAATACTAAAGAAAAGCAAGAAGTGAACGAAAAGGACATCTTGCATCTTTTAGTAACAAACCAAACAAACATTGCATTGCTTGTTTTGTAAATCTTACAGAAGAGCTCCTCAGCTCAGGCTGCCTATTTCTTAAAAAACAAAGACAAGCAGAACTAGCTGCAGGCAATGAAGTATATTAGCACTGGAATTCATGCTTGTGTATTCTCTGAAGGAAAAACTCTCTTCAAAGCAACCTAAGGAGCTTCTTCACATATATCTGGCAACATTTATTTGAGGCTTGAAGATTTCTGAAGTCTTTATAACTCCTTAAAAATTAACTAGGAAATACTAAAAAAACCCCCACAGACTGCTGCCAATTTCAAAACAGGATGTTTTTGTTGTTGATGACGGTAATTAGGACCAGTGACCTTGAAAATTTAAACAACCCATCCATTACTTCTTCTCTTCTAATTATTGTTGCAAATATTTTAACTATTTATAAACTTGTCTATGCGAGTAGTTAAGTGTTTGTTCATACTCAGGCAAAGAGCAGAACATCCACAGGACTAGAAGTGCTAGCACCTAATGTCACCAGCTAGTTCAAAGGAAAAGGAAGTGAGGAGGGGGAAGAAAGTATTTAATATATGGCTAGTGATTTAAAATCACAGTGGCTGTTGTCTGCACACAGAAAAAGCAAGACAGAAAAGACAGCCCTACCAGAAGTGCATTACAAGTACTGCTGAAGAAAGACCTATTATCAGGAGTAAACCTTGGAAAACGCATGGTCTCCTCAGACAGCAAGGAGGAAATTCTGAAACTCTGCCAACATATAATCTTGCAGTCAGAAACCTGACACCTGAGTCCTTACCTTGTGATGTCCAAATTCATTCAGTATTGTGCCCAGCTTCTTTGTGCTGCTGTGCAGTTTATGAGCGGCAATGGCTGGATTGGGATCTCTCCAGTCAATGGACAGGCGATGGTACCAGAGGTGCCGACCCTCCTGGATGTGTGCAGACTTGATGCTGGGGTCAAAGCGATGCACCTCGCACCCACTGTTGGCCATGCTCATCTCAAACTGGTTGTCATCACTGCCTAGGCTACAAAAAACCCAAAACAAACCAAATCAAAAACTCCCATGTAACTATTAGTGCTGCAAGAGGAACTAATAGTAGGTAGGATAGTTTGAGGATGAACTACCTTAACCAGAAAAGTCTAAGCTCAATGCAGTATGATAAGGACAAAGGGCTCCTTTCAAGTCCAACTAAACCATTTTTGGCCAGGCTGATAACCTTCCTGAAGAGATTTTTCTTAATTCAGAAGTTGATAAAATTTATAAGAAAGTAAATTGAATGTTGAATGTTGTGCTGTCATTATTCATAATATTTTATATTTATATATATTTCTCTATTTTCAATTTGCCTTTTTTTTTTTTTTACAAGTTTACAATACTTTCCTCAGTTCCCACTGCACAAACTTCCATTAAGCAAAGCATAAGCAGAAGAGCAAATACATTTAACATTTATACAATACTGTTTTGTATAAATCTGGCATATTTCACACTGTGTCCATCACCTGGTGTTACAAATATGAGCCACAATGACCACCAGTGTGAACAAGACCCAAGAACCAAATGCTTCTCTTTCTTTGCAGACAGGAAGAGAGAGATAAAAAGAAGATAACTTAAAAATAACCACTTTACAACATTAGCAGAATTGTTACATAGACTTAAAAGAAATATTGCTGCTAATTTGGTGAAGATCCCAAAGAAGGAGAAAAATTAGCAGCCCCATCGTACAGCAGTATTGTCTCCGTCCCTACCTCTGTGAGAAGACATATTTTACAAGGCTGTGCCATATTGCCACCTCCTACAGCCCATTGGTTCGCACAGAGTGCCCTAAAACTAAAAAAATCTGGTATTTACCATTGCAATCACATGTTTAGACCACAGGCCTTCCCTACTCTGTAAAATAGGATGCCCTTTTCATTCATACTCCTCCAAATTTGTTCCAAATGTCCTTCAAATCATGCACTAAACATAAAACTTAAACAAAGTTAATACACAGGTAGCACTAAGAAGACAACCAAGATTTTTAAATAATGCTTTAACCAGTTGTGATAATTGAGACTATCTACTATGGACTAACAGCATGGCATTCATTTCTCATGCACAAACCATTCCAGGGCAGAACTCTTACACGTACTGTCAGAGCACCTGCTACACTACACCACAGTTATCCTCAGAAATGGTGTGAATCTGAAACAATTTTGGCTACTGGCATCAGTACATAAAACACAATACATTTTAAATCATGTCATATACTATGGTATGACATTAGGCCAGCATTAATTGTTTTACACAGGTGACATACTAGTAAACTAAAATGAATTCAACTTGAGAAACCATGTTTGGAAGTGCATAATTGTGGGAAGTTACCAATATGGTGTGACATTTGCTGTAATACTGGTTAAGCACAGTGTAGTGATACTCTATGAGGTGGTCTTCTCCTCATCCACCTTCCCTTTTGTGTGTCCTGGGCAAGTAGGAGGAGATAGGGTTTGCAAAAATAACCCAATGTGCTATTAGAACAACTCTATTTCACAGAATTCCAACCCATACAGCCCTGTAGGAAGAAAAGAGAGGAGGTTTTTTTGTGACACATTCAACATGCACCAGGAAAAAAGTTCAGAAGTTAACTAAGTGAATCAACACGTTTGTTTGCATGTGGCTTTCTCAGAAGGGACACTGATGGGCAAAGAGCAGTGTAATCCTTCAGGAATGAGAAGCTGGCTAAAAACGAACAACATGCGAATTGTTGGTGGCAGTTACAGCATTAGAGTGATGAGCCTATCAGCAACTGAGGACACACTTCTAACTACCAGCTGGGACAATCCACAGGGCTGGAGGCTTTGGTGTAGACAAACTTCAGGCCACCTCCAAACAGATTTCTACCCATGTGGACTGCAAATGGGGGTTCACAGAGGTGAAAAACAGAAAAAAAAATACAGATGAGGGTAAAGAAGGGGCAGATATATCTTTTGGCATTCTAGTTAACAGCTCAAATTTATGCCTGAAGAGAGATTTAGCCAACAACAAATATTTTGGGGAGAAAATAAGGTCATCTCTGAAGGAACTGGTTTGAAAACCGCTTGGCTGACATGCACTCATGCTAAGGGATAATGCAGCATGAAAAATAAACAAATTAGGTCTCCTAAGAAAGATTTTGTGTAACTTAAAAAGATATCTTGATTTTTAAGAAAGGTGTGGAGGCCACAGAAGACTGGAGAGGCCTTTACCCACAATCAGGAGATTTGCTGCCTCCATCAACAGCAAAACAAAACTTGCCAAAGACACTGGCCTATTTTTACTGCAGAAGAGAAGAGAGCTTCGTTACAGAGATGTACACAGTCCCCTCCAGTGGGGGTAGGGGTGGGCTTTCAAACAGCAGAAGCAGCTCCTGCGGGATCGTCCCTCCCAGCCTGTGTGTGAGGGCAGAGGAAGGGCTCGCTGGCACTGCTCCCCTCCAGGAATGGGGCAGAGACGCTGACCCAGGACAGAGCGTGGCACAGCAGGGAGCAGTGTCCCTTGGCTGTTCCCTGCTCCCAGGGTTCACAGAGGGTCACGGTACACAGAGCCTTGCGCTAAGAATAAACACTGTGCTGCAGCTTGCAATGAACAAAGCATCGCACTGGCCCCTGCACCATCCAGGAGCACAGCCAGAGTGCAAGTGGCACAAAAGCTACTTTGTCTTCTCCAGCACAGCTCTAGTGGGCACCTGTAGCTGATCCAGCCTGATAACTGCAGGTATTCCAGCTCCCACAACGATCACAGGGCAGAGCTATAAGCACAGCACATGCATGCTAAGGTACAGCTTTCCCTTTCCTGTGCTTCCCCTCCTCCCCTTCTTTTTTGAAGGAAGAAAACAGTTCTACAGCTCAGGGAAAAAAAGAAGCACCCCCTGCCGGGATCATAAACCCCCTACACTTTAGGATGCACCTGAAATGGCATTTATACTGTATTGCAGTGAGACTCTTTAAGCCTCTGCTAGTAGTTTCTGAAATCCTATCCATTTATGTTATCCCAGCTTGAGTGCCTGCCTGTGGTGTTTGTAACTGACTTAGCTTAATCTAAGCAGATTTAGCACTAATAACTAGAGCTCACTAATGCATATTGCAATTATGTATCACACTGGGAAATCCTCTCCCTGAAGCAAAAACATTGCTGCCTCCCAGTAGTGGAAGCAACTATAACTAATCTAAAAGGATCCCCAGATGTTCCAGACACTGCTCACTCCCATTGACAAGTAACCTCTTCTATAGCATTCGAGGAGGCAAAGCCTAAGCAGCATGTTTGGTTCCGGGTTTAGTGATATATGGATTTAATTCAGGATTTCCAGTAACACTCACACTGAACTTTCACATTTGTACTCCATCCATCCTCTCCACAGGGCATGTTCTTCATTGGAAGCAGCTGTTCCCTGTTTGCTCTTCATGAAGTGAATGAGATAACAAAAATATTTAAAGGGTTTTTTTGTCTTACGCAGAACAAAATTACTTTTCTGTCTATTATAAACTAAAGGAAGTGAGTCTGAGGGGAAGAATGATGCAATAATGAGCTCCAAAGGCTGCAGAAGTAACATGATGGGTTGAAAGACTGCTTCTCCCCAACCTCAAGTATTTCCTTTTTATTTTTTAGTTGTTTCATGTGATGCATCATGGTTTGTTACTTACTGCATATGTGTATCTGATAATTGATGGGAGAACCAACATCAATTTTGATCTCTGCTAAGCACTACTGTTCCATCAGTACAGAAAATCTGTCATTCAGGCTCCCTGGACTTGGTGCAAAACAACACCATATACAAAGTACAGGTATACATACACTAGCTCGGGTTTGTTCAAAATAATAAGCATAATATCTCTGTGCTGGTGAGATTCATGCCAAATCTGCATTTCCTAGCACAGACAAAATCAACTTTGCATTATACCTATTGGCCAATTCAACGAAAATACCATTCTCAACCACACTTGATGCATAGCAACATGGAAAAGGGATGTTAATACAGGAGCTCAGGTCTAATATTAATGACCACACAGCTTGAAGGGCAAGGCCTAAATTAGTTCCACTGAACTTTGAGTACTTTATCAAGACATCTAAAGTCAGCAGCCACATTACCCCAGACTTCCTCTCTACAGTCAAAGGAAAGCAATACCTATCTCCAGAATATTATTCAGCTTAGCTGATTTTTCCCCCTGAATGTCCCTGCCTCTCCCTGCTGACTACTGGAAGGGCCCTCAGGCAATAAGTCAGTACTAAAGCAGGTAAAGTCTGAAACAGAGCATCTCTAACTTCCACAGAAATGTAAAAAGCTGAGAAGAAAAAAAAATCATGTAAATCTATATTTTGCATTAATACCAGGTAAACATAATTTGAAATAGATCGCAAAGAACATTCAGAAAATATGAAGCAACAGTAGTCAAGAGGAGTCTTCTCTCTGTATATCTGATTTGTCTCTAAGGGGCACCTTATTGTTTTATCACAGAGCAGTGCTGCTGAACAAAACCTGACAGCCCCTCAGCCTCTGAGGATCTTGGTCTTTACAGCTCAATACAAACTCAATCCAAACATAAACCCACTCAAATTAGCAAAAAATGCTCCCTTTGACTGCAATGCTCTCTGCATCTCCTTCACACTAACTGCTGGTGCTAACTGACTGTGTATTAATCACTGAGAAATGCCACTCAGGCACCATTCCTTGCTATCCAGTTTGTATCCCACAGCAGCAAAATCACAGAAATAAACCATGCTGGTTCAAGGAGCTGAAGTGTTTCGATATACCTCTAAGCTAAAGCTGGCTCTCAGGCCAGCAAAGACAGTTTTATTAGGCAGCAGCTATGTGGAGATCCGTATGAAATGAGCTGCAGATCCCAGCAATCGTTTTCCTAATGCACCTGCACACTGATAACCAATGTAAAAGGCCAGTGGCCTGACATACTCCAAGGACTGACCTCCCTCATCCTCCTGGGAAGCAAAATGTTTTATTAGCAGGAAAACAGGCTGCATATGTGGTTTTGCTACCTGTGAAAGCACTTTTTCTGTGCAGAGTGAAAACTTCAACTCAAGTGCTGTAAACATCATAAAACACTGCAAACATTCTAAAGCAAAGCCGTAACTGCCTTTAGTACTATCCCTTTGGCACACGTCACCCCTGAAGTGTGGAGCAAATGCACTCTCATATAGAAATGTATTATTTTGTCCCAGAGGTAGTTAATGAAGTTTTATAAGTAATGCTGCTGGAGTACATGGCAAATATGCAAGTCATCTTTGCTCAAGGAAGATGCTGTAGGCTTCTCAGTTTACCTGCTTAATTTTCATGTTCCTCTGTATGAACTACCACACACAACTCACCATTACACCATTTGTTTTCATACCAGTAGCAGAAAAGCAAAGGAAAATAAACACCCTCATAAAGAAAGGTTTTTCCCTAAAAAGAAATGTTTACAGAAGCACAACATGTAACAAACACACCCAACCAAAGTTTATGTTTTAGAAAGACAACCTTGTTGCATCCTGTGTTGCATTTACAGGGTTTTTTGAAGTTACCTGTCATGAAATAATTTCCTGTCTTTTAAAGAGAGCACTTACCCAAGTGAATACAGACGGCATTGCTTGCTTCTGATTCGGTGAATGAGGCCAAACCTCTCATCAAGACAAATCGACCAGGGCTTTTTTGAGGTTTCAGAGTACCCTTTCAGGCTATTCAGGTTCATGTGTTCACATGAAATCTGTTGAAATCAAAGGATATTTCATTTTAAGATACAACTTCTAATTTGTTTTTTATTTGCCTTCTGGGATAAGAGTAGAAAAAAGAAAAATATTAATTAGTTTCATTTAAATCTGACTGTCAACTTGATACATGGCTACAGAAATCTGATAATTTTTTTTCCTTGTTCATCTGTTCTGCTTGGTGAAATTTATGGTTTACATAACCCCACAGAGAGCAATGCAGTTTGAAAAGCAAATAATTAAGCATTAGTACTATCCCCCAAATCATTTTTCCACAAGGAAAAGATGTTTCAGCATTCAAACGTGTAATTTTTTTTCAAACCTTAGAATGGATGCTGCATCCTGCATAATGTGAAAATCATGCCATGAATCAAGATTGTAATCACAAGTTGCAGTGTCACATAATGTGAGCTGTATACCTTAGCCAGAGTGTCCTGGACCTCAGTTCCAGAAGGGATTTAATCATTACCCCAACACATGGCCTCTCCAAAAACAAAGGGATTTAAGCAAGTGCTTAACTAAACAGAGGAATCATAGCATGTGTGTCTATGCTGAGCTGGCTTAGATGTCTAGAGTCTAAAGCCAGGATAAAACACCCTGCAAAAGAAGAGACAGAGACCCTGCAGGGAGGAAGACTAGAAGTCGAAGCTCTTGTACAGACCAAGAGGGCAAAGACTGAAAACACACTGGATTCATCAGAAACCTGTGTCAAAAATCACTTAGCTGAGGGGTGAAGTGAGCTTTGCCAGCAGCTGAGCAGCAGCCTGCAACAGCCAAAATACAATGGTGCCAAAATACAGCCATGGTCCTGCGAGTGACACCCTATGGAGGAGCACCTGCCTGCAGCACCAGCTCTGTCTGTCCCCCCGGCAGCTTGGGCTAGTGTTTCACCCCAGACCATATCATTCTACACCATCTTCTTCCTCCAGACCCACTCTGGAAAAGGCAGGCATGGAGCTGAGGAGTGCTGCACCCTGTCCAGAACTCAGGAGGCAGAGCATGACAGGTGATGGAGAGCCAGTGCAACTCATATGGCTGTCACCTTGGCAGTGTTGAGGTAAGGGGAAGCAGAAGTAAGCACCAAAGCTTTGGCTACTTCTGCCCAAGAAAGGCTGTGCATCAGCATCTACAGTTGGGCCTTGAAGGGCTTTTCAAACCACACATAGCCCCGCCATCAAATTCAGGGGTTGCAGGGCACAGGCTGCTAACACGTAGATAGGAAAGCAAAGACAGAAGAGCTGCAGGAACCCAGCTGAGCCATCATGATGGGAAGTTTTTCTTTGCCCCCAGTACCAACCCCAGCTGCAGGAATGGGAGCTGGCACTGTCAGAAAGCCAACAACTAAAATGGTGGGAAGGACAGTAGTAGAGACAAAACCAGGTTAAACATCAACCCTGAACAGACTGTTCTCATCTTGCTCTTTCCTGCCTCTACTGCCCAGGCTCTGTTCTCAGTTTAAGCCAAATTAAAAAACACAGCTCTGGTCCCATCTGAAACCATAGAAATGAAACAATTTTACACAGCAGTAAGAGTAAAAACTGGAACCCAGCCTTTAATGAGGTAGGCACTCTCCACCAGGTACCTTATTATAAGTAAATAAAACTCTAATTCTTTAAGAAGCTTATGCTCTGAAAGATCATTATCTGAAGCATTAAATTCAAAGAGCTGCACACTGCATCACCACCTCCCTGCTCCTGTCAGCTCATAATTCCCATGGAAAACTCATTTAAGCTAATATAGCATCTCTTCATACTGATCTCAGGATTCACTAAGTTTTAAGTAATGATTTGCACTGCACCCCACTACCCATTCCCCTTCAGTCACATAACAATCAAGGAATAAATGGCATTGCAATAACAAGCACTAATTTAAGACACAGAAGAATAATGTACTCTCTACAGAGAAGTAAGATTCTGCAATGCTGCCACTTAGTTGACTCATGGCATTATGAGCAATTACAACAGTCAGAATTAGGAGCAATTCACCAGCTCTTGCTACTTAATTGCTCTTGCTATCAAAAAATAATAATTAAAACCAAAACAAAAACAAACAAGGAACAAAACCACTAACCCTGAACCTGCCTTTAGCACCATCACCTGTCCATTGCATGATTTACAGGTCCAGATGCACTGAGCTCGCATGTTGTTCTGTGCTGCCACTCACTACTGTCATACAAACTACAGCACAAATAAGATGGTTCTTCTCATCACCAGCACTGAAAAAGCTTTTTCTGGCCACACCTCGATCCTGCTGATATGGCTTCTTCCCCTTGCAGCAGTTTAAGCCTTTGTACACTAATGGCAGCGAGCTGAAATCAGGAACAGTAATTGGTAGACGCTTGATCAGCAAACAAGGAAAATGAGATCCCACGCTCATCTACATAAGCAGGATCCAATTTTCAGAAGTGCTCATATCAATCATGGTGTTATCCAGGCAGTTAGTAATCTTTTAACATCTGCCAGGTCAGAAACAGAGATTTCTCTCATTTTTTGTTTTCACTTATGTTTATTCCCTCAACCAGGGTCAGTTACTCTGGGAACGAAACTTCTCGATTAGTGTGTCAGAAGCAATAAACTCTCTATTAATTGATGTCCTTGTAGGCTTTGACCCAACTAGTAGAGTTTAGCAGCATCTGCCACTGTTTATTAAGTCACTGAGATGAAGGATGTTTTCAAACTTAATATGTCTGCTGCAGCCTAAACTTCTGTACCACAAAACAAGCAGCTCTACACACATCTCTTGCTGTCCCCACGTGCGTCATCTTTCCTTCTGCTCTCTCAGTGCTGGCATGAGTGGCAGCAGAGATGACACTTTCCTGAGCATTTAGCCAGGGGTACCCACAAGCTGGAGGATACATGAACACACTGCTACCCCTCCTTTTTAGATGTGTTTCAAATGAATCTCATCTCAGCCTTAAAAGCACTGCATCAACAAAGAATTTCTTATGGGAATGACATTTCAGTGACATTAGCACCTGAGGCTTTTTGCTGTTCTCCAGCGTAAGTCATGGTGCTGTTAAATCTGTATTCAAGGGTCAATTGCTGATAGACCTGGGTACTGAAAGCAGCTGCCCTGTCGAACCTGTGTTCATCTAGCACCTTTTCCATTTTTTATTACAGGAAATACATGTGTAAATGCTGTTGTGCCTAAGTGAGGCCCCTGTGAAGACATGATGGTCCAGTTCCCATATGTGCTGAATGATGTAGGTAACCATGAACACAATCTGGATTTAGAAATGTCCTATTTTTAAAAGCACATAAACCCACTAATTTTCCAGGTCATGATTTTTGTTCTGAAAATATCAGGTTTCTACTGGTACCGGTGAAACAACTTGTTCAATTCGGGTCTGGTGCCTTGTTCTCACTTTACTGGGAAGCTGAAATGCATCCTTTTAAGTAAAATGAGCCTGGTTATTATTATTGAGAGGTAGAGGGGTTGAATACACAGTTCTCTCAATACAGAGTGCTCTGTATTTTTCTCCACCTGCAAGGGGAGACGAGAGAGAAAGAGAGAAACCACATCTAGAATTTCAGTCACACCATACTCTTGTCAGGACACAAACCCCTCCGGAAATAAAAAACATGGAAATGATGCATTCTTTCTAACTTGTGCTTTGACCTTTACATTCATGTGGACCATCACTGCTGGTTAAACAACTTTAGAAATAAAGCAGTTTCAAAAAAAGTTTGGTGCAATGTTAATTCCTTAGCTGAGAGGGGACAACCTGTGTCAGGCAAACTATCTTCTGAATGGAGACTGAAATGAAAAACGTACCTGAGAAGTGCTAATGTACTTTAGGAACCTCAAGGCCTCATAGTTGAGGGAAGGAGTTGGACTTGCCCACGGTTGTAGTTCAATGTGCCATCTTACAGTCTGTAAAACAAAGCAAAACAAAAAACACCTTAAAGGCTTTACAATCATAAAATGTAAGGGCTAATAAAATAAGGAGATTTAATTTCAAACAAAAAGTTTCCTAGAGGCATGTCTACATATGAAAGACATTTCAGAATAAAGTAGGGTTTGAACTACAGTTAAAGAGCACCTAACTATGATTTACAATGATCAGCTTTGAAAGCAGATGTAGGTAATTCAGCAAGAGCTCTTTATCCAGGATACATATATCAAGCCAGTTATTGTAGGACACCCAAGTAAGCCATGGCTTGCAGAAACACATGAAGAAAACCAAGTTCTGCATAACTAAATCCTCTAACAAAACATCTGAAAACAGTGACATCATTTTCATTTTATGTCTATCATGTGTCTCTGTTTCACTATCTGCTGAAACAAGAACTTGGGTTGCAAACACTAACAACCAAAGGAAACCTCTGCAAAGAATTTCTCTTCTTTTTTAAGATCTAGATTTTATTGAAAAGCAAGCTTCTTGCAGCATTTGAGAAAAGTCCTCTTCCTTTCCCAAGCTTGCCTGATGAGATACACCAGAATTCTCTGTTTCTCTCAAAAAATACAAGTGTGGCTGCCCATAGCGCTGCTGCTCCTCTTTTTCATAGCCCCGATGAAGTAGCTTCGGTCGGTGCTTTCCCCACTCCCTGCAAGGCCCCTCAGCTCTGAACCTCAGGGATTCTGTCAGCTTCTCCACAAACACTTCCCACATAGACAGAATAGGACAGGAAAGGTCTTTCAGAAACGTGCTTGCAGAGCAACAGGGCTCTGTGCTCCCATCTGCGCCACCTTCTCCCAGTTCTGCCCGCTTTTGTCCTGCTGGGAAATTTAGATTTGTCATCTCTTGCCCTCAAGCAGATAAAAATACAAGCAAGGTGTTAAATTGCACTAAATTAAGATTGATTCCTCATGGCTTTTCAACTTCAGGTGCCATAACTCACTTCTGTGGCTGGGCAGGTAGTATCAAGCTTCCCTTTAATCATTCTCAATTAACTGAGCTTCCATAATGGACAGGATGGGATTTCACCCTCATGAGTTCACGTTGACATTCAATAAAACACAACCAGAAACCCCACTTGGGATTCCCACAGGACTTTATTTCAAAGAAGCCCTGGAAAACCTGAAGGGTATAGCAATTAGCTGGAGAGGATGAAGGCAGATGGGAGAGGTGAGATGCTGAGCCCCCAGACTGTGCCTCAGAAGAAGAGGCAGTGACACCAGGGCTCCTCTGGTGCCAGAGAGGAACACAGGAAAGAGGAAAAGAAGGTGTAGCTAGAAAAGAAAGATTATTAAAGAGGACCACCAGACTAGACGGAGTTTGCCTTGAGCTGATATCAAAAATAGGTATTTTTGCAGCCTATGTAAATGTATTCTAGAGTGAATGTGAGGCACGAGGTCTGTATGAGGCTTATTGTTCCTTGAGGGGTTACTCTTTGTTGTTTTTTTCACAGTAAAGAGATGCTGAAATGGACACTTGAGATTTTGCTTTTCCCCCCCCAGAAGCAGACGAAAGTAGCATTTCTCACCCTGAAACTTCCTGCCTACAGCAAATATGGGCTCTCACACTCTGCACAGCATGAGGCTGGAAGCAAGGCAGCAAGCAAGCTCAGCAGCAGCACATCCCCCTGACCTCTGACTGCAGCAGGCAGGCTGCAAACAGCTAACAGCAGGAGCATAGGTGCACACCAGGGAGGGAAATGCGTGTAATCTTTCACAATGAGTCACAGTTCACACGGCTGAATAACGTTTGCAATGACAGGAATGCTGCCGTTTCAACAGGCTTGAAAGCTGAAATGAAAATGAAGACTGACAATCGTTTTGATGAAAAAAAACCGAAAAACCAAAACAAAAAAACCCAAACCACCTACCAACCACGCAGATACCCAAACCTCTGTGCCCAGTTATTTTGAAATCTATTTGTGTGAGAAGTAGCTCATTAAGTAGAGGAATTGCCGGGTGGCCATTGTGGCACTATTCAGCAAGAATTCCCTCTGCACAGAGGGAAGAAAAAAAAATCCCGATAATGAACCACGTGAATTAGGTTCTTTTTCAGCAAAGTGCAATATACAAGAGCCACTGCAGCTTACCCTCAGGTTCTTAAAATCTTGAAGATGACAAACTGCCTTCCCAGTGACTCCAAACTATCAATAAACACAGGAAAATGAAATAAAAACCCTAGTCACTTAATAAAGTGGTTTCACTTTAAAAAAAAAGGAAAAAACCAGAAGGAGATCAACCTTTTATATAGTCCTTTAAATTTAGAAGTACTACATAAATGCTACTTTTATGACAGAGATCAGACCTCAGGCTCCTGATTGATGGCAACGCTTTTGAATAGCTTCTCAAACTTCACAATTGGTCCCTGGCTCCTTAGAAAGCAGCTGCCTATTTCCATTCACTAACCAATACATAGAGAGGTCTGTTCCTAACACCTACGAAACATCTCTGTGGAGCACTTTGATCCACAAGTGATGAACTGGGACAAAAATCCAGCACATCTCTTGGACGAGGTCCACCCTCCCAGTGAGTAACTATGTCAGTGATGCCACATAGGTGTGTTCAGGACTTACAAAAACATCCTCCTGAAGGAGCCATTCCATATGCACATTGCTTATAGTTTTTCATGTAATTTTCAGCTTGTTCCATAGTGTTTCCATATAAGCCTTCTCAAATAAACTTTACAGATAAAATCCACCTGGTCCCTGTGGACCAACTGCTTTGTGAAAACCAGGTTTATTCCTTATTTGAGGAGTTTTCCTCCTCTGAACTTGGCAATTTTATTAACTCTGAGCAAACCTGACTGTGGCATCATGGTTTGGATTTTCTCACTTGTAGTGTGGAAACCTCTAGAGTAACAGAGCAGGGCCCTGTGGCTGCTGTATAAAACAGGCTGAGGAGCAGCTCCTTTCACAAGGGGCTTTACAGCCAGAAGAGCAGAGAGGGTATTATGACTCACATTATGCAGTTTTGGATCTGAGATTCAGATAGACCTACTTAAGGAGGAGGCAGAGAATGGGTTCAGACATTCTGCATGTCTGCCTGTCACCACAGGTGTGCCACCTCCCTAGGGTAAGGACTTATCCAACCACGACTGTATTTCCCAAACACCAGCATATTCTATATAATAGAATATAAAGAAATGAAAGTACCTGGACAGTTACTATACCACTTAGAAAATATTATACTGAATATCTTGAAGTATCTCTCTATATACACCTTCACTTACAGACACATTATCTGAAATTATCACTGTAAGAAAAATCAGTCTTCAGCAAGACTTTATCACGAGCACTGGTCAAACATTGACTGCAGCTGTTGCAGGAGCTGGATATCCAGAAACTGTTATTCGGAGTGATGTCTACATTTTCACAACGTAAGATAACCACCGAGTAAAGAAAATCTTAAGGCAATGCCATTGCTTTGTTAGGAAAAGAAGGACACATTTGAAGGTCTGATTTTTTTCCCACACACTTCACACTTAAAGATAAGGACTGGTATTTCCTTCAAACCAATCTGGCAGTAATCTGCAGATACTTTTCTCTGAAGCCCACTTCTCTCTAGAGTTTTCTTCCTCATAGCCATCTACGATAGTCAACTGGTAATCTCTTAATAATCTGTAGTATACATACGGTATACTTTCAAAAGACTGTCATTTAAAATCTGAAATCATAATATAAAATTTAAATCAACATGTGCAAAGGGCTTACAAACCAACAGGTCTAAAACTGTAGGTCTGCAAAATGTCTGGCTTTTCTAGTCCAAACCTGCACACAAATCAGTAAACTCTTTCCAGACCAATCCTAGGTTCAGTGCACTGATACAAAAAGCTCAATCCCTCCCTTCCCTTCTGCTTACATTCGAAAGGGAATTAGTAAATTTTTCATATTCCCATCTTTTTTAACTTAGTAACTGTTTTTCCCCCTCTTAATCTTCCCCCTTGTTAGCAGCTAATCAAAATACAGAAACATATCAGCCATGTTTATAAGCAAAAATTTGGGAACTCCATTACCCTGCGAAGCAGTCTGTTGCTTCCAAAGAAGAAATAAGACTTGTCAATATATACACAGATGTCTTAAGCAAATCCTCTGATTAAATCATGCAACAATCATTTTTAACCCTTGAGGCAGGCCCAAATGTGAGCGGAAATCACTTGTGGCAAGAAATTCCATCAATAACCATAAATATTTGCTAGTCATAAAAATGACACACACATCTTCACCTCCAACCATTGTGGCTGAACCCTGTGTACCACCACACTCAGCCTTGTAAAAGGGCACACCAGAACAGAGCTTGCTCATGGGTGAAATTTTGCAGGGGTTTTATTTTATCAGTTTAAAATGCAATGTGTGTGATTCAAATTGCAAAACTTCAGACATCTACATGGCAAATTTACTGGATGACTTTCCTGGAGGCTCACCCTTGTGAGAGAAGATAGGATTTACAAAGCTTGAGGTCCCGCAGCAGCACCTGTGGCCTTAAGCATATTGTTTTGTAGTGGTCTTATTGGTTTTTCCCCTCAATTCAAAAGTACTCTAACTAATGAAAGGAGTTTATTGCAGCCCACTCAAGCACTGGCTTTACAGGACATGCCAACATGCTTCACGAGGGTCACGCAGCAAGTGTGCAGCCTGCTAAGATGAGTAGGAGGGCTGCTGAGGGTGGAGGCAGCCAAACTGGCACGCTGCTCCTCTTGCTGACAGCACAGAGCAGCTCCAGCAGCAAAGAATCCCTCGTCAACACCCACATTCCGTTTCAAGGCAATTAGCTGGTTGACTCCAAGGGAGCGCCAGGAGTGAAGAAACACTCCTGCAGTGAGGACAGCTATGGATGAAGCTTCCACAGTGGGCTGGGGAGCTAAATTATCTGACAGGACAGATGAGACAGACAGGCTCTTTAAAGGAATGATTCATCACACTATGGAGTAGACATTAAAATAAGTAAGATGAGTCAAGCACTGTGAAAGTCCGTGTCTCTCCACGACCTGCAAAGGAAGCCTCAAGGATGGGCTCAGGAACACCTACACCACAGACACTCAACACCACAGAAGAGAAACCCCAGACCAGACTATCACACAAGCCACACTGCAGAAAATCATGCATTTTAGAGGGCTGAGCCTACTCTTTAGTTGTGAGTCTAAAACAATGTTTAATTGCACTTCATTCTTCAGCAGGGTTGAGTAATTCCACATGTTTTATGTTTGGAGCAGCAATACATGCCGCAAGTAAACCTAATTCCAGCTCAAAGAGGAGGTGCCAGCAGTGACAAATAAGTATGCCTTCAGCCTTGGCAAAGACCTCCTTGAGAAGGGTCATTTCATACAGTCCCCTTTAGCTAAATGCAATGAGCATCACAAGGGCTCATAAGAGGCATACTCCTAAAAATGTTACCTTACACCGTTAATTTAGAAGCAGCAGGGACACACACAGGCTCAGTAGGTTGTAATTTAAAATACAGGCTTACAAAGGGACTATGACTCTTATTTAAACCTTCAAGTGAATTAATTTCTAACACAACCTCCTTTATAGATATTCTATCTCTACAAATCTGAACTGTTTCTTTAATTTCTTTTCTTTTAAATGACTATTCTATTTTTCTTTGCAGTTCGGCTTTTTTAAACATGTGAGGTTTTCACCTAGGAAATCATAGTGCAGAACCTGCTACTTACACTCCTTCTCTTTGTGTGTGTGTGTTTGTATTGAGTGGGTTCCCTCTGAGACATCAGGCACTGAGTGTACCACAGGGAAATGCAGCTGACACCGTGTATTGCAGACACCTAAACTGAGAATTTCCAGTCCAACAATGAAACTTCCACACATTGCACAAATTCCATGATGAATTGGAAAAAAAAAATTAATAGAGGAAATCTCTATTTCCCCAGATTTTTTACTATTCTGAGTTTATCTAAAGCAGAGGCATCTCTGACAATCACACACAGAGCCCTCTCCGTACCTGGCCACCACCAGATCACTCCAACCTCTGCACACACCAGGTTGATGCAATGGAATGAGCAGGCCACAAAAGGAGTCCCTTGCACAGGCAAACTCCAGCTCTATAAAATTGTAGTGTGTTACAGAATCACAGAATGGTTTGGGTTGGAAGGGAGCTTTAAATATCACCTAGTATGATCCACTTCCATGGGGCACACCTTTCACCAGATCAAGTTGCTCAAAGTAAATAGCATTGTTCCCAGTACAGAGTGGTGAGGAACACCACTCACTGCTGGTTTTGACTTAAACACTGAGCCACTGACTATAACCAACTGCTTATACATCTCTCAGTCCATCCATCAAACCCGTATCTCTTCAATTCAGAGGCAGGAATGCTGTGGGGAGTTACATCAATGGTCTTACAGGTACAATATCCAAAGCTCTTACCCTCTCCACTGATGCAGTCATTCCAGTGCACAAGTCTGCTAGATTAGTGAGGCATAACTTACTCTCAATGAAGACACTTTGGCTGTCTCTAATGAACTGTGTGTCTTCAGCAGGTTTTAACATAGCTTCCAGGAGGATCCCCTCCATAATCTTATCTAAAAAATTGATGTCAGAACATCAGGCTGAGGAACAAAAGCTCTGTGCCAAGATAAGCATGTAATGCACATGGGCAGGCTTTCCCACACAGGAAGGCTGCTTACAAAAGTAAACTCTGCCTATGGAAACCAGTCCCGTGATGAGAGTGTTTTCTGCATTAATAAGTGTGCGTCTTCAATTTAAATGGGTTTCTGGTGTGACCTGTATATGTAGAATTGTGTCTGGATGTGTGTGTTTTATTTTATTGAAGTGGGAATTTCTAGCGTGCACTTAACTCTCCCCTAGTCCCTCCCTCTGTGCATCATCTGCTCCAAGCCCCTGCAGTGCAGCAACACTTGTCTGCCTGGGAGCAGGATGGGAGTGCTGTAAGACTCAACTTAGGAAGCTCCGAACACTGTCCAGAGGAGCTTCACACGACAGCAGCTTCACACGACAGCAGTTTATCGGCACTTGTTTCCCAAAGCTGCAGTTTGCAGCATAAGTAAAACTCTCAGAGTTAGCAGGAAAAGAAAAAAAGCAGAGTTTTACACTGAAATGAAGAAAACTATTTTCTGACTTCAATTATCATTAGAAAAGCTCTGAGTCACTGCATGGTAATTGAAACCAAGAGTCTTCACCCTTGCAGAGCACATCAGTCTGAACATGCATACGTAACAACCCCTGAAAAGGCAGCAATCAACAATCATTTCACCTCTGCTTTCCTTTTGTTAATACTGATGTTTATTTTCTGCTCCTTTTGCTACTGATTTCCCATTTGATGGTATGAAATCGAACCACACGCATACAAATTATTGCTCTCGCAGTCGCAGAGGAACTGCTGGCCTAACTTGCAAGCAAGACAAACCAGCGACCTCCATGTAAAACACCGACAACTTCAATGCCTTGGGAGGTTCAGCGTTTCACACGCAAAGCCCACACTCAAGCTCTCTCCAACTCTACTTTTAGGTTTGTGTCTTTTCCCCTAAATAAGTGTCTCATAAGAAAAGCATGCATAGGAAAAAGGATGCTTGGCACTGACTTAGTGTGACAGAATTACATCACTTTAAAAATCCAGAAATGGCATTAGAAAAATAAAGAGCACCTTCCAAAATTAACATCATGAAGCCAGATCTGTAGGGAAATTAAGCTCACTAATGCTCCACTGAATTCAAATCTCAACGTTGAGTTTCATAGTAAATGGGTATTGGAAACTTGCTTACCAGGTTTAAATAAGCCAGTGTGGACACCCCTGTAAATTCACCAGCAGACCTGGGCACATCACCCTGAGTGCATTGGGACTTACAGAAAGCAGAGGTTTCAGAAGACTTGCCAAAATATTAATTTGTAGGTACTTACAAATGCAGAAAGCATTGCATCTAATTTATAATTTACATAGCATAACTACCACTCCTCATTACCTCTGAGTTGAATAAATCCACTGCAGCCAAAGGAGCTGTAGGCTGCAGAGGTAGGAAGGGGCAGTGTTGCACCAGGGAACCCCTCTTCAAACCCCCAAAGGTCACCGAAGACCAACAGCTCTGCCACTGCAAATCCCAGCAACATCAGGGAGAAATACATATTTATTAAAAGGGAAATTGATTTTAGTCTCCTAAGGGACATACAGCTTTGAAAATAGTCAAGTGGAATTTCTTTGCTATGGTTATGAACTAAAACAAATAAATCGGGCAGCAGCATTCCAGTGCTATCCAGAGGCAGACAGCATGATAATATATCTGATGGAGATAAAACCAGGAGCCAGGCTGAAATTTATGGAAGTCAATTCTCAAAACTGCTTAAGCAGCTCAATCAGCTGAATTCCTTCCAGTGCCTGCATGCCTTTGCCAACACTTAAGGATAACAGCAAGAAACAGATACAGCAACTACTGGTCACTGCTTGTAAAATTCAGACTTCTGCTAAGCAGAGGCCAGACCGTGGTTTCAACCTGTATTCGTCATTGCTTCAGATGAAGTGCTTTGGCTGAGCAAATACGAGAGACATCATAGTCCGTACAACAGGGCAGGAAAGCTATTTTCTTCTAGGTTGACTTCATTGCAATATTCAAACCACTGCAATTTTCAAACCACAGCATACAGCAAACAGAATTCATCAGTAAATACTCATGTCGTCAGATAAGCCGAGTTTATTCTGTGCAAATTCCAGCATTCTGACTGTGATGTACAGACAGGGATGCCTCCGGGAGCCTTTCCACTGACTTCAGAGCCTCTGCCTGAGGCTGAGAACTGGGGAAAAAGAAGGTGCTTTAGTGTAAAACCAATGCTTTCACAAAAATAAGAGCATTTCACACTTGCGAAGCTTTCTCTCTCATCCAAGTGGAGTGCAAATGTCTGAACAGAAATGGTTCCCCACACCTTCTACACTGAAGGGAGATCTGTAGAGTCAGAGTCTCCCTTCATCCTCCCCTCCCGGGTAAGTAGCAGGACAACCTTCTGTGTCCAGGGAGCAGTAGAGGGTAGTATTTGTCACTAAACATCTATTATCTCATAAAGCAAGTAAACACCAATTCTTATCCAGGGGTAAACCAAAAGGCTGAGTTACCTCTAAAGGTACTCAGATTTCATAGAATAAAAACTAAGGTAAGAGAGAAAATATTTACAACAGGTACCTAGGTATGGTTCCTTCAACACAGCATCAGTTCACTTGATTGTACTGGCTTTTACTAAATAGCAAGGGAAGATTCAAAAAGCTTCAGTTTTTAATTCTTCAACTCCTTATTTCATAAAAGCATTAGTTAATAAACCAAGATAATGGGGCTTCGCAGAATGAAATGTATACTAGCTTTAAATGTCTACAACATCCTCCCTCTCTTGTTTTTTAATATGATTATGGATTACTGCCCATAGTCTAGAGCTATGTAAAAGTCTTCCAAGCAAAATAAAACTGTGTTGGGCAATTAGTTCGCTGTGTCTAGAAAGGAAACAACAGCTGGCTTACAAATTGTTAGGATTTTAGGTACAAGATGATACGTTTATTTTCCAGTTTATGAAGAAGAAAATCAAGCTCATTTCAAAGCACACAAATTTGAAATATTTTTTGTTAAATACAAGTATAGACCCAAGTATCATAAGCCCCTAGAGGATGGGCCTGGGCAAATATGCTCCATCTTCCTTAGTTCAGGATATTTTCCAATGTTTTATCACTAATTCTGAGCATTATACAGCTACAGCACTGAGCACGGTTTGATTCTGAACTCACGATACACCCAAATTTCCCACAGATTTCATAATGAATAACAATTGCAATATCAAACCATTAATCAAGACATCTAACTAAGAAGAAACACATTAGCTCAGCAGCAGCCAATTGACACATAATTGCTTCTTGTTTAATTTTCTCAAAAGAGGAAAGGAAAAGGAACAAGATGTCGTTGCTTCACTCTATTCAGGATGAAACAAAGTTCACTTCTTTGAAAGCTTCAGTGCTTCAGGACAACCATGAAGAAAGCCCCGAAAGAGACAGTGTATCAGTACTAACAAATTTTATTGTTCCTCTGGGTTTTTTTTCAGACAGCTCCTACCCTGTTGCATTTATCTGTGGGATAAATCTCACTCCTTCATTACTGCTGTCCACTCTGCAGGGAGCAGGAAGGATTTGAAAATGGTTCCTATCATTTTTAGGCTCCTACATGGCAGATATTATTTAACATTACATGCCGTATCAATAGACATTACCATCTCTTCCCCCTAGCATTTCAAACACTGTCTCTTTGTAAAATATGAAAGAGGATGCTAAATAAAGGGCCCTGACTTTGAAGCTCCCATTTGATTATTTGAGTTAGCTAGCTGTTAGGAGAGGAATGAGGAAGAGGGCTGGGGATGGATGAGGCAAAGCTGGGGGAGGATAAAGCAGCAGCAGCAACTCTGCCGTCTGAACATTTGCTAGTTCTAACATCATTTTTAAATGCACACATTTCCCAGACAGGTCCAGCCCTTGCCACAACACTGATACTTGCTTCTTTGCTATAATTTTGCTGATTTTCCCCAGAAGACCACCCTGTCACACACACACACACAAACCCAAAAAATAGTGACTCTACCTCACCAAAAGTAATTGCAAGAATATACAGTGCATCCACTATTTTGGCAATATCCCTAAGAGAGATTAGTTCCCTAACTGGCTCTTTGCAGGCCCTTCCTTGCAAAGACCTCAAGGCCTATGAACTTTGTCTTCCACACCCCACAAAGGGCAGAGGTTTCAATTCCTTCAGCCTGCAGAAGTCACAAGGTTAGTACTGGATACAACCCAGAATTTTGTTGCTTCAAGGAGAGCCCAGAACAATTCTGAAATGGATCAGAAAGTGGAATGCAAAGTAAACCTCAGTGGGCCATTTGTCCAATGAGCTGTTGGTTAGCTCTTTCTGCAACAAGCATGTAAACCCTGAGGTTTGCCATGTAAAATCTGAAGTAGTTGGCTTGACCTGACAATCCTAAGAGACTTCAGAAGTCAATGGCTCACTGCAGTCCTCTTCCCAGAGATAAGAGAAGCTCCCATTACATGATGGGGACAGGTGGCAGCAGGAACTATGTTCCTTACAAGTACCCCAGACCTGGGATCTGCAAAGCCAGAACAGTTTTGTAATAGTGACTTTCAAAGAACTCTGCAAAGCCATTTTGTTCCTGTCTGGAAAGCACACAAGGAAGTCTGGTGAGAAGCAAGATTTCTGTGTATGTCTTAACAGCTGCTGGAGCTACAACATGTATCATTACAGAGAACACATGGAAAGGTTTATTTATTTTATTTATGCATGTGTCAGAGTGGACAAAAATTACAGGATTATTTTTAAATCTTGCAAAAAATTAGTAAGTAAACAAAATAAACACCAAGGGGATCCTCCAGAACCAGCCCCAGGACTTGTGCTTTTCAAGGGGTCTGCAAAGACCAGAGGACACTTCATCCACCCATTCTCTGACAGTGCAGTCCATGAGCACCTCACAGACAGAGTCCTTCTTGATGACACCTGAGCCTGATGGCACAATCAAAAGCAAGACTACTGAAGACTGAAGAGAAGATCAGACAAACAGCAGGAAAACATGTCATAGAAAATTTAAACTCTTTCACTTAGCACTGGATAAACAGCTGGGAACATTCCCAGTCATCTCCTGCTTAAATTGCCCCAGTTGTTGCCATAAGAGCAAGTTAAAAATCATGGCTTTCATCTACCTGTTACCCGGACCATTTGCACACACAATTTCTATTACCCTTAGAGATTTGCTAACCCAAAATATGGCACCGTGTCACCCTTTGTAGGCAAAAACATTAACATAAACAACATCAGGGTGAATGATGTATGTTACAGATTCCAGGATACATGTGCTTATATACCACAACTGAAAGAAAAAATTAAATCAAACCTTTTTTCCCCTCTTTTATTTGTTCCACTGAACTGCATGTCATTTGATCTTAAGACTTACAAACACGGAAGGGCTCTGGACAACGTTTCACCATACACAAAAGTATCTTGATGCATATCTGCTAGCTACGAAAACACTCAAGTTGATTAAATGACTCTCATCCACTGCACACAGCTCTGAAGCACCGAACAGCCATCCAAGACAAACACAGCTCAAAGCCAATATTAGAACAAGCGATAAGAGGGGGCTGCTGCGGATGCCATCGAAGATTAGTGGTGGTTTACACAGACCTTCTCACCTACCTGTCAAGTCTTTTATCTAAGCTGTGCCATGAGTGACAGCTATCACTGCCAGGCTGCGGGAAGAGGACAGTGTAATCTACCACAACCAAAACAAACTGCCTGTGTGAAAGCTGGAGGTCCCTCACAAGTGTTACTTAAATCTCCAAATTCTACATCTGTTCTGTAGGCAGCGATGATGCACTCTCCACGCTGTCTGTACAAGTATGTAAGGCAGCTGTGAGAAGCTTTGTTCTTCACCACAGTTTTCAGTCAGCAGCCACTGGAGTTTTGCTCTGGGTTCACACCAGAGATCCACCAGCTGCACCTCAGGCTGAACCAGGGCCACACTTCAGTAAAAGTGGCATGAGAAGTGTCTGGCATGCTAGCACTTAGCATGCAGGCTCAAAGCAGACACACATCTCTGGTAACTGCCTGGCTGGCTGGGTAAATGCTGATGTGAATGGACTGAACAAACTAGGATGAAAACCTTATTAGTGATGAAGGTAAGTATTTATCTTATAAAAAATGGACCACCGCAGGGATGGCTCCGCTTCACAAATGAAGATTTGGGCAGGGCTCTCCCCACGTGGGTGTGCCTTTCCAGCCTGCACAGTGGATGTTTTAGGTGAGGCACAGCGTGCACAGAACTGGCCCCACCCTTTAAGTCCTGAGGTCCATCTGCCATGGCCGAGCGAGCTTGGACAGTGACAGTGAAGTCCTCAGGACTAGAATCTACAGCCCCCGATATTCCAGGAGGTCTCCCATCCAAGTACTAACCAGGGCTGACCCTGCTTGGCTTCTGAGATCTGACAGGATCAGGTATCAGGGTGGCATTAACTGCTTATTTATCTTATAAGAAGGCAACTAAAGTTTGGAGACATAACGTAAAAACCCTATGGCTATCTGGGAGAATTTTTACTGGTGCAAAATATTCTTCCAGGATACTTCTCTCTCTAAAGAAGGAAAATTCATAAAAGAATAAAGCAAGCTTGGTCACCTTGAAAACTGCTTGAGCAAGGAAAGCTGCATGTCCTCAAAACTGTCTTCACTTCTTATTTCAAAACACGTAACGTGACAAAAGATCATTTTTGGCACTAACTGTGCTCATTGTCTTCAAGGCTGTCAAAATTTCCAGCTTTCAGAGACTCTTCCTCTTTTCCTGTGACAAGACTGTGACTTGCTGTACAATTGATTTTCACACCAGTGCTCACCTCCTCCCACCTCCTGCTCGACAGCTGCTTTCATGCAGAAGATACCCTTCCTCCTCCAAGCACATACACAGCACATGGAGTCCTGCTTGTTTGCTGCTAACAAGGTCTGATAACCAGCAATACACCAGACAACACAACCTAATTCCCTAAACACAGTGAACTTTGCAAGGGTGAAGAACGAGGTGAGAGCAGAGGATGTGTTTATCGAACTGCTGCCCTTCAGTGGGACACAGAGGCCATGACCAGAGCTGCTCAGCCACTCTGAGCATCACCACACAGGAAGGCAGGAGGGCAGGGTGGGTTGCTTGGCCCCCACAGCAGTCCCATGAAGCAGTTTGAGCTGAAGACAGCAAACAGGACTGGATCAGTATGGGTTTTTTTTCTGCACCTGCTACTGCAGTCATAAAGGATTCACATTTTGTACAAAGCCTGTGGACTACCTCTCCAGGTTTTCAAGGAAACGATGGCACAGCTGTAATGGCCATCATAGAGCAAGACATCTGCAGAATAAATCCTCACCTTGCTCCTTGGGACCTTTAAAAAAGAAAGCTTATATACTCTAATTTATTTTTTCTGCCACAGCTACCTAGAAAAAGTTATTCTCATCTTTATATGCCAAAAGAAAGTCTTGAGAAGATATTTGAAAGAAATCTATGTTATTGGATATAATAGTGTCTCATAATGCTATAATGACTTTCTGAAGGATAATACTCCCTAGCTGCTTCTCAAAAATTCATGAAGGAAAAACCTATTTCAGGTAATAAAAAGTGTGTAAGAATCAAGGTTATTCTGAGTGATCATTTACCTCACAAGCTTGCAAGTGACATCACTGCCAGGAAAAGCATTAGCACCTTCTCTTTATGGTCTACTATAAACACATTTCATCTGCAGTTAAAATACAGTGAAAGCCCAAATTGCTCTTGCTTGGCTACTTGGAGAAGGATTCCCATGCTTGGGTACCTTCTGGTACCTCAGCTGCCCCTGTTTACAGGCAGAGCTGGATGATGCTCCCCAGATTTGGTTATCTGCTGTAGAAAACTGCTTTCAATAAAAGTTTATTCTGTTCTTCCAAACACAATAACCTCTCTCAGTCTGTGCTATTACCCTGAATATTTGAACAAAACCACACCAAGGCCCAACCCACAGCTAGCTGTTCCTCAGGCACTAATAGAAGACATAAGCTTCTATCTTGTGCTAATCTTACAAGATAAGCAACTTTGGATTGGTTCATATTTGCTAAGAGACCTCCAACTGCTGGAGGGAAAAAAGTTGTCAACCAGTGTCCTTTCCTCTGGGGTCCACTAAATTATCCCACAGAACAATTATGGTGGTGTCTGGTCTCTCTAGTGAGGTATTAAACCAGGGCAAGGATCGCTTATTATAGCCTTTAAAGACCCTATTACCTCTTTTTATTTCATTGATGTTACATTATTGTTCAGGCTAAATTCCAGTTTGACTAATCACATTGTATCTGCCAGATTGCTTCTCTAATTGCAATGTAGGTAAATGTAGCTACAGGGACCTCAGGAGGTTGCCCTGAAGCATAATGAAAAAGATACCTAGACCTTCACTGTGTGGTTACCTGAAGTTCACATTTTTCTAGGACGTCTTTCCATTACCTGCCAACTGCAGAGTTAAAACATTTGCCTAATATCTTGCCTGAAAATCAAGCCAGTTGTCCTACTTGCAGTGGACCTAGGAAACAAACAGTCATTATGTCCTTCAAAAAAAATTATTTTTTTTTTTTAGTTTGAAGAGTCTTGGCACATTTCCTCAAAACCTACTTTTCCCTATTTGAAACAAGTACCAGTTCTGCAAGCTTCCCCTGCAGGCTTGCCTTGCAGCACCTCTTAGCATCTTTTTCCTCTCAATGAAGCCCTCTCCAGTTTGCCTACTGGTTATTAAAGGAGGCACCCAGAAGCAGCACACTCAAAAGAATAACCAATATCCAGCTCTGCAGCACTGCACTCCTCTCCAACAGAACTACTTGTGCCACCCACATCCATCAAAGCCAGGACTCTGTTCACTCCTCGACGCAGCATTTAGAGAGCAGATCTGCACGCTGTAAAGCTCATCAAGTCTCGTACACAGGTGAAGAAACTGGAATAACCTCTGGATTTAAATTCACTACAGGATCCAACAGGCTGCCTTAACCCATGTAGCTCCCTTGGTTTGGCTCAGCCAGGGCAAATCCACTCCTTCAAACACAGGGTGATGTGACTCACTGCACAGCTCCCAGAGCCCTGTTATGTTAAACTCTGGTGTAATGTCAAAATGCTGCTCCAGGCACACATAATGAGTAAACTTATAAAAGTTAAGTCTCAATCCAAAACAGCTGTTACACCATGGGATATGGAAAGACAGACCAATAAATTTAACTTCAGAATAACCAAGTTTTCTCCAAGAATTTTGGCTCCGGCTCATCCAGAGGCAGAGTAACTTCCTATTCAAGTAGTACCCAAAATTTACTAGACTTTTAAAAAGACATGAATCCAGCTTGAAAATGTTATACAAGCAAACAGGCAATGAAAACATCTGATACATTTTTAAACAAGATTTCTGAAAGAATTAAAAAGGACTCTTGGCATAAGCCCTACGTATCACTAACATAAATGTAAATGGCATTGTTATTCTAAAATTAAAAACCAAATGTAAATTTAAGTAAAATCTTCGCAATAGTGCAATGTTAAATTGCATGAGGTTATTTTGAACCTGCCATACCAACTGCCAAACTATTATTCCACATAATTTGAAAGATATCACTCAAAAATAATTGGCAAGATTTCAATAAAGGTGAGACTGTTATCAGTCAGCACTGCGGAGAAGCAGTAATTTCTCAGAAACAGTTCCTATTTAAAGAAGAACAAAACCTTCAGACCAACAAGCAACAGCAAAAAACAACTAGTTTACATTTATAATGAACCAAAAGATAAGTGTATACAAGTGTAAGTAAAGCCTAGAAAAATATAATCTCACAAGATTTTTTTCTCGTTTAGGCAATGATGCATCATGTTTCAAACTACGTTATAATCCCAGACAAAATACAAATGGGCCCAGCAGCAAAATCTAATTCTTAGTTTTTAACCACTGAAGGCAAACACTTTTATATTCCTAGATACAAGATGAAAGAGCAGCCAAAATAACACCAGGTTAACCTTGGCAGCATACCACACTCACCACCTCCATGGAAATACATCTGCCCAGAAGGCAAAGAACTCCAGCTTTTCTTAACGAGACTCTAGAAGAGGGCTCCTCCCAGTTTCAGTGCACAAGAGCCAACACAACCTTGTTATTGCAATAATTGCAACAAGAATTTGCTGCTATTTCAAATTCCAAATGAAACAATTTCTTTTTCTTTTGCCATGGCACCCCGAAATAACTTTTAAAAACTCACCTCACACATCTGCAGTGCTGTGTGGGTGAGACCACCTTGCTAATACCTATTGCAAGAGCAGGTCCACCTGTCAGAATTTGTGTTTCCATGTAGCTGGAGTTTTTTATCTGCTTCATATGTTACCAGGTCAGTGATTAACACAACCAGAGCTTAGAATCACAGTTTAAAACATAGTTGGGCATTTTATTAGTAACAATGCAGTTTTAGTGCTTCCATCAAAACGGGATTACAAACGTTCACTTGTTTTACATTTGCAGCCCAGTATAACTCTTCCCATTCTTTAGATGAGCATCATATGCTGCCAATGCCAAATTTAGTTAATTATTTGTCAGCAAGGGCAGCAGCATCTGCTCTTTGGTAGGCTCACCCAGGAGCCAAACAACTGTGAGCAATGAAGCTCCCTAAAGCACCAGAACAGGCAGCTCTAGCAACTCCCAGAGCTGTCACATCGCTAAATTGCTTTATTCCCTGCTGCTTTCAGTTAACATATTTTATGTATGCATCTTAAGGCACTAACAGACACTTGGAACCCTGGTGGTCAAACCCTCCCATCTGCTGCACAGTCAAGGACTCTGCTGACGGAGCTTTACCAGCAGTCAGGAAACACGCACAACTGCTCAGGCAGCTTCCTGCAGATCCAGGGGCCATTTATAGACAAGTCTCCATCTTTCCCATCCTGTCTGAGTCTGTTTTTCTTAGCCTTTTGGTGGTGTTGGTTGCTTGACTGCAGTTGTGCTTGGGAAATAAATAACATAATTCTGCTTCAGGAAACCTTAAAGTCATTCAAAGTAGGCATCAAATAATTTCCTTATGTGTTTTTGCAATTTATTTTTTTATACAGCCACGAAGTAGCTTATTCAGCTTCATCTATGGAAACACTCTGTTCATCAGTCTTCTGCAGTTGATGTAAGTGTGAGCATCACTGCTGAATATCCTACTTCGTGGCTGCATAAAAAATTAAATTGTAAAAACACATAATAATTCCCTTATGTGAGCAGAGTTATAACCAAGCGACACTAGGAAAACAGAGCAAAGTCTGGCCTTGCTGATTTTTCATTGCTGCCATCCTGCTGGCTGACACATCACAACACAGTCCAACACCACCTCCATAAACAGCAGCAGGGAAAAAACAACCCATACCTGAAAGCGTCTGCAGGCTTCAGAAAGGGACTGACAATGGTTTACAGATAGACAGAAGACTCTGAAAACATATAAAAGCCACACCAAAATGCAATCCCAACGCAGTATAGCACAGATCTGTGTAAGGAGCCTGTCCCCCTCCTCCAGGCAGCATTTACACACACCAGTGCACCATGCTGGCAGCAGCTGCACACTGATGCCTTTTCCCAGAACTGCTGGTAGAAGCCACGGACCACCAACTTTTTTGGTAAGAACCCTTGTCTTGTCTTGCAATGGTTTGAAATTAAATACAATGTTTCCTGATTTAAAAAAAAAAAATTAAAAATCACCTATTAATTTTTTTTTAAGCCATCGAGCTTTTTCACAAGAAAAAATGGCAATATTCAGACCACTTCCACTTTATTTTCCCATGACTTTTCCCCTATATTTTTATTTAACAGCTCTATTACAAAACCAGGAATACCTGGAATTTCAGTCCTGTAATCCTCAAAGCCCTATCTTCACTTCAAGAGATTTTTCTTAGCCTGAAGCAATAGGCTCAAGTCAAATAGCTGAACACAGGAGATGGTCTCAGACTGAACCTGGCAACTCCACCCTGTATTGTTTTTACTAGTATTTTTCACTTGACTTAATTAGTGGGATTCAAATGAGACCTCAGCAGCAACATGCCCAACACCACAAACCACAGCAGTGTTTCACATACTTCACCTGGAGACACACCAAGACATACTGTGGGCTTTCCGGAGCCTCGAGCTCTCCAACACTGCAAGGTGCTGCCAGTTCTCAGGTACAATGAGCAGCCTCTTCTGGTGCTACTTCACCACTAGGAATTCCTCAAAAGTCATTAAGCAAATTAGGATGTACTTTACTTTTGCATCTTGTATTTTAATACTATTGTTAGCACATGACTTCAAGAAACTAAATCCACAGGATTATAGGCTTTCCCCCACCCCACCGTGAATGCTGAAATTCTTCCATAATTAGAATCACTTAAAAGCTGGACTTTAGAACACCAAGTAACACAGCATTGACAACAAAAATCACAAAAACTGACACAACGAGATCTAGATGCCTCAACGTGGTATCAATACCACAGTACATCAGGACACCATACAGTCTTTATTCAGAAGAAATATGTGACAATGTTGTTCTCATCCCTCAACAGCGGTGAAGGAAGCAAGGTATTATCTCCTTTCTCCTAAACTTTTCAGAAAGCCAGAGGCAGGAAATAGCAGTTTAATTTTTCCATCACAGTTTCCCACAAAAGATGAGGGAAATCTAAAAGTCAAACTATACACAAGTTCATTGTCTATCTCCTTTTTAAATAAAAAAAATAATTACTGGGGGTGCACAGGCAAAGAAAAGAAAACAGATTTTCAAATGAGACCCCATAATCACAGGACATCTGGTCAGACGGTGGTTTGGAAGGTAGCAAATGGTCTTTTCATCCAGGGATTCTATGGAAACCCAGATAAAGCTTCTGGGACAAGATAAAGGACAAGCTTTAGCCACTCTACGATAACTGGTTTTCTTCTTGTCAAGGCAAAGATTAGAAACAGTTATTTGCTTTGATCAGGAAGGCAGTCTCATCTCTAGCAAAATCCCACTTGCTCCTCCTCCCGGTAATTCCAGCTTCTCTAAGCACACCTCTGCACAGACCATCACGACTGCACCCTGACAGCAGGACCCCAAAAGAGGACCCTGACAGCAGGACCCCAAAAGAGGACTCTTTCCCCACCTTCAAACGCTGACTCGTCTGTCCCTGAAAGACTACAAAGAAAAGTCCACAAAATAAACGTCTGATTCTCTAAGGGGTTGCTGAGAGAGTGGCATCTGCCAAAACAAAAGACTACATGAAGATCATCGAAGAAGACAACACCCCGCTACTAGTCGCCCAGGCAGCTAACTGGGGGTGAAGGTAGCACAGGCTCTCCTCACTCCTGCTGAACTCCAGATGCTAATGATGGTTCCTCACTTCCTCAAAGGCTTTAACAACCATTAACATGTAGGAACCTAATTACAGGTCTATTTACCAGCTCATTAACTAACTCATTAACTCTCACGGCGAACAGGTCTTAGAACCATTTCTTGACGGCCTTTTGCGAGTGCAACGGCACTTGGATGCCAAGAACGCCAAGGGCCATGGACTTTTCCCAAGCTTGCTCCTGGTGGGGATAGCAGCCCGATGAGCCCGCTTGGTCACTCGGGGCCACTGTTACCTTCGCAGACCGAGGTCTGACTCTGTCCAGCCCCGCTCCAGCACACTGCCCCTTCTCTGCAGCTGAGCAGCATCGCTCCAAAAGTCGTTTGACCACGTCCCAACAAGACCCCATCACATCACCCCACACCATCTCACCAACGCCCTCCCGCCACCTCCTCTCAGGTACCACCCGCATCTCCGCCTCGGGTGCGCTGCTCTCGGGGAGGAGGGGGCGCCTGTCGCGACACGGCGGTCGCTCGTCCCGAGCCCGCCCTACCTTCCTGCGGCGGCCCGGGGGCTGCGGGGCACAGCAGGCGGGCGCGGCGCTGCCCCGCCGCCCGCTCCGCACGTAGGTGACCCTCCGCCTGCCCCCCGCCGGCACC
>VWZD01001411.1:1292923-1522203 GCA_013396695.1 Sakesphorus luctuosus | reverse complement strand
CCCCGCCGCCACCGCCACCGCCGGGCGCTGCTCCGCGCCGCGGGACGGACCCACCGCCGCCGCCCGGTCCCGGGGCTTCTCCTCCGCACACCAGGAGCGCCTCAAGCCCAGCTGGAGGCAGAGGAACAGCGCGGCGCAGAGCAGGCAGAGGCGGAACGCCGGGCNGGCTCATGCCGCCGGCGGGCCGGGCCCCGCGGCCGCGGCCGCCGACACTCGGGAGACCCCGCCCCGAGCGGGGCCGGCCGGGGAGGGGCCGGGATACCCCTGTGCCGGCCCGGCGGGGGATGCGGGGCGCAGGGGTGCTCGCCCGCAGCCGGCCCGCGAGATGCTCTCGCTCCGGCGGGGACAGTGCCGGTACCGAGCGCCGTGCCCGGGGACAGAGAGCCGTGCCTGCAGGTCGCTGGTGCACGCACTCGGTCCTCCCGGAGCACAGAATCCCGCGCCCTAACTATTGTATCAGTCTAACCCCGCGCCCTAACTATTGTTTCAGTCTGTCTCTGTAGCATGGAAGTGTGCTAACTTGTCAATGTGTGTATTAGTTCAGATTATACACATTATGTAATGTCATGAAGTAGCGGAATTTTGCTGAAGATTGGGGTATCGTTCATGCTTAAGTCAAACAAAAGGGCAGCCTGGCCCTGGAAGCAAGTACTTTGCTTCTTGGAAGGTTAAGAGTTATCCGTGAAGAATAATGTATGTATGGCCAGACTTCGCAAACGAATGAAGATTTGGGCAGGGCTCTCCCCACGTGGCTGTGCCCTTCCAGCCTGCACAGTGGATGTTTTAGGTGAGGCACAGCGTGTGCAGAACTGGCCCCACCCTTTAACTCCTAAGATTCATCTGCCAGGGCCAAGCGAGCTTGGACAGTGACAGGGAAGTCCTCAGGACTAGAACCTACAGCCCCCGGTATTCCCAGGAGGGCTCCCATCCAAGTACTAACTGGGGCTGACCCTGCTTAGCTCCCGAAATCTGACAGGATCAGGCGTCAGGGTGGCATTTAACTGCCTCATGAAGAATAAAGTGTAACCCTGAAGATCCAAGATAACGCCAGCATCCTAACCCTTCTGACACATCTTTGAAACCTTCCTAGTATCATCTGGCAGTACAGATAAGTAACTCTAGCAAGGCTGGCTCCAGGGACATCTGGATCAGTAGACTAGCAGCAACAATGATGCAAAAATAGTGCTGCTTTGTGAAGTTCTACTGTGACTAGTAACCAGCAGCGTGGCTTCTGGTGATTAGACAAACTGTGTTGGACCTAAACTTTTGAAGGGTATGAGAACCATGCCTGAAACATCAACAACTGGTTCCCTAATTTGGCTGCAACACCTCATGCTCATGAGGAACACTTCTAAGCCTGTACTTTGCATCCTAGCTTCTTTCCTGGGTTGTCACAGGCCAGCTGCTGATTTTCATGACACATCTTTGGTTTTATGCATGAAGGAAAGGATCTGCATGAGCTGAGCAGGGCTGAGAGGCAGTGCAGGGCACAGGTGTCCCACTCATCTCTGTGGGAGCACTGAAGGCCCCGCATTTGTTTCACAAGGGAGACACACAAGACAGAACTATAAAGTGCACAGGCTGGCTTTGGTCTTAAGCCACAGCATTAAACAATGGCTGAGCCATCAGCAGGCAGCAGTGGTTAGTGGGGATTTTCGGAAGCAGGTGCTGCTGAAGGGGATAAGTGTCCATGGCAGGAGGCAAGCTCAGCGGGAACAGGGAAGACGGGGTGATGGCAGCCAATTTGCCACACATGCTGCTTGGTGAGTAATAAATGTGTTCCCAGGTGGGATGTGCAGGACATGGATGCACAACTAATCTGCATTTCTTTGCCAAGTAGGGAAGACAGTCTGTGGCTGTTGGCCCCTATGAGCAGTACTTTGCTTCCAGCACCCCTGCCTTGTCTGCTGTCAAGGGACAGACTTGCTTCACTAAGTTCCTTCTAGTGTCCTCTCCTCCCTGTCTCTTCACAGCCTGGAGCAGAGCCAGAGCTGGCTGGTGCTGGGTGAGCAGGTCAGAGAGGAGTGCTGGGAGAAGTGGAGCCTGCAGCAGCCAAGCAACCAGACCTGCTGGCAGCAGGACAGAGGAGCTGCATGTAAGAAGATAAGGGAGAGAGCAATGATATGTCTGGAGAAGTGAGATTTCAAGCATGGCTCCAAGCGCAGATGCACTGGCAGGTGAGGTGCATGCTCCCTGCCGTTTAAACATTGCTGTCCTCTTTTTTAAGGTAAACTATTCTTTTAAATTAGGTTAAAGCAATTCCATGGTTAGTGCATGCTCCCTGCCATTTAAACATTGCTGTCCTCTTTTTTAAGGTAAACTATTCTTTTAAATTAGGTTAAAGCAATTCCATGGTTGTTTTAAACTGCCCTAAATGCAGGCTCCTCTTGGAAGGGGGTAAGTGGCAGTCCTGCCTGTCATTCCTGTAGCTCCTTTATCCTAAGCTAAATAAGGGCCACGGCCCAGACAAAAACTAACTCAAGAAAAACTCTTTCTGGAGTAGTTTCCTAATAGACCTGGACACTCTTTTTGGTACCTTCCCACCTTTTGGTCAGCAAATGTGAGACAGCCTCTGGGTGGTTTATGCCTCTGGGAAAATGCGTTGCAGATCAGAGCACTCCTCCCCCTGCCTCTGCTCAGGGGTCCCTGTCTGTTAATGTAATCCTTGGTCGTGAGAATAGCACCACAAGCCGGGACCCGGATATAATTATAATCCTCTGTTTTGTAAGAAAGATGGGTACTCCACACACCAATATGATGATCAAGAAGTCCAACTTTATTATGAATACAAGTTTTGTTTTATGCTCTATTTTCTGCTGAACACGCGTTTCGCAAATTAATGATCGGCTAATACATTGTTCATACGATTCTCACCAGCCTCAATCCATATTCGGATTGGTCCTTACTATTTGTGTTACTTTTGCGTATATATCTTTATATCTATACTTATTTACTACATTGTTTCTCTATATTTTCTTCTAGTCATGTACCTAGGCATTGATCATTATTCACTTAACCATAGGCCATTGTTTTACTCTCTTACAAAGTTTCAGTTATGATCTTATGTTAGCAACCATGTCCTTGCTGACTATTCACGAATAGAGCAACTCATCTATTGCTGTTTCTACCCAGAAAGTTCCCACACCTGTCTTTCTCTTGGACAGGCTCGCATGCTTGCCACAGGCAAGCAAGTTGGCTCTCGCTGTGGACCCTTCTGATACTCACATGCTGTTCCTGTTTCCACCTCATTTAGGTGGCTCACAAATGGATCATCAGCAGAGGGTTGCCTTGGCTTCTCTGGGGTTTCCTGTCTTTGCTCCTCCACGTAAAATGGCAACATTTATCTGGAGGACAGAAGTAATGCTTATGCTCAGGGAAGAAAGGTTTAGGCCTACATCTAGAATACTAAGTTTGGGGGTAAGCGTGACAAGATACAAGACTTGCAATTGTGCTAGCCAAAATAATTATATCCCAAACAACTTAGCACAAAGTTTGTTTTAAGCTAGCAGCATCTAGCCAATAAATAACAGCACGTGAAGGTCCTATTAAAATATAAGTTTGTGTTTGTATGGTTATGGAGAAAATGTTGAAGACAGGAGTATAAATGTTGACTACAAAAGTATAAAGTGCCCAAATACATTTTAAAACTCCCTCTTGAGGTTTAATCCTTGAGAAATCAAAGCTTTCCTAAAAGCTTGAACAGTACATATGCAAAGAAAAGAGGTCTACCTGAGCAGAATAAAACCCACAGTCTTCCTTAGTTTTAGCATCACACGTTCATTTGTTGTTCTTCTCCTATTGTGTAGCTTCAGCAGAAAGCTCAAATACTTGATTCCAGTTACTCTTCTTGTCGTCACTGAACTGTAAGCACTGACCTTGTATGAAATATTCCCTTCTTTAGAAAGCTGATAATCTCGAATTTATGAGCATGCTAGGAGTGGTCCTTATAAAGAACAGTTCACATATTTAACTCAGTGTTTTAATTTTGCTTTTGTGTTTTAATGAACAGTTGAATTTCTCATACTTCCCTCCTTTCCCACCCCCCCTCCACCCCATCTCTTGTGAATGCAAGTCTGCCTGCTTAAAACTCAAAAGAGGGTTTCTAAAGATAGAGAAAAAGGGAAAAATAGTAGAGAAGGATCTCAGGAAATCTCAGGAACAATGAGAAATCTTATCTGCATTAGCATGAGAATCATTGGGAATTAAGATAGTACCTTAAACAGTCTCACTTTTTCATTTTAACAAGTTATAAATCAATTCTACCCCCAGGAACTGGCTACAAAGATATGTGTGCAAGCAATGCATGTTAAGAAGAGTAAATTAAAGCTGTAGTGTAATGGATGCAGCTCCAGCCCAACTGTAGGATGGGCCTTTTTGAGGTGATTGATGGGAAATACAAACTTCTGCAAAGTTTCACAGCTTTCTGGAAAACATGCTTACTCTTTGAGTCAGGCAGCAAATAGCCTGCCTTCCTTGCTGTCCTAAATCAAGATGGATAGTGTTAAAGGAACATACATCATGCTGGATCCAACTGAACACAAACTACCACCATTTAATGCAAGGAGTAATCGCAACAGTGACTCTGAATGTGAGCTTTCAATTTCTACTGAGAACAGCAAGCATCATGCCCTGATAACCAAAAATCAGACATCAGTCTTAGTGTGTCTACTTTTTATGTAAGTGGCACAGAGCTACAGCTCCCTTAGTTTCTCCAGAAAAGTCTTTAAGCTGTTAAAATTCCTCTCGCATTTACAAATTTGTCTATGGTGAGAGCATAGTGCTAAGTCTCTGGAAGAAAAAAGTTTAACACCAATGAACTTTCATTGCTTCAGTGGTGTTTTTGCAGCTTATAAATTACCTCTTGCCTGGGATATTGTTGGTAGTGAAATCTCTCCTTTGCAGCAGTTATTTAATGTTACTCTCTGTTACAGCCATCTTCAGTTCAAACATCTTGCCTACAACCATCCATCTTCTGCCTCCACCCATTGTCAAGGCATCTGTTTACCTTCTGGTTAGTTAAAATGTCTTCCACAATTCCTGTGCAAAATTAAACCCCAGGCAGGAAAAAGGCCACTAGGATTTCCCTGGATTCTCCAAGTGCTGTTGATACAAGTCAAACATTCCTCCTATAAAATGAGTAAATGAATAAAAATGCTCTTTTTGACTCTGCTTAACAACCACGCTGGACTTGGTATGAGCCCTTGCCAAAATCCACAGGACAGAGCAAAGGAAGACTTTTTTTCTCTCTCCTCCCTCCTACACTCCTGGCTAATGCTTTGAAAATTGGAGTGACGTTGTCCCATGCACATGAAAACTAAGATGCTTTATGTACAAACTTTTGCTTTCACTGTGCCACTGATCCCGAGTTTGCAGGAGTCAGAGCCTTGGTCCAGGCGTGGCTTATTGCCTTGCACATTCATGTGACAAAGCTCTGCCATAGTCCTGAGGAGTGTGGGATGAAATGTTTGTAGCTCCTGAGTGACTGCTCAGTGATGGCTTTGGTGCAAGGCTGATCTCATTTCTGTTCCTTAAAATTGCAGCTCAAAATCATGGAACTATTTCTTTAGTCACCAAATGGCAGACGACTTTGGAGCCTGCATGCAGGTGGGTACAGCCCTTACTCCTTCTCATACCCTAAATCAAACTGAAAACTTTGAGAAATAATCTCTTTCTGTTATCTTTTAAATGTTAGCAACAGCGAAGTAAATTGGCTGCATTGGTCTATTACCCACTTACCGCTGCTGAGAAATACGTGTCTGAACAGCTGTCAAGGCAAAAGCTCAGCTGTGAGAATCATTAAAACCACTTCCCAGCTCACCACTGGTAAGTTTGAAGATAACAGCTAAAAAATATATGTTCTTGCAGTCTCCCATTAGCTCTCCTCACGCTCATGGGCTATTTAGGCAGCTTAACACAAGATTGATCTTGCTGTTCAGCAGCACAGCACAAGGCACGGGCAGAAGCTGTGTTTTCCCTCCAGCTACACAGCTACAGAGGGATTCAAACACCACAGCCTGGCCACATGATCCAAGTTTGATGAAAGAGATAGTTGACAATTATTGGCCTGAAGAGGGGATTATACATCAAGGTTCACCTCTGAGTCACACTCTTGTACATTTGCACTCGTACATACCCATATCTGTGCACACACATTGGCTGCAGGAATGAGAGGAAGAATGAGACCACCCTTCAGGAGGAGATGCTCTGCAGCTCTCTACTATTCCTGAACCTTACCTTTATTTATTTAACCCTAATCCTCCAGCAGCTGGGTTTCACTCCTGGAGAGGAACAACAGTGATTTTATGATCTGTCTTTTCCTAAACCATCCAATCATTCTGAACAAACAAAACTCTGCCTGATTTTTAAAATAAGGGCTTGTAATGGAACAGATACTAGTATATAAATTTAAAACATGTATGGGCATTTGAAAAAAAATTCCAGTTTACAGGAACTAAGCAGTGATAGCTCATATGTAGTTCATGTACGACTGCACAGACTTTCATGGTATGTTTGCTGCCTGTATTTCCCCTGCATCTATACTGTAATCCCAGACAGATGTCCAGTTTTGTTTAAAAATTACCCTGAGTTTCTATTACGAAATCCTATTTTCTGTATGTTGTAGAGAGTACCTTGGTGTTATTCTGACTTCAACTTTCTGCCTTTTATTTTGGATGCCATAAATTTTACTGACATTTTTATACTTCTAAGCTCAAGGATGAATATTGTTCATTAAAAAATGTAATTTGGCATAGGGATTAATCTATAATGGTCAGAATTTGACAAAACACCACAGCTGGAGTAGTAATGATGGCTTTAAGAAATTATATAAGCCTTTTTACTACATGTTTTAATGGGCTTACATAGAACAGTACAAATGCCAAAGTATTTATATAGAGCATGGCAATGGCACTGGAGCAATAGAGCAGATGTCACTGAGAGAGACTTTCATCTGCAAGCGCTCAGTGAAAAGGGCTCTCCAAGGGAAGAAGAAATGCAAGCCAGAGCACTGGGGCTTCTAGGGAGAAGAACAGCAGCAAAATGTACCAGGTAGAAAATTCACAAACAAATTAAGACCAATAATTAATGTACTGTGCACTTTTTCACAGTGTGTCTTGCAATGTTGTTTGATATACTGGCACATGTCTGTACAATTTATGCCTCATTAAAGGCAATAGGAGACAATAAAAGCTGGAGGTTGCTGGCAGCATCCCTGACAGACTTGATAGGATAGGAAAAGCAGCTTTCATAGGATAGGAGGCATGCAAGAATGTTTTGGACCAGTATGCAGGCCAATTAATAATATGCATCCACCTTTAATAAAGGTCTCACCCATGTGTCTGAAAACTATCCCATTTTTTCAGCACACTAAATTCAAGATAATCATCTTCACCTATAACAAAAAGGTTGCTTTTTAGAACAATTACCATGTGGTCAGCCAGTCTTCTCCTCCAGCTGGTTGCATTTTAAATGTCTTAGATACAATCCTAACGAGGAGGAGAGAAATGGTCTTGCCTTCAGCAGAAAAGATGCCACAGCTCCCCTGCAGCTGAGCAGCCTGTCTGGGAGCAGACGGTGAGGATAAAACTCAGTGCTCTTCCCGCAGGCTCCTTTCAAGGCAGTTTGCCCTCAGTGGCACGTAGAGCAGCATCAATGATGCAGAGATACCAGTATCGATTTGAAGTGGAATAACCTCCTTAGCCAAGAGTTTGTATATAGGTTAGGTGTTGCTGCAGAGCTCATCCTTTTGGCATGTGTCTTCCTGCAGCATGTCGGCCACCATCCTCAGCTAGGGATGTGGAAAGCAAAGGCCAGGTGGATGTTTTGAAGATGCTCTGGGAAGGACAAAATGGGGGTTGTGACGATGCAGGCACCTCTACAGGCATCGCTTCAGGCGATGAACGCTCAGCCAGGCTAATGCTTGTGGTTGTGCCCCAGCTCCTGGCTTGCTTGCAGGCTCCTTGTTAGGAGGAGATCCCTTTGCCAGAATGCATTGAAATTCTTCAGGAACAAGGTCATTTCTCTGTACTCTGTCAGGAGATAAAGTACATGCTCCTGAAAGCATAAAGGCTTTTTGAAGGGCTTGCTTTGTGCCTGCCAGTCTCCTGGTGGCAAGGCTGGAGGCAAAGCCAGCAGCTACTCAGGAAAGCCTGCTCTGCCATCTCCCCACAGTCCAGTCAGTGTAGCAGAGGCAGCACAGAGGGGAGGACTGTCTCAGAGGACACTTATCTTCCCTGCAAGGCAAAGGAGAAGCTGTGGCTTCTCCTGACCTGTAGCTGGGTCAATGCTGGAAGGTGGGCAAGTGAAAGAACCTCCTAACTGGAGTCCAAGGTGCCAGTACAGGCAGGGGGAGATCCCAACACTGGGACTTGCAGCTGGAAGAGGCAAATTTCCCCCCCTAACTTCTCACTCCTCCCTGAGGCTTAATGTGTAGGAAAGAAGATGATCATTATTGTATAATGATGGGAGCCTTTAGGCATTGAGGGCTTTTTTCTCAATCTCTGTGCAGAAGTGCTCAGTCTTACAATGAGGAGACAAACAGCAACAAGATTGCTCTCAGCAACCCAGACAAGAACATTTTAGTTCATAATTATGGATGAGATGCAAAAGGATGAAAAAGAGGGAAAACATCTGTTCTCATAGAGTTTATTGCTGTTCATTTAAGAGGCCCATTAAATGCTAGAAAAAGCTATTTATCCTTCTGTATGTGGCAATTATCCTGCTGCAGATCTCTGTGGAAATTCACCCCGTGATTATTCTTGGAGTGCTGGACACTGTGCAGATACAGTCCCCACACAAAAAAAGGGTGTGGACGTTGCCTACCAAAGCTTATGGAGGGATTTTCAGAAGCAGGGTAGCTAGTGCTTCTCAAGATCTTCAACTTACACTTTACCACTGTGGAGAAGTGGGTTGTTTCTTGGAGTCTTTCCCTGGAATTCAGCTGCCTCGGCCCCTTTATTTCAAAAATCAAAAGGAGCTTTTTCTTTACAGCACACTCAAAAGTGAGATTGCTCTTCTTGTAGCCACCGTCACAGTAATATGGAATTTGAGAAGCCCAAATCCAGTTCTTCAAATGCTCAAAGCAGATCAGCTGTCCTACTGACTAAGAAATCATTTGGCTCACCAAGCTGCAAGGTCTGTGCAGAGAAGAGGCTTCATTTCCTTGAAGCCCAGCCATGCACTTATTTGGCAAAGAGGAAAGCAAGTGTGAGTGTGTAGGTTCATCCCCACTCCCTCTCCTCTGGCCTGCTCAGGCCTTTGCGTAAGATCTTGGCAGTGAAGCATCTCTTGACCATGTCACGAACTCTTGGAAAGGTAAAGTGGGGGCAGCACTGACTGTACCCAGAAACTCCTGCTGCCTGACCAGGGTGGGAGATGACAGCAGGAATAATCGGTCATACCCTGACAGCCTTAGAACATTCCTTATCTGAATCATAGTTCAAGTGAAACAGTGCCATCCTTACTGGAATTTCAAAACTTCCAGTAGTCACTAACCCAGATTGCAGCCAGGATGAAAATTCACCAATGACTTAGGCCAACCAACTCACAACCCTACAAACAGCAGTCCTAAGACAGACCCTTTGAGCACTTCTGGACCACAGTGGATGGCATCAGTATTTCTCTCTGTGTAGGATGCCTCTCAGAGTGCTTGAACTCTCAAGTTCGTGAAATTCAGAGAAGTGTCGCCTGGCAACAGAACCTGGACTGAAATCCCCTCTACTCTACGCTCAGCCCTCTCCCTTCCACACACACATTGAGAAATGCCAAAGAGGCATTAGACGAGCATTTTGCTGAATCTTGAGGGGAACTTTTTAATAGGTATACCTTTGTACTTACACATTGCATATCCATGTCTGTGTGTGTTACCTTAGTACATTTGCATACATATATCTCTGTATGTGTCTTGACTTGCACACCCTATAGTAATACAGTATACATGTTATTATCTTGAATCTGTAACTGTTATTATCATTACATTTATAGCTGATCATTATTTAATCTAACCTTTAAATGCTTATGATTAAGTAGTGCTAAATCCTTTAGATATAAAACCAGTGACCAAGTCTGAGCCTAAGACTGGATTCAGCTACATCTAGGTTCCTCTCTGGGAAGGAGTTTGAAAAGCAGAGGTGTCCACTGTGAATCTCGTGACCCAGCAAAGGGTTCCCCTTACCACTTTTTACATCCCTGGCCCCCATTTAAATCACTCTAAATTGATTCTACTTCAATTTTACTTTATATGTACTATCCATGCCCTAAGTAGCGAAGAGAGCCTTGTCATCAAACTTCGTCTCACTTTTGCAAATATATATCAAAGTTTGGTTTTGCTAATGTCTTAGACAGCATTTTTTAAGTGGCCTAAACCACTCGCTTTTGCAACAGCAAGGCTCCCTCCCTGGCTGGAGTGCATTCTGTGAGAGAAGGGTTGCTTTTCAGACCTCCACATTAGCCCAAATGGTGACTGGAGGTGCGTATGCAGGTGCTCCAAAAACACCAACAGCTGGCTTGGTTGCTTAATTTTCTGGTGACACAGGAAACAAACAAGACTTGTCTCTTTGGCTCATAAATGTAAGGAAAGGCTAAAGCAGGGCTTAGATATCAGCTGGTTGACTGAGATTTTGTAGAAGTTGGATAAAAGGACAGGAGATGTGACAATGACAGGGGCACAGCATGTGATATACATAGTGCACATTGCATATGACTCTCTTACAGTGTGAGAAATATATTGTCCCCATAGTAGGTAATGGACATGAACAGGAACAGAGGAAAGTGATGTGGGACAGTGCTCTCCTAGTGCTGGCTGCTGTCAGTGGTGTGAGACAGTCTCAAAGGATAAAAACAAAACACAGGAAAAATACTTGCTTGAAACTTCATTTACTTTTGGAAATACCATTTCTATGAAGTTGTTCACCTTTGGAAAAGTTTAAGCCCCCTTTCTTTTCAACCCAGCCTCTCCCTTTCTTCCTAAGGCTGAGTTTTGACTGATGTCTGCTTCTTCTCCAAAATACATGATTTTTACTTCTTCGTTGAGAAAAACAGACTGGGATGGGGGGTGTGTGTGTGTGTGTGTAATTCTCAGAAAGAAAACAGTCCATTTCTGATCTTGAACCAGCTATAGTTTCTAATACCTGATCACCCAGAGTGGTGTGTGCGCTTGCCAGGAGCCAGGCCAGGCAGTGGGCACATGGCCCAGGCTACAGCCCCACAGGGACCCCACCATGAGATATCCAGGCCAGGCACAGCTAGAGAGGCTGGGGGACCACCAGTCCCCATAACATGAGGAACTGAGGACACTTGGCTACCCAAGACAGGGATTACCCCTCCAGCCTTTTGATGGAGGAAAAGCTGTGGGACATGCTGCTATAGCAGCAGCTTTGTCTGGGATTATAATTCCTTATTTTTTGTTAACAGCTTCTGGTGTGCTGCTACCTCCACATTTCTATTTGCTCAATGTATTCTCCATGAATAACTGATTCATAACTATTCTTTTAAGCTCTATTGCAGCACCCAAGCCCTCCAAGCCCTGTAGGTATGTGGGAGCCTGACAGGCACCCAGATTTCCACTGAATTCAGTATCCCTGCATCTGCGCTTTGAGATGCAGTGTGCAGGTTTCTTTCAGCAACTGCTTGATCCAACATCTCCCTCTGGTGGAAATACCGAGTAAAGCAAGATAAAATAGAGCATCGTACAGCGTAACGTACTTGAATGCAATGAAAAGAGTAAAAATCTCTGTCCAGGCCATGATGTTCTCTATAATTGCTACACTTCTTCCTAATGAATTTGAATGCTCTCGCAAATGGTCCTCGACCGGAAAAGAATTGTAATGAATGGTGAGTGACAATTTTCCTGTATTTTCCAGAAATCTGACAAATTTCTTTCAAACAGAGGCAAAAGCCTGTAACAAGACAACATAGCTTTATGGCATTGTTTTTGTGAAGAAAATCAACAAAATTCCCTGTTGCAGAAAAATTTCTTTTGTGCTCAAGCTCTAAAATCCATGATACATCCAATCTGCTGTCTGCAATTACAAGGACTGAGAAAAATGTCTCAAAATATAAGCGTTCTCTTTCTATACCATAATTACACCTTTGAAGTTCCATGTGAGTGTGACAGATTGGTTGCCATCTGCCAGGGGTGCCTATTCAATGCAGATCAGAAAGTACAGATCAGAAGGAAATACTCAAGTACAGTCTGGATAACTTTAGTCTGGGCACTCATGGGCTTAAGTAGCAGCACAGGGATAAAACACTTTGCACAGGTGACAGCTAAGTCTTTCTTTAAGGGCACCTTTCATCAGTGTAGGAGGTTTAATGAACCTATCCCTGTTAATCCTCTTCTGCATGCAAGTGTTTCCCTGACACTTGTTCTGTGATTCCAGAAGAAAACTATCTCAGAGCTGATGCAGCAGCAGAGAAAGACTTAAGGTGAAAACAGAGTTTTGAAAATTCTTCAGCTGCCAGCTCAGCTGGAGCTGGAGTTGGAGAGGTAACAGAAGCCACATCTTTGCTTCAGCTCCTTGCAAGAATCCTGTATGAGGAGCAGAAACTCAGGGATGGCTGATGAGATATGGCCAGAGACTGACACCCAAGGCTGGGCAGTTGAAGCAAGCGAGGACTTGTCTCAACATATTTCGGTTGTCTAAAGCCTAAAAGCAGTTTCACTGATCTGGCTTGCAGGCACTTGAACAGTGTGACTTCCCTTTGTGGGCAGGTGCATAGTTGGCACAGGGCAGCATCTCTATGTATCTAGGATATACTTTAGACTATTTAAATTTTCCATGCTCAGTGAGAAAAATGAGACAGGGATATGCAGTTATTCCTAAAATATTAGGGCATATTTATGGCAAATTGAAAGCTCCTGGAACAAAAAAGTTGGGGCTTTGTATGGCATGACCTTAGCCAGGGAGAAAATCTCTGAGAGAAAGAATTTAAAAAGGAATTTCAAGCTAGAGACTGGGGAATTGAGGAGGAAGGGAGGAGAAGAGGTTCTCGATGGCATATCTTTAAAGGTGCCATTTTGACCTCTTTATAACCACAAGTAAGCAGGAAACAGCAAGGTGCAATCTGGACAAATAAAGCCCCTTTTAGTGGGGCAGGGGAGCTGGAGCAATTGGGCTGAATGTATGCTTGTTTCTATTTGCTATCAGCATGAAAATAAGCTTTGGATCTAAAATCCTCAGTTTTTATATAACGGTATTGAAATATCAAAGACATTCCAGAAGAAAAATAATTACTGGCTCATTGTAATAGCATGTTAAAAATTACATGGGAAAGAACCAAAATAGATCCCATCCAAGTGAGGAAAAGGACATGAACTCTGAATAAGATTCTCAGGAAATAACTTGCTACTAGGCAAAAAGCCTTTTCCATCCTAGCACAAGCAGGGAGCCTGCTGGAGGGTTCTGCAGGTGACCAGGGTGTGCAGTCAGCAGGTGATCAGGGTAACAACAGAGTTTGAGAGAAAACAAGCCCTAACACAACAGCTAAACAGATTACCCGTGTCTGTGTTCAGCACAGAAATGCTCAGTGAAATTCCCACGGCAGAACCATTTGTTAACGGGATAACTCAGAGAAGTTGCCTCAGATTGAAAGGCCATTAGATGAAGCTTTAGAACAAACTGATGGAAGGGATAGTAACAAATTCATGAGAAGCAGATGTTACTCACTTGTGGGTTTTTAGGGCATGCTAACGGAAAATGTTGCACTGTAAGGGCTGATGTATAAGCTGTTACGTAAAAAGGCCAAAGGAAAAAGAGGATGGCATGAGATACAGTTTTCTTTTAAGTGCTGTGAGGGATCTAGAGAAATGTAAACCACTAAATCTGACATCTGTAGCAGGCAAACAACAAAAGCCATTGCAATAGAATAGTTGCAAGGACAGACACAGACTATGAGGGAAGAATTGGCAGAGCTTTGCAGTGAGGACCTATGAAGCTGTGCTCCACCACTCTTTTACATCTTCAGAGGAAACAGTGAAGCTGCAGACTAGAGCAATCTGCTTTGTATGATCTGCTCTGCTTCTGGAAAGCCTTTAATAATATCTGTCATTCATTAAGAAGCTAATCTGGCATGGAGTAAGAGGGAAGATCCTCTCATGAGTCAGCCAACAGCATATATGATAGAGACAAGGTAAGGATAAATCATCCATTCTTCACAGTGGAGAGACGTCACCGATGGCATCTTAGAGGGACAGTGGTAGGGCCAGTGCTCATTCACATACCCATCAGTCAGGCAGTAAATGGCTCAATCTGCTGGTGGTACCAGTTCATTCAAGGTTGTAAAATGCAAACTTGCCTGCAAGGAGCTGCAAAACGATCTCATGAGCCTGGGCAAAGTAATGGCAAGTGAAATTCACTGTGGCTAACAGCAGAAAAAACACCTCACTGAGTTGTGAGGAAGACCCTCTCACTACTCAGCCTCATCTAGCACCACACAGAGCAGGTATCTTGGAGTTAGGTTGTCAGTTAAATGTTTATTATTGACTATAAAGCATTTTAGTATACTATGAAGGGAAGAGAGGTGATACAGTCATAGAATGGTTTGGGTTGGAAAGGACCTTAAAGACCACCTATTTCCAAACACCCCACCATGGGCAGGGACACCTGCCACAAGACCAGGTTGCTTAAAGCCCCATTCAACCTGACTTGGACATTTTCAGGGATGGGGCACCCACAACGAACATCTCTGGGCAACCTGTTCCAGTGTCTCACCACCCTCTGAGTGAGGAATTGTTTCCTAACACCTAATCCAAACCCAGTTGCTGAGGGTGCACTCGATCCCATTGTCCACATTGCTGCCAAAGATGTTGAACAGCACTGGCCCCAGTACTGACCCCTGAGGGGCGTCTTCACTTGGGATACCAGCCCCTCCTTTGATGCTGAGAACACGGTCCAGCATAGCATCTCTCCTTGTTGGCCCCTCTATCACTTGGAGAACTAAGTTCCAGGAACTTCCTGGATTGCTTACGTCCTGCTATGCTGTCCCTCCAATATTGGGGAGGTAAAAGTCCCCCATGAGGACCAGGGCTTGTGAACATGAGGCTGCTCCTATCAGTCTATAAAGGGCTTCAGCCTCTTGGTCTTCTTGGTTAGGTGTCACAAATGAGCATTATAAGTGACCTGTGGCAGACCCCCAGTATAACGCCACCTGTCCCTGCCCTACCTGTGATCCTGATCCACAATCTCCTGGTCAGCTCTTGACCCATCCCCAGCTAAAACTCCCTGCGCTGCAGCTGGTCACTGACATAAAGGGCAACACCCTCTCCTTGTCCTCTCTGCTATCCTTCTTAAAGAGCTTGTATGCTAATTGATGTCATTAATTAAACACAAAGCTCATCCCCTATCATGAGTACTGTGTTCAGTTCTGTCCCTCCATCTCCAAAAGGGTATCTTAGAGTGAGAAAAGGTATAAAGATTGGGCAACAAGGGTGACCAAAGATACAGGATCATTTTATGTGGGTAAACCAAGATTCTTCAAGGTGGGAAAGAAGAGTCTGAGAGGGAGTGTGGTGGAGCTTTATAAAATCATGAAGGATCATGGAAAGTAATTAGTCACCACCTCTCACAAGATGCAAGAAAGGGGCAGCAAAAGATGTTTTCAGGCTCAAGACAAAGAGGAAGACAAAGAGCTCTGCTCCTGGGCAGAGAAGTGTGTCACTACAGAATCTGTTTTCAGAAGATGTTGGGGTCTTCAGAAGAACCACACATGGTTTTAAAAGCAAGTCAACGAATGTGTGGATGATAAATCATCTAAAACATCAAGCTACCCCTCAGCTGAGGAAGACCCTAGGCTAGAAATGGCCATCCCCTCTGCCAGCCATGACCAGAGCTAGGACACCAGACTGATGGGTGTAGCTGAACCTTTTTTGACATTTGTATCAACCAGATAACTTGTAGAAGTAAATGAGAAGAAACTCCATGGCCCTGCAGAGCATAAGTGCACAACCACAGCTTTAGTTTCTTATGGGGCTATAATCACCCCATTAGAATTACTAGTGTTTCTTGCTCCAGGATAAGCTGTACTGTTTGCTATTTTTAAGATTAAAATGAAGACTAAGAAAAAATAGCCCTTTCTCATGTTCTTTTTGCATGTATTTTTATGTTCTGTGTTAGCTGAGAACAAAGCTGCAGTTTGACAGGCCCAACACCAACACCACTGCCAAAAGCAGCAGCTCTGTCCTCTCATACCACTGGAAAGGACAAATGAGGGGGGATGGAGGGGGAAATATAAAATTAGCCTTCAGAGCTGACAAAAAGAGGGCAAGGCTGCTGAAGGCAGGGCTGGCTTAGGCTGGTCCCAGGCACTTACTGACCTATAATTTAATTTGGTGATGTTTCTTCTGACAGCTGTCCCTTGCAAAGGATAACTGTCCTCACCCCTCCCCGAGAACTGCAGAAGTTGGCAGCCATGACTGAACATGGCCTTTCTTGGCCCTGTCAGGCCATCCCAAATGAAAGAAAACCCCTTGTTTATGAAAGGAAACACTACAGAAGTGACCTTTGCTGCATTATTAGAACTTTATTTATTAGTTCATTTTAATCACGTAAATTCTTGAAGGATTTTGAATAGTTTTGTAACCCTAAGGACAAAAAATAGACAAAAGTGGATGATAACACTCTTAAATTAACCATTTAAGATGTAATGAGAGGTTTAATCACTAACAGTCAGACCTGTACTTTGATGGTAAGACCCAGTTTTGGGGAGGGATTATCTTCTGCCACATCAAAGAGCTTGTATTGCTGAGGGGAGTGTAAAGCCCAGCTAAGCCTCTGCCATGGAGTGAGATGGTCTGGGCTCTGGTGACTCAGCTTTCTTACAGCAGAGCAGCTTGCTCATGTCCAGTTACAGACAAATTAGTCTTTAGAATGTTTATCTAGTCTTAAATGTGGGGGGGGTTTTCATGAAACCGATGCTGGTGTTAGAATCCTTGTTGATTTGTCTCCAATTTATTCATATCAGCTGTCGCAAGGAAAGCAGACAGTGTTGATGTGAAGTAGAAAAGAGGTGCTTGCATTCCCAAGCCTGCTCTCAAAAATCCTCTTCTGTGGAACACAGCCCATATCAATGTTGCTATGCAGAGCTGTGGGGAAATGATTTGTGAGAGCAAAATCTGAGGGGCGTGGAGGAAAAAAACCCCAGATTTGCAAACAAGTGTGAGAAAAGATACACCTCCTGTAGTTCATATGGGGCCATATTAGCAGAAACTTTAAGTTCCCTGAGGTGTAATATTAGTAAATGCAGCGATCAGTATCACAGCCCAGCTCTTAAAATCACTGTGCCTGACAATGACCTAATGTTGTTTTCTGTAGGATCTGACCTGGAGTGCTGCACTGCAGCACTGTGTGGGGTTTTCTTTTCGTTATAAATTGAATGGACAATGATAAAATTTGTTAGCAAGATGGCAGGAGCAAGGGCAATGCTAGATTAGTTTGGTCCAAGAGAAGAGAACTGATTTTTACTGAATCTGAACCTAGTGCATCTGACACCCTTTAGATGCAGATACAGAAGTGCTAAATTGATGTTATTTGTATTATACTGCAGCAATGTGATCTCTATTATGTGAAGAGTATTTATGCAGCAATGTGATCTCTGTTATGTGAAGAGTATTTATGCATCTTGTGTTCTTCTTAACATGAGGCTAGGACAAATGCCCAGGGAAGAAACAATGCCAGATAGAGGAGACGAACAGCTGGACTGTATTTGGATCAACCCATCATGCCTTTCCAAGGTGGCAGCTGGAAGCCAGGTGAGATACTACTGAGTAGCTGTAAAGGCACAAGTTGTTGACTTAAGTTTCCTTTTATTCAATAATAGAGTGAAATCCAAGCTGCCATTAGATGTAATATTAGCCTGCTGTAAATGGAAAAGGAGCCTCTGAGATTCAAATCTTGGCCCTCGATGAAGAGCCTTGCGGGGCCGCAATGCACTCTCCCACCAGGCGTGCAGCCTCTTTGGCTGTGCCCCTGTGCACTGAGAAGCCACCTGCCCCATGCCCATAGTTGTGGACCACTGGGAGCTTAACCCCTCCTTGGCTCAAAACCTCTCTCTGCAGTCTCACGCACTGCCTGGATGGCCTCAGGCCCACCTTCACCTTGATATCCTGAGCGTCCTGCAGTGAGGCCTCAAGGGAGCAGCATCTGTCAAAGATGTCTTTGGTAGTGCCAGGGTCAGGCAAGAGACTCCAGCTCTCCTTTTCCCTGGTTCCCCCCAGGGTTACCTTGTGCATCCCTGGATATATGTAAGTTAAGCCATCCCCTTCCCGGATGAAGTGTTTCACCCAAGGAGCATGAACTTGGAGTACTTGTCCCCTGACAGGGAAGAGTTTCTTGTCCCCCACCAGCTGGTGGGCTCCAATGCCTGTGCAGTTGACAACGATGTCATATTCACTGTGCAGCTCCCACAAGTCTGCAACTTTTCTGTTGCACATCTGGACGCCAGTTGCTTTCAACCTGCAAAAAGATTCCAGAAGTGAGGCAGAAAAGAAAGCTTTAAACCCTCATGTAATTATTACAAACACTAAGTAAACGAGATAGACTGCCTTTGCCTCACATACTGATCAAAACCAAACAACAGATGGGACAAAAAAGTAAAGAAAATGCCATGGGGGTTCTGTTTGTCACTTGTCTCATTTGATCTCATCAAAGATATTTTTTAGCTTGGTTGGGCTGGAAAAGATACAGCAAATGGATCAGTTTCAAAGAAGGGTCTGGCAGAAGACCCTAGGCAGACATCAGGTCCTCATGGTCTCATTGATTCATTTCTGTAACCAAGCTTTAACAGCTCAAGCAAGCAGAAAAACGGCAGATTTATTTACCAACTTACTCCTGCTAGTGACAGAGCTGTCGCACCACATCCCCTCTAATGTGCCTGTTATGTGCCATCACATTCATTCCCAACTCGCTTCCCGAGCCATGTAATCATCTAGTGCCACGGGGCAAGCCCTGAGACATCCATGCAGGCTGGACAGATGAGGCATGGGACCCCCAGGGAACCCATAACATCCTAGGGCAGCAGCCAGGAGTCACCCAGGACAGCTCAGAGTACTACACATCTATATCTTCTTGAGGTTCATTTTTGAGTTCAATTTCAAGCCAAATCCTCCCCTGAACTTGCCTGAAGTTTGAAGCCCTTCCCTTTGGAAAATCACTGGCATGAGACCAAGTCACTGCATGCTGGATCCAGTTGCTGGGGGGTTTTACTAGAGGTTTTTAAGCATGGGCAAGTCAGGAGACAGATCTATGATAATGATGCACTAAGTGGGAAATCCTCTCCTTTGCAATGTCCTAGCAGCTGGCAAAGTCATCAACTTCACTCTAAAGGCAGTGGTTTCCCACAAAGCAGTGAGTGAGCCAAGGATCCAGGGCTTAGCTGATACTCTGAGGCCTGGTGCAGCAGACACTGCAGCTGTGTGGGAAGAACAGAGGAGGTCTCATGCAGCAGCTTGCTTGGGCAACTTGCTGGGAGAGCTTGTAACTGTTGTTACTAGCACTCTGTTATCATACCATAAAGAAACAACAATAAAAAAACCTGCTGAAAACTCTTCAATTCAGGCAAGCAAGCAGGAAAAAAATCCTAAAGTCTATTTTTAGACCAGCAAGGTGGGCACAAAAACAATTTTCCTTGTGGATTGCCAAGAGAATAGTCTATAAATACTGCTTGGGTCATTAGAGATTTGAGAATTAGTTACATGTTTAAAATGCTCTCACTTCTCATCACCAGGGAGAAGAGAAAGAAAAAGAGCTTGATCATCTCATTAGACTACATCCTTTGAGAAATAAGACTATAGCAGGAATGAGGAGAGGGCAGAAATCACGTGGCAGATACTAAATGGGTTGTAGAACTCAGTTGTCTTGCAGCAGAATTGCTTCTCTGAGACAATGAAACATGGCAGAGAACGTGTACCAAGCAGATGGCATAGACCTCACATGGCACTGGTGCCACGGGAATACTCCCAGCCTGGCTGGCTGCTAGAACAAGAAATGTTTCTTCCACATTTTTGCAGTGTGATGAAAGGCATCCAAGTAACCATCTGAGCTGGCAATTTGTATCTTGGTGTCAGGACACATCTCTTTACTTAACCTCAAATCAGCTTGCAGCCTATCATTTTCTCTCAATCAGAGACAGCTATTTGCTCACTTTAGAGGGACTTACATGGATTAAATACACATCCCAGGTGTCAAAGCCCTTCTATCTCTCCCACAGTTCTCCAAAATCCATGTAATTTGGAGAAACTTAGAAATTTGGAAATTGGAAAATTTTCTAAATTTAGTGTCAATCTAGGCATGAACTCTGAAGCCACAACTCCTCAGAGTGAGTGCATCACCCATCTTATGCAGGCACACATTTTCAGAAGGTTTGTTACAAGATGATGCTATTTAACTTTTTTTTCTACCTGACTGGATTAAGAAATTACTCCAATTGTTGATGAAATTTGAGATTAATTGGTCCAGCCACTTCTTAAGTGCAAAGTCTTCACAGTTAAGATGCCTTCCTAGACATGCCCGTTCTTTCAGGGGCTGGATATATCTTCAAAAACAGAGGGGTATTATTTGGGAAGTTTGACAAATGAGGAGCACCCAAACATTTTCTTAGGACATGGCAGGTTTCTGATGTACCTTCAAGGTCCAGCTGGCCAAGCATGACCCCTGTGGCTATGCTGACCCTTCACCCAGGGCCACTCACGCTCCAAGCCCCACCATACAGACACACTGAGAGAAAGTGGACACTGCATAAATGAGGTCTTTCATATTTTTGAAAAATGGGAAAAATGGGGTATTCATTTCCTGTGCTTGTCCCTAAGGAAGAGCTTGTTGCCTTTTGCCTGGTGACAAACAGCATTTTTCCAGTTTTATTCAAACCTAAGGCTCTCAAGGAGACCCTGTCTTGCCTCCCATCCCTCTGCCTGGGTTTCTCCCTGCATGCCCAGCCTGCATCAAAACCAACCTTTTCTCCAGCCACAGCAGGTAGGATGGACAGTCACATTTCAGTGTCGTAAAGGCTTGACCAAATCGGTGCTGTGGGAACTTCTGCAGTTCTGCTTCAGACATTGGTCGAAATCCCAGGACAACATCTGACCAGAAAGGTAACTCTTCCTTGGGAGTGCTTTTAAAGATCTGCCACCTAAATGGGCACAGAGAATAACCTAGAAAACTTCACTGCTAGAGCTCTGCCATGTTATGTGTCACGGCAATGTTAGCACAAACCCAGCCAGCTCAGGAACCTGTTTCTGCTCATCCATGCAGCTCTGCATGGCCAACAGAAACAGGGAAATATTGCTGCCTGCTACTGCAATACCTGCCTGGACAAATAGAGAGTCAGCACAGCTGTGCTTGAGGGTGGGTGCACTGGGGTAAATAAATAAACTGCACAGAGTTCTCCCAGCAATAGTGTATGTACAAAGTCCACTCATATAGTGTCCCCACCACAACTGCAGACACCTGGCAGGGCCACTTGCATATCTGTTCATAGTTCCTTGAGTATCATAAAGCTACAGAGCGCTCAGTCTCAATACTTCCAAGAAGTGAATTTCTGTTTTCGTAATAGGCAGCATAAAACACCCCCAGCACACACACCCCAACTGCATCCTTATACCCAGCTGCTGAAGCTGGAAGATCCTGCAGTCCCATCCCTATGAAGACCACCCCTGCTGCAAGCAACTGGTGGATGATAGTGTGGAAATCATAAGTTATTAAAAGACTTTTGGTGCTGCTCATTCTTCAGTGGTTCTTCTGTGCACACCTATGCATGAATTTTGCCTAAAAATACATTGTATCTGAGCACTTGCAATGCAGTTTCTTGGGAACACTTCATAGAAGCTACTCTACGAAGGGAATACACCTGAATTCCAGCAAGGAAAACTTCTCTGCCTGCTCTTATCCGGAGACCAGGTGAATGCCACGGTGAACATTCTTACCCAGAGACCAAGTGAATGCCAGCCTCTGATGCCTCGTCTGAGTTGCTGATGGCAAAAAGGTAAGTGAAGGTCTCTTTGAACCATTGCTTCTGCACGTGAATCGGCGTGCCTGCATGTGAATGAAACCAAACATGCAGAGAGGAATAATGCAAAGAAGAGAATCATACAAGTAAGTGTCAAGGATATGGGGCTGACACAGAACATAGTTCAAGGCACTTTTCTTCCTGAGCCTCTGCTCATTGCTGCACACCAGGACACACAGCTGCAGAGGCGCCATGGGCAATGCCGCGCTGAATTGCACAAACCTGGGTATGTGTGAGGGATGAGCATCCCAGCAGCAACATCACTTGTTGTGTTGGGGCTGAACTGGTCTGAAAGGACCGTCACAGAGGAGCTGGGACAAGTCTCCACAATGCACAGTGCTGTGGAGAGGCCGATGACTCCTGCGCCAACCACTGCGATCCTGGGTGCTGCCATCTCCAGGATACAGAGGCAGAGGAGAGAGAAATGTACCTGCATTCGGAAACAACATATCAGATGTCACTATTAGTCAGGCTGTACACCCTCATCAGGCTATGAAATACCCACACAAAAGGTAACATAAACCCGCCCAGAGCAACTAGTTGAAGATTAACTGCTGCACACAACCAGGCTAAGGTGAGAATTAAAAAAATCATCGGCCTTTGATACGAGAACAAACTTTCGAAAAGTATTTCAACAACCACTACTACATCATCAGCACAGGAGTAAAGAGCAATAGAGATTTCTACATGCACCGCTGGTGTTTTGGCTGGTTTGGGGTAAGTTTGTTTCAGTAAAACCCAAGGGAGTGATGCGCTTGCCAAGTTTTAAATCGTATCAGGTGCAAAAATCATGGAGCTATGGAGAAATGGACTTTTTGGCACCGTAAGCAAAAAGGTTGTTTGAATATTGGGATCTCCAGCAATGAGGGCTGTCTCTGTCTGGGCAGTGGAAGCAAATCACACAGGAGGCAAATTGATTGCACTGAGCAAAGGGGCCAGCCATTGTGAGAGCTGCTTTTCCTTAACATTCATCTTAGTTCCCCTGCTCCTGGGGGACTGCAGGGCTCCAGCTCTGATTCCAAGGACTGTGTTACCTGCTTAGGTCTGTCCTAGAAAACAGGAATATTAGATATTAAACACAAGGAACACTTTCACAGGGTACAGCCTGCCTGTTTACACTCCCACATCCAAAAACTGTTTGGGCCACGATGCCTTGGTGGGAAAAGTATGGAAAGAAAAGCTACTTGTGTTCTGGAAAATTTAGTGCCCCTGGTGACTGAAGACCTCCAATTCATTCTTAGCCCTTGTACCTGCCACCATGATGCACTGCCTTGGACAGATTTGTGGGCATCCAAGGTTGCCATGCTGTCTCAGCAGCACATGGTGGTCCCCAGGAGCCAGCCTGTCTTGGTACCTGAAGAGCCTGTATATTTGTCTCTCTCTGCCTTGCTTTATAACTTATGTCCTGGAGCAGCTCCACTCATCAGAATTTTCAGCTGCTGATTACTACTCCAGGAGGTGTAGCATCTCTAACTTCCCTTGTCCTGCCCAAGCTTTAGAGCTTGATACCTTTCCTGGTGAGCTCCTGGTTGAAAATCACCTGGCTGCCTATCTCAGCAAGATGCCAGCCTGTATGTCTGGCCATAGCCAGCTCATAGGTTTCACACTGGCAAAGGCATGAAGCAGAACTGAGTTAGGTTTAGGGTTAGGGTTAGGGTTAGGGTTAGGGTTAGGGTTAGGGTTAGGGTTAGGGTTGCATCCTGCAAACTCCCTGAAGCCAGGACTAAATGGGCCCAAGAGAGAGAGACTGGGCAACCTCAGAGGCAATAAATCCTTTAGCAGCTTTGAACCAGTTGAGTTGGGGTCCACCTGCAGGCACCCCTTCAAGGCATTGCTGTCAAAAGCTGAGCTGAGATCAGTTAATTACAGAATCACAGAATACGATGAGTTGGAAGGGACCCACAAGGATCATTGACTCCAACTCTTACCCTGTGTGGGACGGCCACAAGAATCACACCATATGCCTGAGAGCATTGTCCAAATGCTTCTTGAACTCTGTCAGACTTGGTGCTGTGATCACTTCTGTGGGGAGTCTGTTCTGGTGCTCAAACACCCTCTGGGTGAAGACCATTTTTCTATACCCAACCTAAAACTGCCTGACACAACTCCAGGCCATTCCCTTGGGTTCTGTCACTGGTCACCACAGAGAAGAGATCAGTGCCTGCCCTTCCTCTTCCCCTCACAAGGAAGTTGCAGACTCTCCTCTTTTTCAGACTGAACAGACCAAGTGCCCTCAGCTGCTCCTTATACGGCTTCCTCTCAAGGCCCTTCACCATCTTCTTTGCCCTCCTTTGGACACTCTCTAACAGCTTAACATCGTTCCTATACTGTGGTGCCCAAAACAATATTCAAGCAGAGGCCACACCAGTGCAGAGCGGAGCAGGACAAACCCCTCCCTCGACTGGCTGGTGAAGCTGTGCCTGATGCCCCCCAGGACACAGTAGGCACTCCTGGCTGCCAAGGTACTGCTGACTCACATTCAACTTCCTGTCAACCAGGATGTAGGGGAAGAACCTCCTCTGCCTGTGGCTTTTTTATTTTTCCCAGAGTATCTTATCTACATTCACTCTTGGGGAGGATGCTCAGTGAGATGGACCTTTGGTTTTCTGCCCTTATGGTTCTGCTTTCTCCTGTGGGACTTGCTTATCACTGACTATATAAATCCAGCCTCACTAATTGCTTTCTGAGAACGCTTTCTGGAAACCAGTGCCTGCAGTTGTAGCAATGGGCTGATTTCCCATCTTCCTGTGGCTTTTGGCATATTTGATGTAAATTTAGGCAAGACAGACTGTGTTGGATTATGATAGGTCAGGTTTATTTATGAGAGCCTTGCTCATAACTCTTCACACAGCTTCTCACTTACCCCTGAGGTTTTACTACTTAAAATTTGATGTCTCTACTATGTAGGAAAGGAGAGAGGAACAGGCAGTGTTGCCTGTCATTGCATTCCTTCTGCATCACAGCCAAGAGCTATTACAACCCGTCTTCTTCCTCTCAGGGCAATGCTTAAGTTTCTAGCTGTTAATTATCACATCTTCTTTCACAAGCCAAATATAGAAGTGCCCACATAGTGGGGAAAGAGGATGCAGTGTGGGGTGAAAATGGACCCTGAACCAGAACTGCTGGCCTGCATGGCTGACACCCAGAAACCCAATCTGGGCAATTGCTGGGGGAATGGGAAGAGAAAGCAAAAAAGGCAGGGAAAAGAAAGGAACAATATTAGTAACAAGAAATCAGGGGTGGGTGGGTAGTAATTCTGTAATTACTTAGGAAAATTGATTCTGAGAAAGGTATTTAAAAACATTTTTATTAACAAACCTTCTCACTCAGCACTGGCAGCTGTGGAAATGGTGTGTGGCTCTCAGCATGCCCAGCAAGCCTCCCTGCAGCCCATGGACAAGCACAGTCCTGCTTTTTCACTGGCCCTGGAACATAAGCAGCAGGTACGTTATGCATCTGCCAGAGACGTGGTCTCAGTTGTCCCTCACAACTCTCCTTTGCTGAAGCTCTTGGACTGTGATGGAGATTGAATTTCTTGACTGACCTCCCTGTCTCCAGGGAAGAAAAGGGAGCTGTGGCTTGGTGGAGGCTCAGATTTCAGAAGTCCTCCCCGTTCAGATGGGATTTTTGCAGACGAGACGGTTTGATATCAACTGATCCCAATGTTGCAAAATCCAGTGAGGGCAGGAAGGGGCTGCTGGAGTCAACAGGAGGAGCTCAGAAGGCCACGACAGGTGCCCGTTCAATGTAGTGTTTTTCTAGCACTTACTGCTGCAGTTCAGGAGCACATCAAGCCTTCATGTGCTAATGTGCCAAAAATTAACTGGGTGCAAAGCAGAGGCTACACACAGTACGAGTGTATCAGCAAGTGCAGCTTGGACTTTGCAGAACCACTGAGTGTGCTATGTGTGCAAGGCTCACCTATGGCTCTGCCCTAGCAGTACAGCCTGCCTGCATCTTGATGGGCAGGGGGCACAGGAGGAGAAACTATTTTTAGCTGATGTGGCAACCCAGCTCAGTCCCAGCAGGGGTGACACTTCTTGTCCTCTCAGATAGGCCTGTACTGAGGGTTTTGCAAAAATCAGCATTTAAAAGGCAGGTCAGTTGCAGTAACTGCTGGGGAGAGAGGAGAATGATGTCAGGTACTGTTTAGTGATTTGTCCCTTCTTAGTGTCAGAAGAATGGTATAGAAGCCAGAGAGTCACCCGGAGCTGTAAGTCCCCAGCTATGAGAACACGAGCTGCCTGATGTGGGTTCCATGCCCCTGCCACCCTCCTGCTCCTATCAGGATGGAATGAATTATTTTTTAAAATATTGAGAGATTTTGTGATGGGATTTCATCTCCCAGCTCAGGCAACGGGAGACAGTGTCAGCCTCATGTGATGCACGGGGGTCCTTTTATTCTTTCTTGCCTCACACAGCTGTATGTCACCATTATGGGTCACTAACCTTCAGCTGTAATATCCCTTTAGCAGTGGACAACACGATCAATGTGGTTAAATATATTGGTCCCCAGCACATACTCACACAGACACACAGGAACATGCATACCCACTGCCAGCTGCAGCTGCAGCCAGCAGGCACAGCAGGCTGGCTGCTCTGAGCTTGTGTCGCAACTCATCTGGTCTACAAAAATAAGCATATTTACACGCCCAAATAAACAGTGGAAAAAGCCCAGCTGAACTGTTGACCAGAAAATGGAACAGGAAGTAACTGAAGAAAACCAAAACCTGCTATATATAAGTCTTGCAGGTTTTTTTAAACTAACTCTCATTGTAATTAGGTACTGAAAATACAGTTTGGAATTCCTTGCAGCCTGTAGTTCTGGGAAGCAAAGGCTCCAGCTTTTCTGAACTGCTGGAGGGGCTCCTCATCCACCAGAGCAGCTGCACCTCCTGTCCCTGTCAGGTCCTGCCATGAAACACATTTTCCCCTTCCTTTTTTTGGCTGATCACTTTTGTTTATTCACTTCTTCAGTTCACAAGCACCTTTGGTGCTGCTTCTCTTCATATGACCCCACAGAGGGGTTTTCCCAGGCAAAAACATAGAATCATAGAATCGACTGGGTTGGGAAAGACCTCCGAGATCATCAAGTCCAACCCTTGGTCCAACTCCAGTCCCTTTACCAGATCATGGCACTCAGTGCCACGGCCAATCTCAGTTTAAAAACCTCCAGGGATGGGGAATCCACCACCTCTCTGGGCAGCCCATTCCAATGCCTGATTACTCTCTCTGCAAACAATTTTTTTCTGCTCTCCAACTTAAATTTCCCCTAGCAGAGCTTGAGCCCGTGCCCCCTTGTCCTGAGAAGAGACCAACCCCTGCCTGGCTAGAACTTCCCTTCAGGTAGTTCTAGACAGTGCTGAGGTCACCTCTGAGCCTCCTCTTCTCCAGGCTAAACAACCCCAGCTCCCTCAGCCTCTCCCCATAGGACTTGTGCTCCAGTCCCTTCACCAGCCTTGTTGCTCTTCTCTGGACCCGCTCCAGCACCTCAATATCCTTCCTGAACTGAGGGGCCCAGAACTGAACACAATCCTCAAGGTGTGGCCTCACCAATGCAGAGTACAGGGGAAGGATCACTGCGCTGGGCCGGCTGGCCACGCTATTTTTGATACAGACCAGGATCCCATTGGCCTTCTTGGCCACCTGGGCACACTGTTGGCTCATGTTGAGCTTCCTGTCAATTAGTACCCCCAGGTCCCTTTCTGCCTGGCTGCTCTCCAGCCACTCTGTGCCCAGCCTGTAGCACTGCATGGAGTTGTTGTGGCCAAAGTGCAGGACCCAGCACTTGGCCTTATTGAACTTCATCCCATTGGAATCAGCGCATCTCCCAAGTCTATCCAGATGCTCATGAAGACTGATCCATTCCTGGGCATTTGCTGAGCAGGAGGTACTGATTTTATCCTTTTGACTCAGGCCTAGTCCCTTTTCTGCCATTTGGGCTGCTCTATGAGATGAGCATTGGGAAAGTGCCTCAGGAGGAAGGCGAGGATGCTCCAGGTGCCACGGGGCCGCAGAAAGGCACCGTCACAGGGGACGGCGGGTGCTGCGAGGAGGTCTCGGCTCGCCCTTCCGATGGCTGTTCGCAGGCATGGGGATCCTTCCTAAGGGATGGGGAGTTGTACCCCACACCCAGCTACCTCCAGTACTTGGGTTCACCCCTTTCTTCCCTTCCATCCCGGAGGGGTGTGCGCCCCTCGCTGCCCTCAGGGCGGGGGCTGTGGCGCCCGTGGCCGCTCCGTGCGGGAGCGGGGAAGGCGGAGGAGCTGCGATCCCGCGTCTATGGCGCCCGCCAGGCCCCGCGGCTCGGCCCTCCCGCCCCGGCGTGCGGGGTGAGCCCTCCCGGCCCGGCTCTGGGAGCTGCCCAGTCCCTGCGGCGCCCTCGGCAGCAAAAGGGATCCGGCATCCAACACTTCCCTCTTCGGCTGAAAACAACCCAAGCGGGGGCGCAGGCGATACCTGGTGAGAAGGAGGCCCCCTGTCTGGCCTGGGAGAGCAGCACTGCCGGCAGCGCGGGGCAGTCGTGCGGGGGAATAATCGTGCGGAATAGTCGTGCGGGGCAGTCGTGCGGGCACGGCCCGGGCGCTGGCCGGGGGAGGCGCGGGGGCTGCTGCTGCCCTCCCGTCCCCCCGGGCCGGCCCTGCCGCGGATGAAGGAGCTGTTTGTGCCCAGGCCCGGCCGCCCCGGCGCTGGCAGCGCTCCCGGAGCGCCCTGGCCGCGCCTTGGCCCTGCCGGGCCGGGCCCTGCGCCTGCCAGACCTTTCCCCCGCCTTGGCATTTGCCCAGCGCGCTCCGGAGGAGTCTGAGCGGGCCCATTGTGCTGCAGGGAGGACACTGAAACACTGTGCTTCCCCCTCCTTCACAGGAGTTCTGCTCTGGCAGTTCCTGAGACCGCCGTGGCATTGCCACAGCTCCTGAGTAATGGTGCGGGCGGCCCGGGGGAAACTCCAGCCATGGCAGGGCGGTGAGAGAGAGACCATCACTGCCAGACCGCAGGGCCCCGATGAGCACAGCCAGGCGGGGCTGCCTGCAGCGGAAAAACACCAGTCTGTCAGAAAACAAACCCCTCTGCAGGATCGCCAGGGTGAGATTGTAAACTATATACCCCGGTTTGTTGCCTCCGGGGCTTTTGCTGCTGGCAGGACATTTTGGCTAATATTTCATAGAATCATAGCATCGATTGGGTTGGAAAATACCTCCGAGATCATCAAGTCCAACCCTTGGTCCAACTCCAGTCCCTTTACCAGATCATGGCACTCAGTGCCACGGCCAATCTCACCTTAAAAACCTCCAGGGATGGGGAATCCACCACCTCTCTGGGCAGCCCATTCCAATGCCTGATTACTCTCTCTGTAAAGAATTTTTTTCTGATCTCCAGCTTAAATTTCCCCTGGCAGAGCTTGAGCCTGTGCACCCTTGTCCTGTTGCTGACAGCCTGAGCTTTCGTCCCTGAACACGCTCAGCAGGACAACAGTGTTTGCCAACCCACTCCCCCAGCCCTGTCGAGCAGCGTTTGCCACGGATCTTCCAAGCAGTGCCTTTTCTTCATAGCCATTTAAACACTGACCAGCAGCCATCCGAAGGGTGTCTGTATACACGGCAACAGCGAGCAGAACACACAGAAGTCTGTTCTCGCCCCTCGATCTAGCTTTGTTCTTAAATGGTAAAACTAAAGCCACAATATATTACACACTGACCTTTAACGTGCATATTTTTTTAGGTTTTTTTTTCCTTCAACAGTGAAAGCAACAAGGCATAATTGTCCCAAATTATAGTGTAGCTTGTTTTTTCTGAGTGTTGTGAAAACAGGGGATTAAGACAGGGAAGGCAGCAGAGGAACAGAGGTTTACTTGTTTGGAAATGAAAGTGTTGATGGGCTTGGTGTATGGATTGGAAAAGGAACACTGTTTTAAGTCATTGCAGAATATCTGCAGTAGCTTTGGAGAGGATCCTTTCACATATGGAAATCTGCAAATATAAATGGAGATCTCAGTGCCAGCTTAGATTAAAACTGCCTGCTATTTCTCCTCCTGAGGTTCTACTACTTCTTGTTGATAACTTTGCCAAATCTGAATGATTTGGATTGAAATTTTCTGTAACAGATGCTTGCCGCAAGGCTGAATGTTTCAGGGAATTCCCAGTGTATCTTTTCCTGAGAATGAGATGCAGGAAATTCAAGCTGGTTTGGGATACCAAATTTTGTAACGTTATTGAAAAGATCTTCTATGGGTTGCAGTATTTTGGAAAGGTGAACACATTGTGTTTTGCTAAAACACTGGTAACTAAAGTACAAGGTATTTTAGGAGGAGGAAAAAGCTTTGTTTGTTCTATGTGATCCATATGTGTGACTTCCTACCACAAATGTTTTGTTTATCCATGCAGGCATCTATAGGGGGAAACAATTTCAACTCTTTAATGCTGCCATTGTTTTTCTTACCTCTGTTCTTCCCTAAAATGAACAGTACAATAACTGGTCTAACTCCCAGAGCCCTGATAAACTGAAGATCAGCCATTCTGTATTGAGGCCTTCAAGATATGAGAAGGTTTTTACTTACAGATGTTGGTGCTGTCTTGTGAAAGATGAGAACACAGACAAGGACAGATAAGAAGCTCTGCATAACAGCCCCACTGCTGAAGACCCCCTGGATGTTTGTACACATTATTCTGTGTATTGTGCAAAGTATGTCCTTTTGAACTAACAAATAATTGGCTAAATAGTATTCCAAATGCAACATTCTTGTATTTGTATTTTGAGAATGTGCCTGACAACTCTGTGATAGCAGCTGTTGTATCCTTTAATTTAGTGCAAGTCATGATTTGGGCACTCAGGAAGAGAGCACCAGCTTTCTAGCACAGAAATCAGCCCTGATTGTACTTGGAGCTTTTTCTGAACCATGACTAGCAGTGGTGCCAGCACACCAACCCAGCTTGACCAGTGCTTGAGAAGAAGAGTTTCCCTTTACCTTAGCATTCCGTTTCCTTTGTGTACTCTCCTGAGTAGAACCATAACAATGAACAGAAATGAGCTCTCTGAAAGCAGAGCTGCTGACCTGCTTCTAATCTTGTGAATGACATGAATTGTTTATCTGCCACTTCTTTAACCAGTTCAAAGATCAAGTCAAGTGTCAGTGTTCATGGCAAGCTACCATTTCAACAGAGAGTTTAAGCTGTATCTCCTTTTGCTGTTTTCCCTTGTTATTTACTTCTGGAGGAATTCTCTCAATATGAGGAAGAAACTGACATTGCTGTTGAAAAGCTTTGTGAAAATATTTACTGAGAGATTGTTCATGATCACCTCAGTCAAAACTACTTTTTAATCTTGTCACTGGCAATGAGATTGTGGAAAGAATCACTCCTCCATCTTGTTTTTTCCTTATTCCTGTGCAAGTCTGTTCATCTCCACATGTAATATTATAAGGCAGTGTTAAAAACTAAATGCCTGTGAGCACTCCATGGCAGGATCCTACTCATCTGCAACAAACACTTGAGCAGTATCCATGCCTACATGCTAGACAGGAATTCAGAGAGAGAAAAGTGAGGTATTTTCCATGACTCATGATTATTCCTAAAGCTGGGTTAGTAATTTTTTTGAAAGAGCTTGTTTGATTATTCAAATTTCTCCACTTTAGCAAACAATTATTTGGACCATGCATTGTGGCTGCTTTCAGGGAGGAACATGAATCACCTGGCAAAGAATAGTAAGCCTTCAAAACATTAATGATGAAGCAAAGTGATGATTGTAACCCGATTAGAAAATGTAAGGCTAATAAAATATGCATAGAAAGTAGAGTAACTTGCATTAATTAGAGATTTAAGGGAAAATGAAGAACAACTAGATTCCTGAGGAGGTCTAAGGGGACAAATAACAAGGAATAGGGCTATAAGTTGCTGCAATTCTCATTTTCCTTGCACTGTTAGTCTTCACATCCACTGAACACCCAAGAAAAGAGCAACAAGGCTGATGAAGGGACTGGAGCATAAGCCCTATAGGGAGAGGCTGAGGGCTGGGGTTGTTTAGCCTGGAGAAGAGGAGGCTCAGAGGTGACCTCAGCACTGTCTAGAACTACCTGAAGGGAAGTTCCAGCCAGGTGGGGGTTGGTCTCTTCTCCCAGGCACTCAGCAATAGGACAAGGGGGCACGAGCTCAAGCTCTGCCAGGGGTAATTGAAGTTGGAGATCAGAAAAAAATTCTTTGCAGAGGCATTGGAATGGGCTGCCCAGAGGGGGTGGATTCCCCATCCCTGGAGGTTTTTAAGGTGAGATTGGCCGTGGCACTGAGAGCCATGATCTGGTAAATGGATTGGAGTTGGAGCAAGGGTTGGACTTGATGATCTCAGAGAACTTTTCCAACCTAATCGATTCTGTGATTCTTACCCATTCTACAGTATCTGCAGCTATTTTTGTCACTACTGAAGGTGTCCAAGGGACTACTGCCCCGGTCATCTTATACAAATAAAGGCAAAAAAGAATTATATTCTTCCTATAACTGAAATGCAAGTCATTTTGCATTTTTCATGCACATTTTGTCATTGTCACCATCTAACACATTACCCAAACCTTAGTTTATATCTGCAAACACAAACAGGGAAAAGACACACACATGATACTTGCCAGCCTAAACCATAGATGGTTGTGGCTGCGGAATGCCAAAATGTCGGCCAGGCCTCATTAAGGGCCTATGAATCAAATGGAGAGTTGGTAATAGGAGTTCATTAAATTAAGGTGTAAAGATTAAAAAATGTGTGTCTGACTTTATTCTTGCCCGTAATTGCAGATAATAAATAACATATTTTAAAAACCCCATTAAAATATATCTTATTAAATCCACAAATTCTGGGCAGACAAACTCCTTCCTATCTGGATGTACTTCTCATGCTCCATCTGGTACAGAATCTTGTAAAAAATTATTAGGCTACCAGTACATGGGTGTGCTTTAATATTTCTTCCTGTGAGAGGTAATAATGCAGACACTCACTGACAGCATTTACTGGAATTTTCCCTGACATAATAAACTTCTTTTGTCAACACTCTGTGGGTTTTTTTTAATCCCTGAGTTTAATTTCTTCCCTAGGAATCTCTTCTGAGATTCAGACAAGCATCTCTGAATAGGATGAATCCAGAGCCTCCTTTCTGCAGGCAAAAATGCCTTTCTGGCATGAAGCCTCCATAGCACAAATGACTTCACCTTTTCCTAAGCCTTTGCAAAAGGCACTCACAGATCTTGCATGGTGCTCAGCCTAGTGCTGTGGAGGCTTCCTAAATGACAACACCTTAGGAGCTGGTAAAAATAAGCTGTGAAAGGTACAGGAGAATGCCAGTGGATGGATTCCATCTGTCCTAGTTCAGCAGGTGGGACCAGTTTATCACTGTGTGGGGTTGACCAAAAGCAGTGTATTCCACACCCTCTATTCATTTCCCAAGAACGATGGACAATTTGCAGCAGCTGCCCAGGGCACACCTGACCCCTCAGGCTGTGAGCTGGGTGTGAAAGACACCTGTGAGATAAGGGCTGTGATAACTCCCCTCCAGGGAGTCATTAGCACCTTCACACCCAGCCTGAGGGGGCGTGTCTGCTAATGGGCCATCAATGGCTCCAAAATACCCCCTGACTCACAGAGTCAGATCAGCCATTGTATAATTCCAGAGGAGGGCCAGAACCTCGACAGGAGACCACCACTTTCAACCAGCTTGCGATCACCACTCTTCACCAGACTGCAACTGTCAGCTGCACCAACAGGTTTTCCACTTTGTACTTTTACTTTGGACTCGGGGGAACCACATAGGGTTCAGCATAGGGGCTAACAAACCCCTTTATGCTTGTGCCCCAGGGCACTGGGTTATACTTCTGGTGTTTTGTGGGTTAAAACCAATTTTTGTGCCATTGCATTTATTGTAATATTGTTATTAAATTGTAACTCTGATTTATAATCTCTTTTGTGTTGTGTTCATTTCTCCTGCCAGTTTACCTTTAAAACAGCACACCATCCTTGGGCTGGGATGTCAGACCATCTTCTAGTTCCACAGAGCCACTACACAAAAGCTCTGAGCCTTCTGGCAGGCTTCACCCCTTGGTCAGGCATGGGTACTACCCAGAGCATATGACAACTGCACAATAGTTTGCACAGTTTTTTTTTTCTACACAGTTGTTTAAACTATAGAATTTTGCACAGAGACATTGTAGGGAACTGTTAAAGTAGAAAATACATCTTTCACATAGTTTAATAATAATGAATCAAAATATCAAACCCACTTACTTACTATTTTTCATTAGTTATCATTAAACTAATGATAATTGCTCTTATTCCTATATTTAACCCAAGAAGTATGTCCTTAGCAAACTGCAAGACTGTGTAATAAGACTGGATATAAAATCTAGGATAAAAACATTTGTCATCATGCAAGAGTGACCAGCAATTAAGACAGATAAGTATTCAAATTCATTATCTCATAAAATTTATATTTCATAAAACCATACATCTAGAGACATATATCAGCACAATAAATTTGTACTAAGTCAGTGATGAAAAATACAAACATAAAAGAACTTAAGAAACTATAAAAATTAATTCTTTTTATGAGCAATGAAATGAAAAGATGCCCCACAGGAACAGAAGCATTTGTTCTCAAACTCAGTGCGCTCTTGCAAGAAGATTTAGAAAATATGAATATTTAAAAGAAAGAAGTCAACTCACCCTGATTTTCCTACATTTATAATGCATGACTAGTGTTAAACATATTTTTGTCCATGTGGAAAAAACAAGCAAACAGAAATGCTAGACACACACAGACACAGGCTGTTTCCTGTTTGTTACAGTAATACACTTCCTCAGGTTAAAGAATAGGATACCTCAAGGCATCCTCTAAGCTACTGATGCATAAAATCACAAAAGGTGTACCTGTAGATCAACAAACTTTTCATTTCAAAGAAGAAAAGTAACATCATTAGTTCAGGGAAATTCAGGTGTCATTCCAATCAAAGACCAAATACCAACTGACTTCAGTGACAGAAGGAATTGGCTTTTTGGGTTAAAAGCCACCAAGTTACATCGTGGTCTAGAAATATAATCAGATTGTAGCTTGTAAACAGTATCAGTGTCATTGTTCATTTAAGTTTTTTCCTTTTTTTTTCTTTTCTTATGTATATGGATTACAGATGACCAGGTCCTGAATCCCTCAACCCAAAGGAGTACAGAACATGCATTGACTGTTTGTAGCAGGGTAACACTCGAAACAGTTATTTGGCAGGTAAGGAAGTAGACAAATTAGTTTTAATTGTTCAGTACCTTGTTAGAATTAGACTGTACTACTCCCAAAACTCAGGACTAGTGAGTTTTAAGGTAGATGTACTATTCAAAGAAGGAGTATCAGTGTGAAAGAATCAAAAAATAAGGAAAGAATTTGGAGCTCTGTGTGTGGGGAGGGTGGCTGTAATGGAAAGTTTAATTCCTTGTTAGGTGTATTGTGTGATGTTTTCTTTTTTACCATGGTTAAACCCTTATTTAAGGCAGGGCATGCAGGGTTTGGCAATAGATCTTGCAGATAAAGATCTACTGTTCTGGTCTGGTAAGTGGAGGAAGATCTCAAAGCAGTGGAAGAATACTAGGTCTGCTCTTCAGCAAAATGAAAAACCACAGCATGTGAGTAATCCGATCTTCAGTCATCAAAGGATGTATTCAAGTCATTCTCTGAATTTTGATGGGATTACTCACAGGGGTAAGGTTAAGTGCTTTTGCTGAACTAACACATCTGGACATAAGCCATAGTATTCTATGCAGGTCTTCTTGGAGGTTTTCTCTGCAAACACTGGAACAGACACAGAACTTTAGGGAGCATAAATATTCTTTTCTATGCTTTCTATTTAATTTTCTCAGAGAAACTCCCTGAACTTAAACTTACTGATTTTTGCTTGTTTCAAAGTACGTGAATCCTCATGTAGAATATTATTTTGTTGTAATACCAGGGCCAGAATGCTACTTGACACTCTAGGACAGTGCAGTGAAGAATAAAATCTTTTTTAAGGAGACAGAAACCATTATTCTGATTTGAGAAGTCATTGAAACTAGTATGACTGTGCAGATATAACTGAAAAATGTGGCCATTAATTTCTACAGCATACAGAATATTTATCTGTAGTAATACAGATATCTTGTTGTGGGGGACATAGTAAAGAAATAAACAAGGAAGACTTCTTTTGATGAGATCATGCCATGAAAAGAGGTGCCTAAGATGAGAAAAACACTGATTTCAAACCAGGGAGGATGAAGTTCCCACAGCCCAGGCAAGAGGCCTGTCCCCTCAAACCAAGGATGATCAAGCAAAGAGGATACAGATCCACAGGCAAGGAAGAAATCCCCAGGCCTGAAGGCAGACTGAAAAAGGGGAGGTGGAACAGAAAAACATAACAATAGCAGCCAGAATGATGCATTCCTGTCTATCAGTTTTGTATGGTCCACAGTCATAAGGCAGAAACTGCACCGACAAGTGTTGATGCACACATGAGGTGTAGCAACAGTGGGATGTTTATTTTGACTAATACTACTAGAGGAACTCTTCTATTGATTGGTGTCCTCCAGCTACTATTCTTTAAATTATATTTTTCCAACTGATTTGATGTGGTATAATAAGATAAAAATGAGCTACAGACAGCTCACCTGTGAGAAAAATGGTGTGTGGAAACCATGCCTACTAAAGTTCAGTACCAAGTCCACTTCTGTGCAGAGAGCCTGAGGAAGAGCCTTATGCCATTTGTTCTTTTCCACTGAGGACTGTGAAAACCTTGATGGAGGCACTTGGCAAAGTTGCTGGTGTAGCTCCTAAAAGTTATAAAAAATCTGATGCTAGATCAGAACTGAAGGGGAGCACTGATATAATGGTCTGGAATGAATATGACTTTAAAAGGGATCAGACAGTTTAGTTTTACCTAAAGTAAGACAGCAGTAGATCCAGTGAACATTTTTTCCTAAACTACTAATAAAAATACATTTGCCATTCAACAGAATGAATATACAATTTGCAGATTTTGCAAACTTAGAATTATCTTTTCAGTCAGAAGCTGTGCCATAGAATACTTTCCTCTGTTAGCAATGGCACCATTTCTAGTAGAAAACTTGAGAAAAAAAAAGAATAAATTAGTTTATCTGTAAAAGTATTGATATGACTCGATGCAATGTTAAGGCTTCTCTCTTGAATTATAACTGAGTTTACTGTGTTTTGAAGTCTCAAGCCTGTAACTGTCAGCTGCAACAGGATGAGAGCAGACAGGGCCTTTGTGGTAGGTTTACAATTCTAACTGCAGAAAATGTGAAGCAAAGAATTGTTGGGTTTTTTTTTACATACAGGTAGTCAGGTAGATTCTAACATTTAAAGTAATTATTCCAACTGGTCACAGCAAGTCAGACAGGTTTTTTTAAGGTCTGGGTAAGTTTGATAAGGGATCTAGAAATCCTATCAAATTTTCTGCAGTAACTCAGTCACATGGAAAAGGTTTCATATACTTGCTCTGTTGAGAAGACAAGACTGGAAACAAAGTAAAAGGCACAAATATTACAAAACAGTTACATTTCGTGAATACAAAGATCTTATAAATTAGAGAATTATTAAAATTGGAAACAACCATTTTGCTGCTGCTTTATTTTTCAATGCTGACTGTTTCTTGACCAAACATCTCTATCTTTTCTAATGCTGCACCACTGTGTGCTGGAGGAGTCTTTTCTGAAGAGCTTTTCTTGTGTCTTCCCATTTCTGTAGCTTCCTCCAATGTATTAGTCAATGGTTTTCCCAGTGTTTCTGGAAGCATTATGGTTAATATTCCACTCAGAAGAGCCATGATTCCAACAAGCAACTGGAAGACATAAACAGTAGTGAAGGTTGAGGTGTGTTTCAAGTTGTATGTAGCTTTGATCTTGCTTGAGAGCACATTTAAAATAAAGCACAAGGAACTATAATGTAAAGCAAGTCTTAAGTATTGCCTGTATAAAAGATCTAATTTTTTTTGTTGCATAAATGAAAGATTATGCAACACAATTAATGACTAAGTGAAGTGTTTTGTTCACAAGGGATCAATACAGTGCAAGCAGGAACAATTCTTTGAGAAAAAGATATATATTATCTTCATTTTGTGCATCTACTGTCAGGCATGTATTTAAGAACTGATTCTAGGATTGCATACATTTATTTTTACATACATGTTCACAGAGCTACAATTTCCCTGCCACCTGTAACGCAATTCACTCTCCATCTCCTGTGTAGTTCTACCTGTACCTGTGTGCCTGTCCCTCCTGCACAGCCAGACTGGAATGTCTCAGTATGGCTCATTGGCCTGGAGCCACAAACTGCACATCTGTGCTCAGGAGAGCTCTTCAGCAGATGATGAGCTAGCTCTCAACAGGAATACTTTGCTAAACTCAGTTTTAAACAACTGTTAGGAGTGCAGGCAGTTGCACTGAGATGACATTTGGATTTGTCCATTGTGTACACAGTTCTGTAACAACAGCTTACTTCAGCATGAGTGGTGTGAGGATCAGGATAATATGGGGTAGACAGAAGCACCCACTTGCTCCAGAAATATCTACTCCTTCCCTTCATTTCTATGTCTTGTTCAATGAGAACAATTCACATTTTCCTCCTTTGAGTGCAGAACAGGATTAAAACCCCGACATGCCTCCAACACCAGGTCATAAATGACTCAAATCTCTCCTGATAGAAACGCTTTCACACAGTACATCGTGCCTGGTCTCAGTGTTTTTCCATTCATGCACTTTGATACTGTATTCTCCTTATCTTACACTATGCTGATTCTCAAGTCTGTCCTGCGTTAAATACATTCTTTCCAAGGGTGACAGAGAACTTTTGGAATTACTGTGCCTATGTCACTCACACAGAGCTTGAGACAAGAACTGGTCAGCTACCATCTCTAGCTAAGCTAGACTTTAAGTCAGAAAGGTGCTTTAAAATCAGTGACAAACTGAGGGAAATTCTTGTAGACATGTGTGGCAGGAGTAATATTTAAAAATATATTCCAAAACACTAAAATCTCGTCTCTGAGTGTCAAAATTCTTCTCTATTGTTAAAACATGATTTTCTGCCATGGCAAGACAGGATGAAGTGACACATGGCAGCTATTCCACAGTAACCTCTCTTATGCACATCCTTTCACAAGTTTATATTTGAGGATATTGCAGTCTTTAAAGAATATTGAACCTTACAGACATCCTTATATTTGGAGTGTATGAGAACAGTGGCACTAATTATACCCAAAAGAACGAGGTTAAAGCAACACTCTGTGCTTTGAATATTCTGTCTTCTCTGTTCCAGTTAGTTTTTTAGACATTTGGCATTCTTCTCATGTTTTCTGTCCTCGTGAACCTGCCTCTTATTCCCTTGAGAACTCTCACTATTCTGTGAGCGTACACACCACCTTCTTTCCTGCCTTTTCATCTCAGCTCTCATAACTCTATTCCATAACATGTTCGTTTTCTTTTATTCTATGTGAAAGCTGATGCACACTGAGTGCATTGCCCTTCTCCCTGACCCTACAAAGCATTTTCCAGTATTTCCTATGAAAGACAGAATATGAGACAATTAAATCACACTGTATTAATTCAAGGACTTCTCAAATGTCATCGCCCCTTTCAAGGGCAGTAGCCACAATTACAAATGAAGTTACTCACATTTAGTCTAAGCAAGTCTTTTGCTGTCTTACCTTGGCACACTTCTCCATAAGGCATCTGACATAACTTAGCGCTTTGCTTGCTCGTTACAAGTGTGTACATTTTGTATGTATGTACTATTTTAAACATAAAATTCAGTATCAGAAAATGCTCTTCTAATATGGTCAAATGCTTATGGAATAAAGTGTACTATTGTACAAGGTCTTTAAGCATGTTTAATCTCCATTGAAGTTAATTTGGCAGGTGTACCTGCTTAAATGCATGGCGTTTTCAGGGCCTTAATTTTTGAAATCTGACTTTCTGCTTAGTAAAACTCTAAAAGTACTTCCAGCACTTCAGTACAGCCAGCAGCTTCTAACATCTACACAAAAATCTTCAGAAAAAGATTTATCATCATTTTTCATATGTCCTCCACCTTTCCTCCAGCAAAAATTATAATTTCAAAGTAGTCTAAGATCAGGATTTAATATATTTAGTCTAGAACAAAAGGTACTTTGAATTAAATATGCCTAAAATAATGCTTTTACCTCCAAGAAATTATTATTCCAGGCTGTTACTTATATTTATATCCATATCTGTTGTCTCTGAACCAATCTAAAATGTAATGTTATTGACAAATTTCCTACTTCAACAAAAAAGTTTAAATTTTGACCTGAAAATCCACTATTCTTAGACACAGGATTTGTATTAATTTAACTTTATTGACCTCACTGGGGGCTTTCTAAATTTCTCATTTATGGTTTGTCTGAGAGATAAATCCAATCTGTTAAAGGGCTATTGCAACATAATTCTTAACAGCTGAGAAACAGAAATAGGTTACACATGGAGCTTTACTGTACATTTTCTATAAAGTTGTCACATACAAACATACTTGTCAAGTTATTCAAGATTTATGGGCATTCAAATGAGATGCTTGCAGTACTCACAGGTGGTGTAACTGTGCATGAGGCAGAGTGTCAAATAGTACTGACTGCTCAACAATGTGTGGTGTATATAATAGATCAATGTGATTCATATCAGTTTACTTACAAATGTAATTCATTTTATTTCATTTCTATTCCAATGGAAACACTTGCATGCTATGCTCCAACTCAAGACAAGCTTATGTAATAAACTGAAAAATGCTCTGTAACAGGGGCTAATAATAGAAACGTATGTGAACTACTATACAACTCTACAAACACTGGATAATTTTTGTACACTGAGAGTTGTTCGTAGCTGAAATTATTCCTGTGTTTGTACTGCCATTTGAACTGCTCTCCAGCATCTTGGAGCACTCCCTGTCTGTGGTTTAACTGCAGCATTTCTGCACAGATAATAAAGCTTATCTCATGCAGTAAAGGCAAAATGCTGACATGAGAAAAAGTGGTCCCATGACTGCTGGGCAAATGTTTCTTTGCCTTTTCTGGGATGTATCTTGGTTTGTGTGGGGCCATTGTTAAGAAAGAAAACATTTTTAGGAGCTTGAGGAACTAAATTAATTTGTGGTCTTCATCCTTTTAGTTTTTATCCAAAACAACCAAAAGCAATTAAGTTAAATTATGCAATGAGCTCACAAGAATTCTCTGAAACCAGTCTTCAGCATCTATAATTGAAGATTTTATAGCTGGAAAATCAAAAGGACACAACGTCCTTTTTCAGAAAACTCCAATGTGGTGGACAAAATTTGTGTAAGTATCCAGGTTAAAGACACATCTCATTATATTTTCATCTTCTGACTTATATAATCTACATGAAACATCAGTGTGCTATTCACAGCAAATTCTAAGGGGTTTTTGAAAGAATTCAAATTATTTTTAAATCATTAATAAACTCTACTTAAAATGTTAATATAAATTTTGTAATTCTTTCTGCTTTTGCATATATGAGCATAATTTATCCTTCAAGAGAACAAGGGGATTGAATAGCTACAGGACTTCTAAGCAGCTTCGTAACAGAAATGCAATGAACGAATGTGATTCATCTGTGAGCAGGAAATACTTAAAATACTCTGTCCAAAATGGATCTGCTACATAATGCAGACAAAGGTGGCCAAGAAGGCCAAAGGCATCCTGTCCTGTATCAAAAATAGCGTGGCCAGCAGGACCAGGGCAGTGATCCTTCCCCTGTACTCTGCGTTGGTGAGGCCACACCTTGAGTGTTGTGTTCAGTTCTGGGCCCCTCAGTTCAGGAAAGATATTGAGGTGCTGGAGCGGGTCCAGAGAAGAGCAACACTTCCTAAATGTTACATGGTAGATGCAGAATATTTTTATGGAAATTTTTTTATGAATTTTATCCTAGGATGCAGTGCATAAATCTGTTTCTGTCTTTCATCATAAAAACACTTCCGAATATTTAATTAATTCAGTGTCTCCCTTTTTCTTTAGCTGCATATTTTTAACAATATGAAGTGACTAATCTTTGGGAAGTAAAATTTCAAACAAGAATGGCTTACTCAATTTTCTTTTCAAAACAACACTCAGCTTTTGGTTCCTTTGTCACTTGAAAAACATACCTGGCAAGTTATTAAAGAAAAAACAAGTGACACACGCACCTTTTCAAAACCAGACACTTTCACCATTGAAATAAATACTTACAAGTGGCATGAAAATCCAAACACTTCTCAGATATACACAGAAAGGAGCAACCACACTTCCTACACGGCACATCATGCTTCCACTTCCAACAGCAAGTGATCTAGACATAAAAGAATTTGATTAAGAAATGTAGCAGTTAAAGGAGACAATTAGAAATGCACAGACACTTAAAACATCAGTAGGATTTGTGTCTTTAAGCAATTATACTTGGAAGTTGTTGCTATGTCAATGTAAATTTATATTGTAGTGAAATTCAGCTGCTTCTGTAATTAAGATTCAAAATAGAATTATCATTCAGCATTCATCACAGGATGAAAAAACCAGGACTATTAGAACAGGCAAAAAATGTTTAAGAAAGTATTGAGTATTCTTCCAGTTCTCCAATGGCACCAATCAATGCACATGGAATGGAACATAAATAAAAAAACTACGGTACAGTCAAACACCAGACAACTCTGAAGCAGTTGAGGAACTCATCCCACCCCAAGTCTTTCAGACACCACCACTGATGCCAAGAGTTGCTGGATCAGGTGCAGAAATATAACGAAGGGAATGAAATAACATCCAGTTAATGAAAAATACATAACTGGTGGAAGTTCTTACCTTACAATTGTTGGGTACAGTTCTGCTGTGTACAGATAGATAAGGCCAAATGCCACACCTATTGAAAATTTTCCAGCCATATTTGCTAAGATAATTAATATATTGAAATCCTATTGGAAGAGAGCACAAATAAATATATCACCAGAAAATAACAGTTCCAAACATAATTTAAATTCTTCAAAGCTTGTGAGCCTTAATAAGCAATACTTATTGCTTGCTTTTTAAAAATTGCTCAGTAAGTTACTAGTGTCCATATCCTGGTTCACTTAAGTCCTGGGAACATTTTACATGTGACTCCAGCAATGACAGTGAAACCTGTACTGAAAGTGCAGAAATCTATCTTAGACTGGCAGCTGCAATTTAAAACCAGCCTTTAATCAACTCTATGGTTTAGATAGAGCAGCTGCATGTACTGATTTAAGAGCCTTTAAAATCAATTTCTGCTATAGGAACACTTTCAACAATATGTGACTAACCTGAGGTATGAACATAATTAAAACACAGATCAGTGCACTTAAAATAAGGAACGGAATGAGTGTGTTTCTCCTTCCCAGTTTGTCCATCGCAACGCAAGCAATGATATAACAAGGCAACTCCACAGCACCTGTCAGTATGAAATTATTTCGGTTTAAGTCATGATTACACATATTCATGTTATAACTCTAACTTCCTCTTTATGAGGATTAATTTAATCTAGGGAGTAATAGATAAGTAAAATCTAGAGATAACCAGTGTCTTGAGCTAGTTCATTTGGTAACAGAAATGGTGACAGAAGGCAGAAAACAGCCTAAAATACAGTAATGAGAGTGGAGGACAAGGGAAACAGGTTTCACAGTGCAAAGCAGCTCCAGTTCTCTCTCGGGTGGAAAATTACAGAGAACAACAAGGCCATAGTTCTGCTTTTAGGACACTGGTACTTGTGTCTTAAAGCTCTACATTTACTGCTCTTCTCCTCCAAGTATTTTCACAGCAGCTCAAGCATGCCCACAAGGCATATTGCTGGTGTCACACCGACACACCTCTCAGGATTTGCCAGTTTACACCTGGACAGAGAATGAAGCCACAGGTGTCTCCCCCAGTTTCAGATTAAAATCATCGCAAAATAAATGGCAAGAAAGCTCTCTCCAAGTCCAGTTTTCTGATTCAGCTCCACAAATACAGAGTGCAGTTCCAGCTTTCTCTCTTTTCCATAAAAAAAGAGGGCAGCTGCTTACAACATTCCACTCTTAACACAGATTATCTTTTCCTAATGTCTCTTCCTGGAGAAAAACTGCTGCTGCTCTAAAGGAACTGGCATTTGGCCAGGACTGTTCACAAACACTGTGTAAACATGATTTGCCTCAAGACAAATTATATTGAGCCTAAGCCAGTTTAGACATGTTTTCACTCATGAAGAATGCTACTATGTCCAATGTAAAATCAAGGAAGAACATAAGATACAGCCCTGAACAAACATGCCGCATTCCTTTATCAAGTACGTATATACCTATAATATCAGGGAACAACCTTTTGGGCTTGTGTTGGTAGAAGCAGGTTGCAATTATTTAGTGTTTGTTAGTCTGCTAAAGTATTTCTAGTAGAGATGGATAGAGTGTACTCCAACCTAACAGTTTAGTTATTTTTGCAATACATCCACTCTTCAACACATCAGTCTAACTGTAATACCTGACAAAACAAACTGAATTCATGAGAGCCCCAGTCCTTCTGTGTGCTTGTGTACACGATCAGTCACATTCACTTCACTGAGAGTTTTCAGTTGCATAAAGCAAAGCACATGATTTAATTCTTTGCTGGCTCAGAGCTGCATGTCTGATCTAGAGTCTTCTGAAGTCAATGGAGTATCTTCACTGATCTTAACAGACTTTGGATCAGGCCTTGAATGCACTGAGCTGCCTTTATAAACAACTAACATATCACAGAAAGAGCATAGACAGAATGATAAAATTAAAAAAAATACAACTTAATAAAAAATACACTTTTGAGAAAACTAAAATTACTTTTGCTTCTGAGAATTACTAATTTGTTTTTACATAGAAACACTCAATATTATTATCATAACTGTAGGTGATAAAAGAAATAATTTTTTCTCCTGTTTTCCTAGTCAGTGCCATTAACACTGCTGTGTGAATTTTGTGTTGCTCATCTGTTCCCCTTGGTGTTTGTGTGGATCTGCTATATGCTTGTTGGGCAAAGAGGAAAAAACCAGAATATCGTTTTACAGTCAGAAAGACAGATAAAGAGGAATTTTGTACAACAGCAAATTTGAAATTCTCTTTTCTTTTTCAGAAACAGATTTGGGGTGAATGATACTCCTCCTATGTTAGTCAACTTTATGAAGAGTTGGCAAGAAACTTTTTGAACAAGGTTCATAATTGAATGAACAGAGTAAAAAATTGGCTGTCAAATCTATTGACATTTCTTAATGTTATGTTCTAGTTCTGTTATTAACAAAATAAAGTACATAAATATTTACCTATGAGAAAGAGATTTAGATATTCATTGCCTCCTAGACTGACAGAACTGAGGGAGAAAACGTAGTATCCCAAGCTCCCAGTGAACCAGATCAGCCAGACTGTGATGGTCCTTCTTGCAATTTGCCAGTTACAAAACAGGTCTAAGATGTTGTGCTTCTTTGTTGAGGATGTGTCATTTTCACCTGTTCTGCCACTGACCAGATCATCCTTTTGGAATGAGCTCAGTTCAGAAACTTTGCAGGGAGTGTTTACTTTATTCCATCTTGCCATTGTATTAATCACTTTTTGTGCATCTTCATATCTTTCCTCTGACAGGAGCCAAAAAGGGGTTTCTGGGAGCATCCAGCAGCACAAGACAAAGGGAAGAGTTGCTATGGAGAGAAATATCTGATAGACCCACCAGGTCCGAACCAAAAATCCCACGAGTGCCACAATCATAATTCCCACAGCAAAAAAAGCATGGACATGCATAGAAGCCCAGGTTCGTGCTTTAATGCCAACAAATTCAGTCACATAAACAAAAGCCACAACCAGATAGCCACTTGAAACCTGGGGGTGTGGGAGAGAGAAAAGAAAAAAAAAACAGAGTGAGTTTTTTATTTACTCTTCTTGTGCATCAGCAGTAAAAACAAAAAGCTAACAGTACTCCACATTTGTGTACACTTAATTGCCACCATGCTGGCGTATCTCACACTGACAGAAAAAAGGCAACCCTGAAAACAAATCAGCTGGAGGATAAAGTTCACTCAAACCTTCAGCCCCCCCAGACACTGTATTTAAAAATGTGAAGTGAATTTGAATACTTCTCTGCAGTGGGGGACAGCCAGCAAGAGAACCTGAAAGGGAACCTAATTTGCTGATGTCATTAAGCCCTTCTCCTCCAAAAATCAGGTCCCTTAATGACATCACAAACTGGATGCTCAGGAAAATGAAGTCCCCTGAAGTAATCATCACTTCTGAAAAGCCACTTGACCTTCGCTTTTAAGTAAACTATTAATAACCTGCATGTCAAGGAACTGCAAATTTCCTGAGAATTACCTTCCACACCCTTGTAAATGATCTCGTTAAATCAACTTTTTTACAATGTTGGAAGAGAATCTCATCTATATATATGAGTATAGGTTTGCATATGTTATGTAGTGGATGCAATAACTGGCATGTTTTAAAGTATAGTATTTTTAATTGAATATATATATCAATTTCTCTAGCAACATCAAATTCATGGGATCTCAAAACATTTCAAAACACACCTGGAAAATATAGACTAGAAAATATAGTCTATTTCAGTATATTGTTTTGATGAATCAGTTTTCTGGTTGAAAATAATTCAGTTAATAATCTCCAGCTCTGAACCCACTGAAGCTGACAGGAAAGCTGTGCTGATCTCAGTAGAATGGGGCTACAGCTTTAGGCCTGCAGCTTGCAAATCAGTCCCTGTGGCCAGTTGAAACCTACAGCATTGGTCTGGTCAGAGGTTTTTGCTTTTCTAAGCTACCACAGCCACTGGCATCAATAGCCAAGGAAGTCAGAAGAGGCACTCCTTTAGATCGCACTGTTTAAAGGTGAAATTGTGCAGTTTTTCTTACTAGGATGTTCTTCTGAGCTCTAATCAGATGCAAGGTTCTGTCTTGACTAATGCATTGTCAGCGGGGATAAAATAAATTATCTGATTATTTTCAAATATCTAACCCCCATTAACTAAGTTGCATGATTTTTCTTTTGTGATGGCATTCTAATTTCTTTATGCATTATGTAGTGAAAGGCTATAAATAATATACTTTTGGCTGTAAAGTAGTTATTTAAAATTGTATAAATATTGAACATATAGCAGATATGGAATATACCACACATATCTATAAAAGTGTGTGTAAGTATACATAAAACATATACTGAAATACCCTTTAAGTACAGTATAAAACATCTAGGTATTAAACATATCTACCTGTGTATTTAATATTCCAGATACAGCTTAAAAGACCAAAGAGATGCATGGAAGAGAAAATATGCATCCCTCCTCCATCACTCAAAACAGTAGAGATGAAAATAATACTTATTATAGATTTGCTAGTTTAAGAAAAACTATACTCCATTTCTAACAAAAAGGAGAAATGCAATGGCAGCTGCAATGCAGAATCCAGAGTTTGCTGCTCACACTTGGTATTTAATTACCAGTCCAGCAGAGGTTGGGATGGAGGAAGTACCAAACACTGCTTCATACGGACGCTTTCTATTAATTCAAAGAGGAAAAGTGCTGTGGTCCAAGAACATTCAGACTCTCCCTGCTCTGCTGAAATAAGTGCAACAGATGGGGCTTTAGAATAATGAAGTAGGGGAGGAAATAATAACAAAAGGGAGGTTTTCCTGAGAAGGGGTAGGAAATGACAGATAAAAAGAGCCAGGGTGAACATCCTTCCTTACCATAGCAAGGAGAAAGCGCACAACCACGAAACTGTAGTAGTCAAATGTGAAGGCCACTGCGATGCCAAATACAAACTGACCAGCACTTGTGAACCATATAACACGCTGTCTTCCCAGTCTGCAAATCACAGCAGTAATAAAATTATGAATAATCATAAACATTCTGTGAAAATACACCTGCAACTCCAGAGAGCCTGGCTGGAAGTTTAACAACTCACCACAGAAACTCTGCTTTAGTTATCTGTATTAAGTTTCCGGTAATTCCAACTTCCAAGGAAAAGGAAGCTCCTACAAATGGAATGTGCAGTGACCATTACATATGTTCACCTCCAGTTTCAAGTTTAACTTCTACATAACTGATACGTAAATTTACTCTGTCTTACATAGGAGGATATAAATAGCTTTCTCACATATTAAGTAGCATCTTGTTAATAATTTCTAACAGAAGTTAGCTGTGATAACACATGCCATCTCTTGCCAAAATGACAACCAATTTGGACTGTAATGAAAGGCTTATGTAACGTATCTTTGTACAGTTATTTAAAATTGCATTCTCTAATGAATGACAATCACATAGTTCCCCTGAATTTTCTGGCTGTGTCACAGCACACATGCATGCATACACAAACACAGAAACCCAGTAACATAGTATACTAGCAGCAAAAAAAAAATCATGTCAGATACAAGCTTCTCATCAACACAGAGTAGTTTCCAATGTAAAAAAAGGGCATTTAGTAAAAAATAACTTCTATTTATTGTATTTCTTCCTGTATCTCAGGGAGAAAATATACCAAGTAGAGCCTGTTGTCCTTAAACAAGTGAGCACATGCTATCAATAAGAAGCTCATCTGAAGAGAAAACCTAGGAAATGGCAGTAGATATAAAAGGCCCTACTGAGTATTCATTACATTCTATCTGCAAATGGTTTGTAATACAAAATGTGTGGAATCATTTTTTTTTCCTGGTAATATTTTCTTGGATTCATTATCTACTCCATTGCAAACAGCTTTTCAGAGAGGATATTTCTTTTAGACAGAGTTTGAGGACTTTCAGGGATGCAGAGTCCTTTGTCATTTTGCTTTTCTGTGAGTATTTGGTACTCCAGTAAAATTCCTCCTATTTCTCTCCAACCTTGACCTGGAGTCATGCACATTTGGTCTTTGAACCTTGCCAGAAAAGATCCCAGTGAGTTGTACCTATCAGAGTTCTTCTGTTGGGAAATCTCTTAACTGGTAATGGGAGGAACACACAAACTTATTTCCCACCAGCCAAGATGTGTCAGAAAATAATAACTTTCAGCTGTAAAATCAACAGTTGTAAATCTGCAACTCAGAATGTGTGTATTATCTTAACTGGCTGTCCATGGCTTGAATTAATGAAAATAAGAACAATATAAATCATGTCTGAGTATTAATTAATGAAGTTATGAATGATTTAAAGGGACACAAACCAAATGTTGGAATAATATTCTAGTTTTGTATTAAATGTGGTTTTACAAAAGCTTGGATTGGGAGGCCGATTAATTCCATGTGTTCTAAAAGCCAAATTAAAAAAAATTCCCATGTTGTAACTGTCACACTGTAGTGTTGTGCTAATGAAGGGAAATCAGAAAACAACCCTCCTGATCTCCTTGTTCTGCTTATACTGTTAGATGGGGGATATAACATCACTCTCCACCTAACAGAACTGTCAGTTAACAAGCTCCTTTACAGAAAGACAAAAATAACTCTAAACTGGGCTTCAAAGTGAAACACAGGTATATAAACTGCCTGAGACAAAACCAGGTACAACGTAGTTTGGATATTTGACTCTCCTATGGATAAAGGTGCACAGCTGGTGGTTCTGCCGAGGCGGGAATATGTCTGTTTGTGCTCAGAGAGAAAACCAACAGAAGCAGGAGGATACAGACATTCATCCCGAATCTCATTACTGCTTCTGAGTCCAGCTCTTATGTTGGATCTCAGTGTGTAATCTGAGATAACATCCGAGGAGGAAGTGTTGGATGGGAAGGGGCTGAAGGACAGCCTTGGCACCGTGGGCCAGGGGCTGCTCGGGTCAAACCCCTCCATGGACTGACTCTGCTCGTGCTCAAACAGAGCTTTGTACGTGCTAGAAAATATGTGAAGCCAGCACAGCTCACTCACATCCATTTTTCCTCCTATCTGGACTAACCTTCAAGAGACTGAAGTTTAAGCTAATTATTCAGAGAGAAAACTATAATTGGACAACAAGAAAAAACTGCGTTTTGGTGTTTAAGAACCTAATCAAACCCTTGAAGATTTTTGCATCAGCCCCACTGAGCTGTATTCGTGACAGAGGTTAGGAAATCTTAAAATACATCACATTTAACCTTCTAGTAGACGTTCAGTTGTTTATCATATTACAAAATAAAAATCTACATTTCCACAAGAAATCTCTCCTCATAAAAATGAGGTGAAAAATCTACTCCCAGGTTTTACCATTGCTATTATGTCATGGGTTCAATCCCCTGTGTGGGCCACTGACTGAAGAGTTGGACTCAATGATCCTTGTGGGTCCTTTCCAACTCAGAATAGTCTGAGATTCTGTGATTATAACTAGCTATTGCTATTCCTGTTGAATAAATAAATAAAAATCCAAAGGCACATACTAGCTGCACAGGGCAATTTCAGGGAACAAGGCCTAGAGTAATGGATGACATAAGATACAAAAAAATTCTAAAAGGAAATTGCTTGCAAATATGTTTCAAAATTAGTACTTGCTATGGGAAGAAGGTTTTGAGTTAAACAGATCTGTGAATAAAGCAATATCCAAACTTCCTGAATTTTGAACACATAATTATGAATGCACAATGAATGGAAACAACAAAACAGGCAGATACATGTGGAATTACTGCAGTCTGAAACTACAATTTTCAGAGGATAGCACTTTACCTGTCAGCAATGTCCCCAAAAATCACTGCTCCAATCAAGACTCCAAGCATGAATGTAGGCTGGATTAATTTTGCAAGCCATTCCCGGTCACAGACCAGATCCCACTGCGTAACTACAGTGCTCTTCCACTTTGTGTCGTCATAGAGAAATCCATCAGAACAAGAAAATACAGACTTGTTGCCATTGTATTCATATGCAAGATCCAAACTGACTCCTCGTTTGGATCTGCTGCACTGGTCAAGTTCCCAAATTTCTCCATTTTCCAGTTGGACCACAATGTAATTTTCTGCTGATGTCCACAGTGTCCAGATGTCCTGTATTCTTGATGCAGAGGAGTTGTGGAATAGAATACTACTCACATTTCCAGGGAACCCACACACAAAGTTCGGAGTAACAGCCATGAACACAGATGCCAAGTAATGGATCCCGCAGGACATAGCTTGGAAGACAGATGCAAAATAAACACATGCTTGAAATCTGTAAAGGGAAAGAAAAAATTTTATTGAAGAAAAGCCTTCTATACATGAAATAAAAATCATCACAATTGTTTTGGAAGATCAGCAAATGGAGACACCATTAAGGTGTCTAGTGTTTTGTTGTATAGTGCTGCTTCAATATTAGTTATGCCCTGCAAGAGACCAAAGATGAGAAAAAGATCCACAGTAATCTATTGCCAAGAAATAAATGCCGCTCTTAGTCATGTGCTTAGTCATACAGAGAAGGCCATTTAAAATGAAACAACTCTGAACTTAAGCACTTAGTTTGAAGCAACTTTTCACCCTCCAATTCTCTGTAACACATCCCCTTAAAATAAGGCTTTAGATTACTTGAATGGGTAGAAAACCCAAAATGTAGCAAATTCAGCTTCTTAGGGTTAGAGATACGGGCACCAAGTAAAACAAACTAAGCACATGACCCCCCTCATTTTATCTATTGTATCTCTATAACTGTATTCCATCTACCATCTCTCTTTATTGCCTCCAAAAGACAAAGAGAGGATACATGTAGACACATGTAGAAGAAGATAGAATCTGAACAATGTGAAATGTTTTGTACCAAAACATAGCTGTGAGCTGGGTTGGGTTTTGGCTTAAACAGGGTATGCAGTTATCCAGTAAAGATTGTATCATAAAGCAAACATGGTAAAAGAATGTTTTGTGCACAGCCTGAATTTTGACATTTTAACAGCTTTTAAAACTTGCTTGAGATGCAAGTGAATCTTAGTATAAAAATTGCACATGTATTCTGAATTTCAAAAGGCTTGCAATGAACTCCAGTATCCCTGTCTGCAAATTCTAGACAGTTTCTGATAATTTAATCATAAGGAGTCCCTCAATTAAATGTTTAAATTATGCATATAATTAGTACCAAATCTGTTCTTAAAAAACATGAAATAGCTTTGGTTTGGCTTCCCTTTCTTATTTTCTGAAGACTAATCAATTGCAATAATTTGAAGAAGCATTTGATGAGCTTCGATATAGACATCCTTACTGCACTATGCACTAGGCCTTAACAGCATGAAACAAAAGCATAGATTTTTTAAAAATGATCAGTAGGCCTTAACAGTATGAAACAAAAGCATGTATTTTTTAAAAATTATCAGAGGCTATCTCTGCTGAAGTTACAGAAAATTATGTCGAATAACTGGTTTTACCTTGAAATATCTTGTGGGAAAAGTCAGAGCAATTTCACTCCCTCTAACAAATACGATCTCTAGACACTCCTCACCAAAAAGTATGTAATCTAGCCTGGAATTCCCATAACAAAGATCTCAACAGTACATAGCCTAGAACTTTTAAATCATTTACCATCACAATTTAATTAATTTCTAAACTATCTATGACCAAAGTATTTAAATAGAATTTACTGGATACTATGTCTTAAACTGATGTTTTAGCCTGGAGAAGAGGAGGCTCAGAGGTGATCTCTGCACTGTCTAGAACTACCTGAAGGGAAGTTCTAGCCAGGTGGGGGTTGGTCTCTTCTCCCAGGCACTCAGCAATAGGACAAGGGGGCACGGGCTCAAGCTCCGCCAGGGGAAATTTAAGTTGGAGATCAGAAAAAAATTCTTTGCAGAGAGAGTGCTCAGGCATTGGAATGGGCTACCCAGAGAGGTGGTGGATTCCCCATCCCTGGAGGTTTTTAAGGTGAGATTGGCCGTGGCACTGAGTGCCATGATCTGGTAAAGGGATAGGAGTTGGACCAAGGGTTGGACTTGATGATCTCGGAGGCCTTGTCCAACCCAATCGATTCTATGATTCTAAACTTAATTATGTCTAATTAACCTTTCCAATTAAATAGTTCTCTTGTACACACATCCATTTACCATCCTCATTCTCTTTTGCTTTTTATTCTGTGGTTCTTATTTCTTTCCTTGGTAAATGTAAACCCAGTTGCCTATCCTTCTAATCCCCCTTTCTCTTAACAACAGCTCTATTGACTTTTCCACAGCAGTCTGAGGGGTGGGTGGAATTGTTAATCCCACCATGGCAGCTCAAACCCTGGCTCCACTTCCCTCTCTAGGGTACTGCAAGGCAATCCTCACACTGGTGCTGTGCTGCTCCTCCCCAATGAAACCCAGAGATACAGCCAAGAGGAACTGAATGTAACCACAGCAACCCCCAAGTACATCAATCCCCTCTCAAGAGAAAAGCTTCTTGAAGAATAAGTAGCTAACCATAAACCAAAGCAAGGCTGAAACAGCTCTGAAAGGCTTTTGGGCTATCTTGGACTGCAAAAAAAAGCACAGGTTATTTTGAAATGTAACTTTTGTCACCCAGTTGATGCAGACAAATATGGTCAACAACATTTTTTAGTTCCTATTCTCTAGTTTCATTTCACTGTTCCCATCAAAAAACTCCTTTTAAGAAAAGCAAGGCGCAACCAAATTCAACAACTTGGACTATTGTTGCAGTATGCAGAATGTCTGAAATTAGGACAAAAAGACCTCTAGAAAATTAGTAAATTAAACTTCTAGAAACTGTGCAGTTACATCTTCTATTGGACCTGGAACCAGGATCCCCAGTATTTGCAGTATGTGTCATTAGGCAGCAGAAAATTGCAATGTCAGACAGCCCAACTGATGTTTCCCAGACAGAAGAAGAATGAGATAGTTTCAAATCATACATATTTCTTGAGTTTCCTAATTAGTTCTTGCAATACAAGAAATATCAGGTTCATCATTTCTCTTCTGCCCAGTAAGAGTGAATAGGAAAAATATATTTTTGCTCTTTTTTGTTGGGGAGGCTTGAAGGAAGATAACACCTTGTAAGGATACAGACTGAGAAGATGGCATGAGACAATGCACTACATTAATTTTTAAAAACTCAAATCCCAAGAGTATCACCAGGGCTATGATTTGGAGCAGGTAGTTAATCTCTGCTCAAACTACTCCTTTGCGAGTTTTATCTTAACTTTTCCCTAACACTTCTGTGGTCATACTTCAATAACCATTTTGACACACTACTCTGCTGTCAAATCTTTCTGTTGGAAAGTTTCCCATTAAATCTCATCTCGATGTCCCCTTTTCAAATGGAAGACTATTACTGGCTTATAAAATATCCTTGTGCAACCTTGAATACATCTTACTTGCTTTTTATCACTTCATTGTACAGAATTATCAGTTATCCCCCTCCAGTTACTTTCTACAGCCACACAAATTACAGTCCTTTGCCCTTTCCTTTTCTTTGTGTCCTTTCTTTGTTTCCACCACTATAAAAAGCAATAAAGGATTCATTTTAAAGAAATATCTGTGTCATGCCATGTTTCACCCATCTTTCAAGGGTTTAACTTAGCATTAGATACAACTGATTATTGTAAAAACATTCTTCCATTTTCAGTGTTATGAAAATCTTATTCAGTTCCAACAAAGCAAGCCCCTCTGTAGTACCATTATTTTTCTTCCCTAATTTGCAGTACCAATGCTAAGCAAACACTAAAAGTCAGACAGGATGCCAGGTATACATTAATAGATGTCATTTATGCTGCATATGACTTCATTTAACAACAGGAAAATGTGTTTTTAAAGCAAAATGACCACATTGTTGCAGAATTTTACAGGATGGATTGCACTGCAGGTTTTTACATCTGACTGCTCAATAAGAGCCAAGGAGCTCTCATGGGGAGCAGGAACAGGTGACAATAAGGCCTGATGTGAAGTTAGAAAACTATTTGGAAACACCAGTGTCTGCAGGCATTCCCCACCACTCTAGTGGGCTGCTCCCCTGCCTGTAGAAACTATTTACTGCTCTCTCCAGTAAAATTCCACCCAGGGCTGGCTAAGCCTCTCTCCATATGTATACATATACAAAACACACAAAAAATACCCTGAAAGCCCTGGTTTGCTGTGAAGGCAAAATTCATTGCTGACTACAGCAGTGTTGTAACAGCACCCACGCTAATGCTCGACTGGAAAGCCCAATCATATGAGCTGCTGACAATCTTCTGTGGGTAGGAAGAGCTTTTCTTCTAGAAAGAGAAGTGGTATAAAGGTCAAGAAATCCCTTACCTTGCAAGGTTACCAAAAAGGAATTAGTCAGACCATTAGAGACAAGATACAGAAAAGCATGCAGGGAGGATGATACCATCCCTGGAGGTTTTTAAACTGAGACTGGCCGTGGCACTGAGTGCCATGATCTGGTAAATGGACTGGAGTTGGACCGAGGGTTGGACTTGATGATCTCGGAGGTCTTTCCCAACCCAATCGATTCCTTGATTCTATGATTCTATGATACATGGGATAGAAGAATACTACAGGTGCATGGAACTTTGCTTTCCAGAGCAGCTGAAGATTGAAAAGGGACAAAGCCACAAGTCCAGCCTTGTCGCAGACAGAGGTTTGCTGGAACAGAGACTGAGAGAGCAGACAGTGCTGAGCGAGGAGGAACATAGAGCTGCTGCCTTCTCCATGGTTAGCCTGGGAGACCTCCCTTTGAACTTCTGGGTGCATAAGTTTTACCCCAGACCCCTTGCTGTGGCTGTGTTGAGGCTCTTTCCCAGTCTTAAGCCCCTGGGGAAGATTCCTGGTGGTGCTGGGGGAGCAGAGCCTGGAGTAGCCCCATGGTGGCTGTGCTGGGACAGGAGGTCACAGCACAACCTACACAGGTCATACACTTCACTGACCCTGAGGTACAGGTTAAAGTCTGTGCTGCCCTTGCCACCTACTGTAAATTATTAACTCTTTTCCCAAATTCTCAATTTAAGAGCACCAAACTGATATGAAAGCCCTTTATTACCAGGCTTAAATCTCTCTTTTACAGACAAATCTGTAATCCTTTTATTAGCCTCTCCAAACTCCACTTTAAAAGTTAGATTTCCCTGAATAAAGAAATACTGTTGCTCATGCATCAAAATGGTAAGAAAATACCATTACAGGAGCAATAAATACTATTGAAATTCACCAAAAGAAAGCAAAGTCTCTGATTTATTTTCCTGAACTGATCTCAAAAAGGCAATTATTGAAAATGGTATATTATCTGCCTGTCATCTTCTCATGCACAGATTACACACCACACATTGTTGCAAACAGTCATTTGCAATAACCTATTTTACAGATTTTTTTTTCTTTTAAAAAGCACACTCTCTGGAATTTTTTAAAAAGTTCTGTGAACATGATGACCATCCTAAAAGGTATCATTTCTCTCAGTGTTTTTCCATCTCTTCAGTAACTTGCCATGGGAGATAATTATTTGGCAAGTACATTTTGTCACTCTTGCCAGGAGTGTCAAATATAGAAGTCAAGAAGACTTTATAGGTTACTGCTCCAGTATAGAGACGCTTAATGAATGCCAGAAGTCAAATGAGCCTAAAACTGTCTTCACAAAAGCTTGAGCAAGACACAACATGAAAATGTTCCAGTCTTTCTTAAAATATTTTGGTGGAATTTCTCCACAGTTTTTTCTTTTTTCTTTTTTTTTTCCAGTTTGCAGCTTGTAGTAAAAAAAGATTAAAACATTTTCTATTTCCTCTGCACAAGTTTTAAGATCTCTCTAGTAGGAAAAGCACTGTTAATATCATGCCAGTACCTGAATTGAAGAAATACTCTCCCCTAAAGACAATGGTCTCAGACCACTGTTGCTCTGGCTATAGTCTCATGACACATCATCTCTGTGGCACTGTCACTGCAAAAGATTTCCTCCCTTCTCTTTTCCCACTGTTTATTCATCCCCTGAGACACAGTACACTCTGCCCTCAGTCATGGTGGTACTTTTTTTGTGGACTATCTGTGATTTCTGTCTGGCAAACTGATCTAACTTGAATTTAAAAAGTCAAAACAGATGAGGAATAAAAACAAACAAAAAACCCAAACATCAAGGTAGATTAGTTGCTCGATCCAATTTATATTGCATCTATGCAAATAATCCACACCAGTCTATTTGAAAGGTGGCACATCTGGCATGCAAAAGTACTTATAGTATACTTTGCCACATGTATGTTGGAGAATAAATCCCCAGCCTCAGAGTACTTCTACTTTATTCAGTTACTGTACAATATAGCAGGGACAAAGCTTGTTTTTAGACACTGATTTTATGTTAAGTAACATACGGTTCTGATAACATTTCCTTGTCTGTCCATTGATAAGAGAAGAATCACAGAATCACAGAATCGATTGGGTTGGAAAAGACCTCCAAGATCATCAAGTCCAACCCTTGGTCCAACTCCAGTCCATTTACCAGATCAAGGCACTCAGTGCCACGGCCAATCTCAGTTTAAAAATCTCTAGGGATGGGGAATCCACCATCTCTCTGGGCAGCCCCTTCCAATGCCTGATGACTCTCTCTGGAAAGAATTTTTTTCTGGTCTCCAACTTCAATTTCCCCTGGCAGAGCTTGAGCCCGTGCCCCCTTGTCCTATTGCTGAGTGCCTGGGAAGAGCAATTACTAGCTAGTCATCAAAAGCTAATATAAACATTTGAAAATCATTTTAGTGTACAATAGATTCACAAAACTGTGATTAGCAAAATATTTGTACTGTTCCACCAGTGCTACAAGAACTATTTTTACTGCTTCTCTTCTCAACCACCTCATTAGTAAATTGCTGAAGTCAGAAAAGACAGTAAGTTTTTGTTGTGCAGTGTACACTCAACAGAATGGATTTAGTGGAAAGAAATTTCCAGATACTTATTATTTCTGAAAGAATTTGTGTTCAGTAACCACTTCAACCTCTGTATTTCATCCTGTTGGGGTTTTTTAATGTGAGAAAATCCATTCAGCATTCTTTCCATTCTAAACCAAGAAGCTACGATGGGCTCTCATATTTATTTTTTTGAGAGGAAAGGAGCAGAATGTGACTCAAGAGTATTTTTTGCTTTGGTGCAGAGATGCAGATTTGGAAGCAGCCTTAAATATACAACATAAACAGCCTTATTTGACTTATGGTGTCTAGAATAAACTTCCTTCCCTCCTAAAGGCAGTTTAAACTATGCTAAGACTTGGTCTCAGGCCACATGAAAAAGATGGTTATTTCCAGAATTAGTTCTAAGAGGTTCGATGTCCAGTTTAAACATATCAACAACACAGATGCAACAGGAATATGGAAGCCTATGGAGATCAGGAAGACCCCGAGAATTGTTTATCATCGCTGATGACAATGTGTGCATAAACATGCAGTCAGAAACAGCAGACACTTACCAAATCATTCTTACATTTGTTTAAAACTAATTCTCTGAAGAATTCACTTCTATCCCATTAAACTTATGCACACTTCCCTTTGCTCAAGACAAGCCCAGCATTCATTCACCAGAGTCAAGAAGAAAATGTGTTGGCTGCTCACTACGGCACATTTGGTATAACAGCTTAGTGGCACAGAATTAAGGGCCATACTTAGAATTGTTTTTTTTTTTTAATAGAACAGTTCTTCATCTTTTACTGTCTAAATCAGGCACATTATGTCCCTGTCATCACCTGTGACAAAATAATCCAACTGATAAATATTGCTGGGTTTAAACAATTTAGTAAGTTTTCAGCTTGCACCCATGGATGCACAGCAGAGAGGGCAGCTGCTGGTAAAGATGCTCCAGTGTTTCTTGGTGCCCCTCTGCCAAGGGTTACTGCCCTCAGGAGGGAGCCAGACAGAAGCACTGTATGTTCATGGCTCAGCCGCTCCAGTGCAACACCCAACCTTCTTGTGCAAATGGCACTGAAGCTGGGCAAGACACAAAGGCTCTGGCTTTGCAATTGAGCCACCAAACTACACATAAACATTCCACTCTTGACTTTGCTGGTGAAGTAGCCTCTGTTAAAGGGGGAACACATCACTGGGAGCAACAGCAATTCTCACACCTTTCAATGGCAAAGCTGGAGTCAGTTTATTTTATTCTAGTTACCCATTTGTCTTTTCTGCTATAAATGTGTTAAGGATATATGGCAGGTAGTTTAATTAAAAAAGAACATGATCATGCAGTTTGTAAGCTATTTAGCTTTGTTTTGGAATTATTTGGACTAGTGTTAAACACAGCAGAGTGGTTATGCTTGAGCAGTAGTAACACTTCAGGCTCTATACTTGGAAGTTACTATTCTGGGAATGGCATTTCTATAAACATCTACCATTTAGAAAATTAGCACGTACTCTGCATGATGTATTACCAGCATTACTTCTCACAGGGAAAACTCAGTCCCAGTTTCTCTGGTAACACTGTTTTCTTTTGGTCAGCCTTTGTTTTGTGGACAAATTCAAATGAGGCATTTCATTCCTTTCCATACTGTACCATTTCTATCATCTTATGTAAGCAAATCATTTCACATCATAATCTGTAAAGTGTCTAATAAAATTTGAATGTTTTTATTGAAATTCCATCTAATTATAGACATAGGCAGTACTTCATGTATAAACTATTACATTTCATTCTTCCTTTCCCATTTAGGAAATCAGAGGTTTTCTGCTGGTTACATTGCTAACACATTGGACTAATGTTTTTCAAACTATGGAAGTTTACTCTTATTGTATCCATTTTTTTTGTTATGTCTATAATCCTGAAAGAAAACTAGCTGGTTGTCATAACTGTGTTCTTACTTCTTCGTTATTCAATTTAGATATCTCTACTGCAAAACTCTGAATCTGGTGTAGCTGAAGATTCAAACACATGGATTGAATATCTGCTTCACAGTGGTGAAAACTGTCCATTCTGAAGCAAAGAGCAATCTGTTCTTTAAAGATTGATTTGTGAAGTAATTAAGCCTTACAGTTGCTAGAGTTATATTATACTGTGCCTATTATGCCTTTTAAGAACTCCTTTTTCTTTTTTTTCCTATTCATAGTAACATCTAAGAAGATTTGGATACAGACAACTTATTTTCAGTCTAAATTCTGTGTAAATTCTCTTCATGCCATGCGAGACATTGTTAAGCACATCACTCAAGGCTTTACACTTTTGTATTGGAAATTTAATTCTTTCCCATTTGGAAAATGATTGCAAAATGTCTTATTCTTACAGGTTTTTGAAAGTTCTCATGGGAAAAAGTAAAAGAAGTAAGAAATCTCTGTAATTATTTTAAGAACATTGGACATCAGTTTCCTAGCAAATGTTTGTAATCATTCCTGCACATACTAATATATTCTGAGATTTCAGTTGGAAATAATATGGAATATTAGCTCTGTGGATAAACTTCTGTTTAAATCATTTCCATAAATACTTGACAGTAAATTTATGGAATTTTGGATTGCTCTATTGTGTATTTCTTTCTTAATGTAAGCAATGATTTTATCCATAGCATTATTTTTGCAGCCTAGAGTATGATTAAGATGATTTGGCCTATTTCTATGGGCTACATAACACACTGTTTTACCCAGACAATGTGTCATTTTACCTTCCCTGGCTCCATTTGTTAATTCTGACTTTCACCACAGTGACTCTTCATCAAGAGCAATACAGAAAAGCTAAAGCAGTAACCTTTATCTTATTAGCTTTTTATGAATTTTTCACTAGAAAAAACATCACTTAACAAGATGTTACATTTAGAGAATTAGGCGTCAGATAATTCTGTCTTCTAAAACCTGGGTTACAAGTCAACATGTAAATCAAGACATCATTTTAGAAAAGGCACCTCAGTTTCAGCCACAGATTCTTTTCTGCCAAAGGGGATATTGCCAGCTGCAATTCTACCTGTATGGAGTCGTAGACTTGCATTTCTGTAGCTCTACAACTTGAAGAAAGGGGTTCAATTTAATGCATAGTCTAATACAGTAAAAGTATTATCTTCTATTGAAGTTGTGTTTGCTAATGTATGGATTGTTTAAGAACATCCTTATTTAGTGATTTTTTCCACATTCCAAAAGAAAACAGCCTCTACAGCACCAGCTTTTCTCTCTCTGTGTAACAGAGTGGGTTATGCCTTCTACAGACTTTTTTAAGGCCCTTTTAGAACATCAAAGAGGAGTAAAACGTATCTCCTTGGTTCTTCTCTTCAGGAGTCTACGCTGATGACCCACAGGAGTTCATCAGCTCTTGCAAGGGCTCAGGTTAGTGTCCCTGACAGGCTCTCTTCTCCAAGGCAAGGCAGGTCATCTCTAAATCCACATAACAGAAGGTTCCTGTGCACAAGAGAACTTTCAGCTTCTTTTGTGGGTTCGTAGCTCACATTCCCTCCAAACTGTTCCTCTTCACTGCAAATGTGCAATCCACTCTTTGCCTAGAAGTCCTCAATCTCTTCTCTGAATGATCATGGGAATCTGCCCCATAATGAGACATCATTCAATTATTAATTCCCACTGGAGAACTTCTTAGTTTGCTTTGCTTTGATAGCAGCCTGGTCATGAACTTCTGTCCAGCTTTTGTTTACTTAAAGTCCCTTCCAGTTTCAGGCCTGGATATTGGTTTGGCTGCCCTATGTCTCCACAGGACAAGAAAAATATTTCCATTTTCTCTCCTCAGAGATTTACACATTGTAAAGAATATAAAACAGAATTAAATTATGAAAGTTGATTTAACAGATCTTGGATATTTGAAATACTGTCTTTGACTTTAACCAGATGAAGAACTTTTCTATAACCTCTATAAAAAAATCAACTCGAATTCTTCACAGTATTATTGATCTTTTCAAAGAAAAGATATTGTCATTAATTTTATTGGTCATTTATCTTTTCCATGACCAACAGGCTGAGTTATTTTATGTTGTTCCTGATTTCTTAATGGAAAACAACCTTTTCCTTTCTTGTCATTCAAGGAAGGTGATTGTACTGCCTTTGTTTTTAAACTGTTATAATTGGAAGTAATTTAAATTAAAAAGAAATGCAAATTACAGATTTTACTGTTTCCAAGGCTAAGAATGCACTTTGTTCTCATTAAATATATTCTATGATGTGCTTTTACCTGCTTATAATTCCATGTTCTTTCCTTGAGTTTCCTTGAGTATCTCATACAAGGGAATGATCTGGAATAATGCTATATTCTAATTTTGCATAAATATTTGCAAGCAATATACAGGTTCCATTCGCCACAAGACTATGGAAGCTGGATTCTGCTCAGACCTACCAGGATTCTTCTACATAAATCTACTTTTGTTCTAACTGCCCCCTGAAGTCTCAGTGAGTGAGACAGAACTGAGGTTGGTTACCCTGATTTACAAAGGATGACAGTTCTCCAAGGAGCCTAAAAGACAGGTGTAAATGAGATGAGGTCCTAGTTACTCTGACCCTGGAACTTACATGAATTATATATTTTATATTATATATATATTATATAAGAGTGGATCTGTAAGAACTTTATTGTATTTCACCAGTTCTAAAGATACTGAAAAAAATTCAAACAACAATTTGTTCTGGAATATAAGACATAAATATGAATTACTCAAATGAAATGTGGTATCTTCAGTATCATTTCACCATATGTCCAATGGCTTTGTGTCAAAAAATGCTTTTGGATATTGCTTATCTCTTATTGCTCATTTTTGATGTTTTGTATTTGACTTTCTCTCTAGCACTAGCCAGACACCCACCAAATGATATATTACATCACACTGATGGGTATGGAAATAAAATAATATGCATATAGAACAAGGTCTAAATGCATATTATTAGTAATATTTTTTCATTTTTCATCAAGGACACAAAAATGTACACTTGCAATTCAATGACTAAAAAAATATATTTTTGCCTACTTCGTAGGTTCTAAGTGACGGCAATAATCTTCTTTTTTCCTTCTCAGAAAGGAGGTTTTATTCCCTCATTTTCCAAAATTTGGGGACTTCCATGTTTTCAGAACAAGCTTGATCTTTTCTTTCTCTGATCTTAATGCTCCCCACTCAATTCAACAATGTTCCCTGTATCCAAGACCCTGAAGGGAAGGCAGCACAGCAAGCATGGTAACAACAGTGCTGGTGTGCACATAGGACAGTTGTTCTGATGTCTGACACAGAGCAATGCAAGGGTCTTGGTGTCTGCTTCAGGTTGTCTTGAGACACCTGCTAATGTTGTGACACAGGAACTGTCCTGCCAGCAGCATTTCCCACATCCCAACCTTCTCGTGGAGACTTCTATAGTTAATTTAGGTTGAAAGTAAAGGATCCATATGTATGCTATACACTTGGATGCCATATACAGCTTGCAAACCATATAGATTCATACTATTGCTCCAGATCCCCTTTTCACTTGATGAGGAACCACAGACAAGTCTAGGATTTACCTTGTCCTAAACCACAAACTGAAAATAAGACAGAGGAATCATGCCCTTAGGGGTCCAATTCTCCCTCTTGACAAGGTGATTAAAACAGATGTCTGAAATTTACACTGTGGGCCTATAAAGACAGTGAGATGAGCTCACTTGTCCCTTGACTTGGACAGCTGATTTCCCCACATATCTACAATAGACTTGCACAGATCTATCAGGTAGGAACTTAGATTGTTCCAAATCTCTTTCATAATTTAGAGGAGAAAAAAGTCACAATATAACTGGAAAAGTTCAGGTCCTCGCATCTAAAATGGCACTGAGCTCATCCAAAATGTGGTGCTGATTGCTCTTTATAGATCAGCAAATTATTCCCAGTTCTTTGAAGCACCTTTTTGGCACTTCTTTTCTACTTCTTGTTGCCTTACTGTCCTTTTCCATCTATTTTCCAGGGCCTATCCTGTGTTCCTGCCCCAGCACCACTGCTGCAGCTGCACCTCTGATGCTGCTACCTAATAATAACACCTCCAAAAAGTAGCAAGAAGTAACCTAACTTCACCTCTTGAAGAAAATATTTTCTTGAGGAAAGGATTCAGTCTGTGATCCAATAGGTGGTGCTTCTAGATTCCTCAAACCATATTTTCATTGCATATGATTTTCAAAGAACATCTGTTCTGAGCAAGGTGAGCAATTTGGCTGTCAACATATGATATTAAAGTATACATTAGCTCTCTAGGCAATTTCAGTAATTTTCAAAGACAGCTGAGATTTCTTTCCAAGTATATGGACAATTTGACAGATCAGCCATCATTATTAGTACTCATAAATCTCTGTCTTCCACAGTTTGTCATCACACTTTTTCTAGTCTTGCCCTTGCAACCGAGATACAACTACTACAACTGGTATCTGCTCTGGCTTGCTACTTTTCCCATATTTCTGAGAACTTGAGAATCTCATGTTCTTGCTCAGCTGCTATAGCTTTGTGCCTCAAGCTACCTTAAATAAAATGCCAGCTGTACATGCATCTCAGTTCCATTTATGCTGTGTATAGCAAAATGGTGGCACAGAAGTTCTCAGACAATGTGCTAAAGGTTTCTATGGCCTCAGAAAAATCTCTCTAAATTTAATGGTGTTTTCTACTTGTATGATTTTACTTCCTGCAATAAACTGGTCAAACTTCTCATAAGTAAGGCCTTTTATAAAACATCTTTCAATTTTTAGATATCTTAGTACTGCAGAAAATCATGACTATTATGAGAAAATTATTGACAGAACTTTTATAGGAGTGCAATCCCAGTCCCAGGCATTGTATTACAGGGAACATACTGTCCAGTGTCTTATATATTTAATTTTCATTCACACCATAATATTTTGGGATGAAACAGCTGATCATCAGCTCCTTGATGTGTGTGATAATTGCCTTATGCTGCCATAACTATGTCCATGCTACAACTTTGTCTGGAAGCCACCCTGGGGCGGGTTGGCAACATTTCAGAGGTCCAGTCTGAAGCTCAGCAGCTGGTTTGCAAATCATAATTGACTGACTAGCTCTAAGTTTCAGTGTTGTTTCGCATTACAGGTTTTAGCCTTAGAGAAGTAATAGATAGTACAAGTGCCATTTTATCCTGCTTTTATTTAGTCACTTTTCTATTATTGTAATCTGCTTTTAAATCTACTTCTATTACTACAATCTACTCTTTCTCAATCCAGAAACAGGCACAGCACCTCCAGGGTGAGGTTGCCAGCACATTCTGAGGCAGTACACTTTTGTCTATGCAGATTTTGCTATAGGCTGCCTCCAATATTGCCTGGATCCCACAGAATACTGTCAGTACCTCTTGGAGACCACACTGTTGGTGCATTGTCACCATTATCCTGGAGCACTTGCCAGGATCCAGCTTTCGTTCTGCATCTTGAGAGTATTTCCACTTTCACCTAGTCAGGCACAGATAATCAGACCTTTGTTTGAGCTGCTGGAGTTTGCTCTCTGAAAACACATGGCTGGTCTTGCTTCTCCAAGCCATTCAACTAACAGGATTAAGTACTATTTGCAAAATGTCTGGGCACACACCCCCTACCCCCTAAAAAACAGGGGGGAAAAAAAAAGGAAATGCAGCCAAGTCCAGTTATTTTATCCTATGAACATCTGAGATGAGCACAGACTGACTCAGATGTTATAATATAGCATAGTTATGAGATGAAGAACACTTATCAAACATTTCTGTCAAACACTACCCCTGACTAAGAGCCAAAGGAGGACTTAGATCTGAGATTCTTCTGTCTGGCACATTCTAGTAAATAGAAACAGCTGTCCACGGATACATTTTGAAAACTGAATGACAGATATGTTGCAATAAACTTTTCCATTCTGTAAAGTAGTCAGTATATGGAGGAAAAAAAGGGTTTTCCTTGAAAACAATCTCTAAATCACAGTACTTTGTTCATCTTCAGGAAACTACTCAAAGCTTAAACAGAAATTCACACTATGTTGCTTAAAAATATTAGCGTTGTGTAGGATGTACTAAATACTAAATGTATTAATATTTCAGAAAAATCTTGTAATGATTCTGTTTTCTAAGTTAAAGCTAGCCATCTGTTCAAATGCTGAACATGATTTCCTCTTTCTCCATACTAACTTGGAAAAGGAAAACCAATTTCTCTGCATGTCTAGCAAGTGCACTTCTCCACTCAAAAAATATATTTTTGTTGGGGAAAAAACCCTTTCAAGACATCTGTAAAATACCTCAGTCAGAAAAATCATTGCTTGAAAATATTCTTATTTTCTTCTTGTGAAAAGAAGTGGTGAGCACGATCTTTGAGATACTTGGGACTCCTTGTTATTTGATACAAACCAAGAATTTCTGGAAATAACATGTAGACAGCACAATTTGCAGAAGACGTAATCTGATCACAAGAGCTGTGAGCTATGAAACAAGAGAGAGGATAAGGGCATCAGCATGAAAATAGGAGCCTGGAAAAGTTTCAAGATGTCAACAGAAGATTAGACTGTTTTTTGTAGGACTTTAGAAGTGAACCAAGAGCCCTACAAAGTAGGGAGAAGAGGTAGCATTAACACTGACTATTCAAATATTGCTACTATGGCACTGGCAAGCAGTGTCTGCATTACAGAATTCCACTGAAGGAATCTCTACCAAAGTCAAGCCATCTTTTGGGCTAAGCAGAGTCTCTTTTCTATTTATAAACACTAGAAAAGCTCCAGGGAAATTAACAGAAAATGTTGAAATTGTTGCTAAGTGTATTAATCTCTGCTACACTCCATGTTTGGCTGCAACAGGTGAGCGTTCTATCCAAACTGGCTGTCTGTCCTGCTTCCTCCTCCTCACAGCAGCTGTGATAGTTTTGGCTTCAGTTTTAGCTAGAACTCAGTTGAGCAGGCCCAGAGAGTGTGATGCGGATTGAAGGCGACAAGGATCACCGGACTTAAGCAACCAAGGAGATATTTCATATCATTTTGACATCAAATCAAGTATAAAAGAAGGTGTAGGAGGTGCCTAGCGCAGTCCCCTCCATGGCCAGGTGCTGAGCAGACCTGCTGTCACCATTGCTGGGGGTGTTGGGCCTCATCACCACTTCACAGCTGTTTGGTTTGGGAAGTTTTTTGGTTTAGTTTTTTGGTTTTGTTTTTTTATTATTGGTTTTCTCCTCTCTTGCCAGGTATCCTTTGGGGGAAGTCTGTTGGGGTGTTTTTGTGGCCTGGGTGTTTGGAATCTGTTGGTGGGTGGGCGACTCGGTGGTTGGTGGTGGTTTTTTCCACATTTGTGTATATATATATATATATGTGTGTATTATATAATATTCTGGTTTTAATTGTCTCTCTTTTGTATAAATATAAGAAGCTTACCATTTGGGGGTATTTTTTCTCCTTTTCTTTTTTTTCCCCTCCTCCTTCCCTTTCCCTAGGGGGGACTCTGACAGACTATTGGGCAGTTGGTATTTTGCCAAGCTAAACCAAAACAGCAGCCATTGCTAATCTTTGTTTTGCTTGCTTCTAAAGTTCAAATTGTAGCAACTCCACTGACCAGGCAACAGGTTCATAGAAGACAACAATGTAAAGATGTTGAAACCTGAATACATAAACATTCCAGTAAAGATAAAGAACAGCAATTTTTAATTTACTAGATAATCTAACTGCTAATAAAATATATTGTTTATAACACCAACATTTGAAAAATCTAGATAACTTACTCAACTTTGTGAGACAGAATATGGCAAAAGAAAGGGCAATCTTTTAAAAGATTCTGGAAATACTTCATTACAAAACCTGGAAATGGTGTCAGTGACACTCAATCTTCCCCTCCCTCCCTGACAATTTTCACCACCTGCTTTTAACTAAAGTATAAGCCAAGATTTGAAAACTGTTAATCACAGGGAAAACGCTCTGTACCGTGTAAGCTGCATCTCACAGCTACCAGACGTTCCAGCTGGGAAATCAAATCCTTACGCTCCTCCACACTTACCATAAGGGGTACCTTACCAGCTTTCTCTCTAGACAGCTATTCCTGATTACATCATGTCTCCATTCAGCACTCTGCCATGGCGTGGATCAGAGCAACAAAAGACATAGCCAGTTTCTCACCAGCAACCAGATAAGAAAGTTTTGTGTCCTGCTGGTAGATTAAAGTCACTGAAGTTATTAAAAGTCCTTTAGTTTACTTGGGAGTTAGATGTGTGGGCAGTGTGAGCCAGACAGCTGTGTCCTAAGGCTCACGTACCCGCTATGCACACACTGAGCTACCAACCTCATGCCCATAGTCATTTCTCCCCTTTCCCAACATGGGGCCTGCAAGTTACTAGCTGTGTCTGTGCCTGACTTCACCTGAGGTGCTGCTCAGAGGGTGTTTGCAGCTGGAGTGGGTGTGCAGAAAGGGGCTGAGGCAGGAGCCTGAGAGGGAGAACCCACAGGCACAGTCTGCAGGAACTGCTTCACGGGAGAAGCGTGCAGTTCACTGCAGGAAACTGGGAGCTTTAAGGCCTGGCAGCTCTTTCGAGATGAGGCCACCTGAGGCAGACAGTACTAACATTTTGTCATTCACCTCTGCAATAGTGAGCAGTAATCTCATGCTCCAGAAACAGACTTAGGATCAATGTTTAAAACAACCATCTTAAATTAATGGGCCACCCATGCCCAAATTCAAAAGAGGCATAAAGTCTTCCTTTAATGGCAAAGGCTAGAGAAGCCATAACATTTTTATAGTTGTTCATAGATGTCCCAAGACCCTAGTAAGAACAGTGAGACTTGTGAAAGAGAGTCCAAATGGAAAGCAAAATATCGTCAGCATCCATGGGAATGTCAATTCTGTAAAATTCACAGTCTTAATCAATGTTAAAGGTTTATATATTATGTATGTATTAATAACTTTTATTTAGCTATATATTATATAGATTACATATGCATACAAACTCTCTCCATATTTATATATGTATGAACAGCTGCTCATTCTCTACTGCATCTGTCAGATTTTAGGAAAATCAAAACAGTCTCAAAATACTAACAGTCATGCTTGGATTGCTCAGAATCTGACTGTCAAATCTACAGAAACTATATATAGTATTTAAGTTATATGGGTCTCATGAGAATTGCTTGAATTGAAGAAATGAACAGTTGCCTGTCTGTGTCAGGATGATGCAAACTGAACAGAACTAACTTCATGGTTATAGTTAACAACTACTTTTTCATATGAAATATGGTAATTTATCTAGCACTATCAAGGGATTAAATAGAGGGGATTTACAGTGTTTTTAAATAGATCCACCCATCATAAGCTACTATTATACTTACTATTATACTATACCACTAATGTGGTTTTTGAAATCTCAAACAGACATGAGTCTAACAGGACTATGCAAATTTTGATAGCCTGTAGTTCATCTCAAAGCTTCTAAACCTAAAACAGCTCCTATTGAACTGTATCTCAAATAATTTGGTCCCTAGATGTGAGGTTATGGTTGTAAAATTGTTCTCCCTTTAATTGCAAAAGTGGTTGTAAAAATTGTTTAAATTATTGATAAACATTTTCAAGTAGGAAAAACTACTCCAGTGATTAGAAACAACTACTTTTGTGTTACTTTGATATTCACTGTCAAGTGCCTGCTTTCTGCAGGGAGTACACGAAACAGAATAGCAACAGCAGTAGCCAAATAAACGGATTGCTAGAAATTTCTATCCTAGTTCATACAGAACAAGGTATTTTTTGTTGCTGACCCAGAATTGACAATGAATAAGATATTGTTCAGATAGATATACCTGTAAGTCACAACTTGGTCAAACATGTAATTTAAGCATAGGTCCCAGTTAAGAAAGAAAAAAGTCTTTCCATCCTAACCATCTGAAGAGGCTATTGATACCCACCACTACTGCTTGCACATGATATTAAGAGCCTCTCCTGCTTCAGAGTTCAGGTATGCACTTCTACCATTAACAGGAGCTCCCAGGATTTGTCCAAAATGCCACTCCTGCCTGCCCCTGAGAGAAGATCAACATTGTGGGTTAGGCTGGCTCATTGGTCACCGAGCTAGAAAGCACAACACTGCAATTCAACAGCTTGAACTCGCAGCCAAATTGTGACACATGGGTCTCATTCCATCCATCTGCTCCGAGGAGCACGTGCCTGCAAAACCCATGATGATCAGCATATCGCGGAAGTGCAGGAGAGAACTCACTGTGAGGGTGTGCGCCCATTAGTCTTACAATTCGTATCCTCTAAAGCTTAATTTCTTTGCCAAACATTTCTTCTCCATTACCTGCTATAAGCAGTCTCATATCAGCCCTGCATCTACAGCTACATATTCATACACACACACACACACACACACACCCCCATACACACACCGCTGTCTGTGTATATCATCTAACAAACCCAGGACTGTATACACACACACCATAGCCACAAAGCACATCAAAGGAAACTCTCCACAGCACAACACACCATTGACCATATGGATAAACCTTTGCTGATAAGGATGTATACATATCCTCCATATCCATGTACCTCAAGCAACAAACGCAGCTCCAATAAAAACACGTCATCCACCACACTCAGCCCTGTGCCTCCATGCAGAAACAGCCTGTCTGAGTGCCACACAGTACTTTACACATGCTGCTTGTGCTCTTCTGTCACCTCTGGAGTGCACAGGCTGTTCCAGACCCTGATGCTCTGTGTGTGTGTGTGTGTGTGTGTGTGTGTGTGTTGTGTGTGTGCACCCTCACACGTGCAAGGAATCCGTGAACATTAAGTGTCTAAGAGTGCACGTACATGAATGAAAGTGTGCTAGTGCATGCACGTGGTGCCTATAGGAGTGTGCGCCTGTGTGTGAATGGGTGTAGTGCGGGTGCGTATGTGACCACGGCATATACAGAGACATGTGCGCGCAGTGTGGGTGAACACACGTGGATGGAACACTATATATGGGGGTGTGTAGAGTGCTGCAGATACGCGCGGCAGTGCCTGTCTGTATAGCGGGTGTTCACACTCTGGGGTGCAGTGTGTGTAACCGCGTATGCAGCGCCCGTGTCAGCTTCTGCGTGCGTGTGCCAGTGTGACGGCCAGTGCGTGTGCGGGTCCCCTGCAGCCTGGGCGATGCTGAGTGCGTGCGGTAATGTCTCCCCGCAGCGTGGCTGGGATGCCCTGCTGCCCGCGCGGGTGCCCATNCCTGCCCGGCCCCGGCGGGACCGGCCCCGCCCGCCACGGGGGAGAGCGGGCGGGACCAACGGCCGCACGGCGGCCGCCGGGAGCGGGAACCGGGAACCGGGAGTCGACAGCCGGGAGCGGGAGCTGGGAGGCGGGAGCGGGAGTCGGGAGCCAGGGGTCGGCAACGGGACCCGGGGGTCGGGAGTCTGGAGTCGGGACCTGCGAGTCGGGAGCGGACCTGGGAGTCGGGAGCGGGACCCGGGGGTCGGGAGTCTGGAGTCGGGACCCGAGAACTGGGAGCCGGGAGCCGGTGTCGGGGGCCCTGCGCGCCCCGGGGCGGTGGAGCAGCGGGGGCAGCGGTGTCGCCCCTCCCGGCGGCCGCGGGCCGGTCCCAGCGCGGCTCCCTCTCTCTGAGCCAGCGGGTCAGCCTCCCGCACGGATACAGAGCCGCGGCTGCCGCCCGGGGATGGATGGGCCGCAGCCTGGCCCGCCGGGCAGAGCCTGCAGCCCGCTAATGTTTTCCACATTAAAATCAAATTAAAGTAGGTGATTATATGCTTAAGTGCTCCTGTGACAATGCACTAATCCGGTATGTTTAGGCTCTAGTGTATGTCACATAGAGGATAAAACCATTTTTTTCACAGGACATTGTCTGAATCATTTTTAGCAGCCTTATAATCTGCTCTGTTATTTGGTTATATTACCTTTTTTTTTTCCCTTGCAAAGCTTTAGCACATAATGTAAAATAGAATTATCATTTAATGAAGGTAAAATATGTAACGTGTCCTGTATCTACTTTACTGTCATTAGTTCTTCAATTTGTAATGAAGCCTCAATTACATTGGACTTATTTTTCTGCCTTGCCCAGAGTACACCAAGATAATCAATTTGAAATTGTTTGATTAGCAAAGCGAGTTTCAACAGAAGACCTTTGTAATTAACTCAGCGGTGGGTTTTGTTGGAACAGATACACTCTAGCAGCCAGTCACTCTGGGCTCTGAGAATTAGGCAAGAGAGATAAAAAACCAACAAACTGTTGCAGGTGTAGATCTCATGCTTGAGGTTTTTCCTTTCTAAGCACTGTATTTCCCTTCTAGAGTAGATACAAGTTGCAAGTTGTCCCCCCTCTGAGTCAGGAAGTGGATCACAGGCCCTCCGAAGTCTTCTTCCAATCTAAATTATTTTATGATCCTCTGATGAAAGACACATTTTGCAGCTGAGCAACTTGCATGATCTCTTTCTGGGCTGCTCTTTTGAAAAAAACATAGGAGAAAAAAAATCACTTCAACCTTATTACGTGGATACTTCATTTTTTAGGGAGCACAGGAAAAGCTGAGACGTAAACCTCTGTTAATTCCCTGGAAGTCAGGCTTTCATTTCCAAAATCTGACCCAAATCCCTTCAGCTACCACACCCAGGCTCCACCGCTTTGCAGGGAAATGTGCCTTTAAGAGGCTCTGGCACTGAGCAAGCACCACAACTGTTCCTCCATGGAGAGCAGATGTTGGGGCTTCAGGGTGACAGTCTGTTCCAGCGCAGACCTGGAAAAAGCAGATGTTTGTCAGGCTGCTTGGCTCTGACTGATTCCTGACTGGACCAGCAAAATGAGCAAATAGTATGTTGCACAACTAGGAACCTGAATAAGTTCAGCAGAGGATCACTCCTTGCATGTTGTTAGCTGCATTTGACACAAGTCCCCATATATCTCTGTGCATCTGCAAAGGAAATTTTTAACACTGAGTCTAGAGTTTGTTTTAGTCACTTTCTGAGGATATGTAAGCCAGAAAGTCTAAGGATAGGTCTCTTTGCTTTCAGCAAGAATTTTTTTTTTTTTTTAATTACTTGGGTTTTACCGTATAAATATCAGCACTAAATTTAATCATCCTGTGGAGTTTTTTTCTAGAGAATGTTTTTCAGGTTCGTATTGGTATGTGCCTGAACACAGCACAGGTACGTTAACAAAGAATTTCTTTCTTCAAAGAGCCGCACTAGTTAAATAGTTATTTGCATAAACAAACACCAATGAATAGTAAACATTCTGGTTAAATATTGCATTACTGATCATGTGCCTGCTTTTAGTGTCTTGCTTGCCATGAGTACATTCATCATTTTTCAACAGCATTATGGTGTAGAGAATATCTATTTTTGATATAAAATCAAGCACTAAAGAAAGATTAATCCTTTCAGGGCCATTTCTCAAACCTGGAAAGATCCAGGGGTAGTTTTGTCTTTGTGAAATCTCTCCTAGGCATTCCTGCACACATTCCTCTCTATCCTGCCTCTGTGATAATATCATGACTTTACTGCCCATATCAGAGTAAAGAAAGGAGATCTGCACACACTCCTATTACAGTTAATAACAAACTCCCACATGTCTGCATTTCCAAAGGATATTAATGTAATGTCTGCAATGTCTGCTCTCTTACACATGTGGTGGGCAGAGGCTTGTCTTGTTTCTTTCAAGCCTCGGAAGATGCACTTCATGCTTTAAGCCTGCCTTTCCTCCCATCCACTTATGCCAGTGCTACATGAACTAATAACTGTGCTTTTGCTCACCATTGTTCCTCACTGAGTTGTTTTTTACCAGTCACCTAGAAATAGTCATAGTACTGTTCATGTACAGTACATGGTTCTCTTCCCAAAGGATTGCACTGCGTGATAAATTCTTATGGAATAGAAAATACAGGGACTATCTAAAGAAGAAATGACAGATTCTTGTAATTAAAATGTGTCATGATGAGGCCACCACATCCAAACTCTACTTATTTCAGAATTTTAGGAATTTTATTAGCAGAACAAACTCCTAAATGGAGGTTCTGATCCTTTTCCTGCAAGGTCTTTAGATGGGAACGAACATCCAGGGTGTTCACAACAGGCAAACACTCCCCAGAGTATTCCAGGGGTTTAAAATGTTGGTCTTTTATTCCTGCAAGGAGAATATGCTGTGGCTCCTCACAAAAAACTTCAGTTAGCCTTATTTCTGGCACTCACAAGCAGGCTGTTGTTCAACAGGAACGTTCAATATTGCGCAATCCTTGAGGAAGGAATGATCTTGACAACTTGTAATGTGAGAAAAGATGGCTTAAAAAATAATCTCCTTCAGTCTGTCTTTCTCACTAGGAAAAGTCCAGCATCTACTGGTAAGGGCTGTTCCTGGTCTCTGCTTTTTAAAGTCAAATTACAGTGTCACCAAAATATGAGAGATATTTGGGGAACACGCCTGTGATGTGGTTCTAATACATTCATATGTGTATACTGAGCTTCAAATTGCAGCTGAGCCCTGAACACCAAAGTGGTGTGGATGGCAGATAACTGGTAGTGTTGCCAACATCATCGCATGGACACAGATAATGACTTCTTAAATAGTGCCAATTTCGGATCCATCTGTTTCCCCACTCGTTTTGGCAAGGCTTGTAACCCAGAGATGAGGAGCAGTGCAGGAACTGCAGCTGTGTCAAGCCAGAAACACAGATGATCTCTCTACTGCCACCAGCACACAAGTCAAGCATGAGGGCAGAGTCCATCCACGAGTGGTCTCTGACATCTGCTTTTATCTCACTAGTGAAAAACACCTCACTGAAATCAACCACAACACAGCTTGAATGTAACCTTTCACCTCTCATTTTGAAGTTAGCCATTTCTATTCCTTACCAGGGACCACTGCAAATGTATTTATCAATGAAAACACAAGGGAAGCTTCTAGAGAGTAAGCCTAAAATGAGTCTGTCTTACATAAATATCTGTCAACCATTGACTTGCTGGTGTTGAAAAAGACTTGCAGAAAGCTTGTCTTTAAAAAAATGTATGGTAATACAGGTGTTGCTTTTATCTTCTAGAAAGCAAAAGAAGGCATTATATGAGTTTTACTTCGGTGGTTTGGGAGTTTGGCAACTACATTGCACTAGCTTGGGCATTATTATACCTTTAACGGACTTAAAAACATGGTCAGCAGTATAGCAAGCAGGTTGATAAAGTTAAGCAAAAACTTCTTCAAGTCTTCTGAACTACAAGGAAGGAACTCTGCAATTCCCTTTCTCTTGAGTCTAAGCACTGTTTCATCAACCTGAAAGAACCAGAGTGACAGGAAGGTTAATGGGAGAGTGGTTTTTGGTAGCTGCTACAAGACAAATATATTCAATATATCTTATTTCCCTCCCTATAGCTACCCAAAGAGCAGGCCAGGCAGGCAGAGTCTGTTGCAGCAGCCCAAAGTCATTCACTCTGTCTTTGGCTATATTTTTTCTTCTACTGTCTCCTGGAGAGAACTTTGGAATAATCACAAGAGGCTCCCCTAGAGAACTCACTCAGGATTTATATGCAGTGAAATAAAGGCCCAGACAGGATTTTGGAAGCCTAGTGAGTGTCTTGTAGTTGTGCTGTGGACTACTGCAAGGATACATCTAAGCATGATACTTCAGTGTGGGCTATTTCACCTTCACATTTTCAAGAGGTCTTAATCCACAGTGTCCTTTTGTCTGAAGTTATTGCAGCCATACAGATGCTGAATGTGCATAAACAGAGTGTTTCATCATAGAATCTTTCTTTACTGGTCCAATATGAATAAACAACCTTCCTGAGTAATCTAAAAATAATTTACAAATTCAGACAAACAAGTTGAACACACAGGAAAACAATCAAACTTTTATAGGTCATTACTCCATCTCAACTCTCTGAGGTAACAGAAGCCCATTAATCTACAAGGAAGATGGCAATAAGCATTTATCTGAATACTGTTTTGGTTTAGTACTTCATCAACAGGGTGTAGATATAGGTCCGTGTTCATTGCAGAAAGTATAAGTAATTATTGAAACCATTAACCAAAGGAACGGATGGATTCTCCAACCCCTTGAAATTTTCTAAACATCTAAACATGTTTTTCTCTTTTATAGATAAATAGATATCTGTTCACTTATAGAGATATTCTCATTTGTACAAATATTTATCAAATGAGTTAGATAATAAAACAAGTTGAAAGTCTGTATCCTTCACTATGCAAATGGTCAGGCATCCAGCACCCCAAGTAGTCTTTTAGCTTACAAATATATTCAGAGAGGAAAGTGATGAGGTAAAATTTTTGTTGCAGTTGATTACTTAAACAACACTGGCAATTCCTGAAATCTTTTCACTGCTGCCATGTCGATGGATGGAGCTCTTTCTGAAAACTGGAGTTTCTTTGGGACCTCACAGGCAGGCATTGTGGCTCCTTAACAGGGCATAACAGCACAGAAGACCCAGCAGCACATCACGTTAGCTTAAGCTATTTAGCAGGATTAACCAAGGGCACAGATCTGACAGATTTAGATGAAGTGACTGAAGATGATACCAATACCAGGTGTCTGCTCCATGCCTCCTGCTTGATGCCTCAGCAAATATATGGCCTGTGAAACAGGCTGGCTGAGGTTCAGATTTCACATTATTTGGCCCTCTCTTGGTTGGCAGAAACATAGGTTGGACTTCAGTGCCAGCAGTGTCTCAAACCTCTGCATTTTGGACACCCAGATCCTGCCTGTTGGTGGTCTCAGCAATGAGGAAGTGGCAGCACAGATTTCAGAGCAGGAAGGATGCCAAGAACAAGCACCTCAGGGATCTGGAATACATACTGAGTGTACTGTTTGCTGCAAAATAACACCCTGGCCAATAAAGCTGACAAGCAGAAATTACTTTCCATATGTCAGTAGGAGCTACTTATTTTCTAATGTAAGATGACTTTAACGTAGGGTGAAGTGCAATGAAAACAAAAATTTTTGAGAAAATAATTACTTCCTTACTGGAAGAAATATACTATAAATGAGAGGCATATTTTGTATGTGTTTTGCAAAAATCAGGTGTTGACTATACATGGATATGCAGTCAGGTCTTGTCAGATACTCTCATGAAAACTTCTCATCTGAAGGCAAAAATTTTAGGCAATTTTGCAAACAGGTTCAAAAACTGTTGTTACAGACAAATATAGAAACAACTCTAACCTGCCTACCATTTAGGAATACAAAATACTACAGGGTTTGGTTTCACTGGACTGATTGCATTTAGGCTATGAAGAGTCAAATTAAAAAGAGGCTGAATTTCCAAAGACACATGCAAGCATCCCTTACTCTGAAGGCCCACTCTGAATCCAAACTAATTCTAGAACCTTGTCAAAGCACAACTCCATGGGAAACCCAGTACCCAGTCCTGGGACCACATGCCTCATCTCTTAAGAGGCATGGAGCAGCCATGCTCATCAAACAATTCTCCAGATTCATTTCTCCATGCAAAATTAGAGCAAGGGAAGCAGAACTAGGTGAAGATAATGCCAAAGCCAAGCAGCCCAGATGTCAAACAATCAAGGACCTTCCAGGAGAAGCCCTACTAAGAGACTGTCTAGTCTCTCTTTACAGGAGCACCACCACTCCTAGACAAGTGTCAGAGACCAAAATGGTTAATGGCTTAAACATTGCAAAGATCATCAAAAGACTTTTGTCAAACTACAAAAAACCCTGCAAATCCTCCCCCTCCCTGAATATGGCTGGGAAAGGAGAAGTGGATGCTATTTGCCAGCTATCCCAGGTGCAGAAGTGTGTGCATACCTGAAGCTACAAACTGGATATAGGGATAAGGGAAGAGGCTGACAAGAGACAAGTCCTTTGAGATGGGATAATCCTTCTTATCATGACAACCCTCCCCTACATGATCACTCTGCTGTGAAGACCCCTCTGGGGAGCATCAAAGACTTGTAACATGTCCTGTGACATCATCCACTGTAAACGCCCTAGGGGAGGTACCAGCATTCCCACCTGAGTTTGAATAACTCATGAAATCTTGGAGGTTTTTGAGGATCAAAGCCATCACTTTTGACAGGACTGTGACCACCACTTCAACCAACAGACATGGAAGCTGCAACTGCCAAATTTCTTTGCTAGATCCAGTGGGTGGTGACTCTGTATATCTTAGGACCCTTATTTTTCTTTCTCTTCCTTTTCTTATACATTTCTTTAGTGTTGTTTTTATGCTTTAATATTGCTGTATTACTATAGATGATAACACCCAAAACAGCAACATGCCTGTTTACCTCTGAAACAAATTTTTTCTAAACTGAACTCTACATATATATGTTTACAAACACTGATTATTCAGTGTCGTTCACTCTAATCCACTCCAAGGGATTTATTAACAGGAGCCTGGGTTACCCTCCCCTTCTGTCACAGGTCATAACAACAAGAGAGGCAAAAAAATTACACATTTTGGCAAAATTTGCTGGTAATGTTAGGTATTATGCTCTTAACTGTCACTCTTTGATTTCCTGTACAAAGTTAATTTATGTCTGGGTAGAGAGTCCCACAACACATGTCATTTCACACTCTACAGCACACACCCTGTGCCAAAAACCCTTTACATTTCCTGCATCTCCCCTCACTTAAGGGAGCTAACAACAACCCCCACTAGTTTAACATTTTACCAGCTGAAGCCATCCCTCCTGCTCACTTCTGCATTTGGCATATGTGGTTGTTCCAGATTTGCACAGTCCTGTGTTCTTTAGACAAATATGAAAGGGTAACATGAACTTTGGGGATATACTAGAGAAGCCAATATCCTCACAGCATTTCAGCTGCTTTGCTTTCCCTTTGATACATTTGACCCTTCAGTCAAGCAGTGGAAATTATCTGGATTACACTGACTTTTTTTTGCAGTTGCTTTTCTCCCAGTTGACCCAGTTTATCTTTTACTGGATGTGCTGATGCCTGCTATATGCTGTTATACCACAGTGAGGCAGGTATGCTCAGCAAGTTCTTTCCAAGCCTTTGGGATTAACAGTTTGTTTAGTATTCCTCCTACACCCTGTCATGCTGCCCTATGTGATTTCAAGCAGAAAGCAGTGATTATTCAGCATGCTGCTCCCGTTACTTTTGAATTTGTTTGTCTGACTCGAGAGGGGCTGAACTAAGACTGCACAGGCTCAAGGACTTCCAATTCTCTCAAGACAATTGTTTTAAGGTACTAAATATTGTTTCTGTGCAGAACAAATCACACAGGACACACTGCTAAGTTTTCCAAAGGGCATAATTAAAACACACAAGGCTTAATACAAGCACTTGATTGTAAAACCAAATTAAAACACTCAGTATTTTGGCAGCTGTAGTATCAGCAACTCAGAAAACTAAAGGAGTAATTTTGTAAACATACTATACATCTCATGCCTCTCTGAGATCCCCCAATCTGAGATTCCCCCAATATATACAAACAAAAATCATCCCAGCACAGTTACTCCTTACATAAACTTGAATAGAGAGAAAAATCCTGTCTGCCATTCTCAATTGCTGCTTCAATTCAGACGGAAAAAATGGACAAAGAGTTGTGAAATGAAAAAAGTAAAATAGCGAGGCTCTGGATTTTCTTCCATATATTTGAGAAACATTATACTATGACTGACTTGAAGCAGACATGAAGAAGACAGAGGGGACCAGTGGCTTTGGGTATGTTATCCAAAGCTGGGTCTCTTCCCAGGTAAAGAAAAATGAGCTGAAATAGATTTTTCTTTAGAATTTGCCAAGTCAGTGATGTTGAAATACTTTGTGGAAAGGCTGTGACACTGGCAAAGTTCCTGCAGAGCCCACACATGTCCTAAACAGTCCCTCAGCACCACTCCATTGCCATCTGACAAGGAGTCATGCACCAGCAACACAAGTTATATTTTCAACTTCTCAGGGGCCCACAGGCCCAGAATTTCCAGGATGTGAGACTTACTGCTTTCCCTAGCACCAAGGCTGCAGTCCCTTTCATAGAAAATCTCATGCATGGGAGTTTTGTAGCAAGGTGGAACAAGACCAAAATATTAAAATGCCTTGTAATGGTGTCAGATGAGCTCCCAGCAAAACCTCCCAACTCAGCAGTTGCTCAGTTGGCTGCTGGGTAACCTGATGTGAGCAACAAACATTTCTTGTGCAGGGATGTGGGCTGTGATTGTTGTGGCGGATTGCAAATGCTAAATAGATCAAGGAGAGGGAAATAGCAGCGATGGATGGACTGAGAGACTCACTCTGAACAGTGTTTTCTTGAAACCCAGAGGTATATCTCTTTGTTTTATGATAGCCTTTTGCAAATGGGGGAAGATGACAATACTTAAAGAGTACTCATACTATCCTTGGCAAGAAAAAGCCTAAACCACCTAGAGATGTGGTGGCTCTTATTCCCTCTTCCCTCTGACTGCCTTTTAACTGGCAATCAGAAGCAAAGTCAAGATCTAGGGAAGCACGAAGGTGTCCATCCTAGAAGCACACATGACCCATCTGCTGGGTGCTGCTGTTCATAGGAATTCCTCTTAGAAGTATTGAAAACAACAGGTCCAAGTAGCTTGGGAAGATGAGACGCATTTCCTGTGCAGCTTTATTGACAAGTGACACAAATGTATGTGCACTCTTTCTATTCTGCTGTCTTGGCAGAGACTGTCCACACTAGAAACCTGGATGCTGGCAGGTGCAGCAATGCAAAGCTCGGCCCAGGCTTCAAAACCCGTCCAGCAAGTAGAGAATGAATGACCATGTAGAGAATTCCATGGAGGAATCTCCAGGGTGGCTGCCACTTTGACACACTTTCCATTGTGAACCAAAGGCAAGGTTTTATTTGCAGGCTGAGTCACATAAGTATTTTGAGGAAACAGAGCAAGAGCTGCTGTTACTGAAGGAGATCCCCCAGCAGTACCATGAAATCCTTGGGTGTTCTCCTCTCAGTATCCCAGCTGCCTTCTGATACCCCTTCACTCTATTTCCTTCCATAATCTCCCTTTCTTCTTTGCTCCATCTCCCCCAGACCTGGAAGAGCACTGGCCAAAGACAGGCTAGGACGTGGCAGCAGCTCCCCTGGGGAATGCAGGCGGTCCATTGCCTGCTGCTGGTTGTCAGCCTCGTGGGCTCCACTTCCTGAGCTCAGCAAAACTCTGCCCCCGCCACAGGTCCAGCTCAAGGCCACTGCCCGTACACCATTGCCTCTCACTGCCTTTGGCAGATGGGAATTGATAACTCTAGAGGCCCTTTAGCAAAAAAGATCCCATCCCTAGCACTGTTCGTTTCATCCCTGTCTCTAGCCATGCTCAGAGGGCAGTGCATGGGCTGTGGGACTACAAGCCTCTGCTGGGGCCTTTCTGGAAAGCACAAAACAAGCCATAGCTGTGCTTTGCTTCATTCTTCAGGCAAAGGCAGCAGTAAAATTACGGGCTGTGGAGCACCCTCCCTGACACCAGGAGATGAATTCCACCTCTTCCCTGTCCTCCAGGTCACCACAGCTTGTAACATCCTTGGCTGACCTCAATGACCCATCAACACATGTGATCAGAGCAGCAAATAGCACCTTCCTATCTTCACACACCCCTACTCTGGGTTCACTGGTCACTTTGCTGCAAAGGGCACAGCAGAAATAGCGTCTTTTCTGCACTTGACACCTGGCTGTGGCAGCCTGGATGGTGCCCAGCTGGCTGGAGCCCTTCATAGCCTGGAGACCTGAGCCCATGCCCTGTGGGGAAGGACTGGCTCCTTCCTGGGGCAGCATGGTTCACAGACACAGCCTTCATTTCTCATTTTCAGGCAAGTGAGACACCACCCAATATGTCATGCAGACCCTGGGAAAACAGCACCAGAAGCATCAACCTTCCCTGCACACAAGGCCAAAAGGCAGATACAACCAGAGCAAGAGTGAGTGAGAACTACTCTGCTAGGCTTCAGCTGTTCCAATGCAGCCAAGGAGGCTGTGAGACACATTCCCTTTCTTTGGAGCAGGGCTATCTGCATCATTTCACGCTTGGCAAAAGCACAGCCAATTCTTTTATCTCTTTCATTACCTTATAACATTTTCTGCCATTATCCTTTCGGTCACCAGTAGATGGTGATACTTTATCTCCATCCAAGATGCATGTGTGCATTGGAGAGCTAGGGAGGCAGTACGACAGCGTTTGAGAAGAGATTGAAAAATAAAAATAAATCCAAAACTCAGGCTCCAGATATTCTTCTGCTTGTGCAGTCACTGATTTTGGATATCCAGTTAATATCCCCAACCTCACTTGGGGATCCAGATTTCTAGAGCTGCAAAAGCTGCAACTTCAACTGTATCACAGTGTGATCCTTTGTGTGTACTTGAATAAGCACATGAGGGAGCCTGAAGGCACAGCTTTTCCTGGAATCTGCATGGTCTGAGCATCAAAGAGATGAAAAAAATTTCTTTATCTCCAAGAACACAAATAACATTCTCCTTGTCTTCAACAAAGCAAAATCCTGGAGGTGCTTGGCAATTGCATTGTCTCAAAAAGCTTCCTTTATTTTACGGACTTCTCTTCCCACTGCAGGTGAAAAATAGTGTAAATCACTGATCTACACAGTCCTCTGTGGAAAATGTATTCTCACACTTCCAGCTCTTACAAATTGCCTTCAGAGTTGCACTTGTACAAGAGCTAAGCTGATCATAATAAATAAACAAATAAAAAGAAGTAGAGCAGATCTAGCTAAATGCTGCTTAACGTTGCAATGGCTGTATTTTTGTCATTCCTGATCTATCTATCTATCTATCTATCTATCTATCTATCTATCTATCTATCATTTACTTTGGGCAAGGCTGATGTGGTTATGAATTATGTGGTCGTAAGCACTGGCAAAGGGTGGCAGGGTAAGAAAGCCCTGCCTAACACTTAAGCTGTGTGGCTGGCCTAGTGCCTCACAGGCATGATAGGAGTGACTGAAAAAATATGGACCACAGCAGATCTTCCCCCTTTATTGCTCCAATTACAGGCCTGATCTTCCTTTCTTAGACGCTATGTGGGTTGCATATATGAACATTTTTTCTGTCCTAAAACCCTTGCTAACACACTCTTACCCATTCAGCTGGGAGCCGTTTTTTGGCAGGTGCATGTCTTAGATGTTCCCATCTCCACTGTCTGAAGAAATTACTTTTCAGCCTTGGCAACTTGTCCTCGTTTAGCCTGGATCCACTCCAAAGGTGTTTCAAGTTGTGGCTTCAATGCCACCAGCCTGTACAGGCATTTCACACCTTGGGAATTGTCTGGCTCATGGCCTATGAAGGGCAACAGCAGACGCCAAACCTGTAGACACCTCATGGTAGGAAGGGTAGAGCACAACTCAGATCTCAAGAGACTGGACTCAGTTCAGCAGTTTGCATGGGGAATTAAAATACCAGAGAATCCCAGAATGGGTCATGTTGGAAGAGACCACAGTGGGTCATCTGGTCCAACCTCCCTGCTCAAGCAGGAGCATCCTAGAGCACATGGCACAGGATTGAGTCCAGTGAAGTTTGTGGAGTTCTCCAGTGAAGGACATATTCTCTGGGCAGTCTCTTTCAGTGCATAGTAAATAAGCTCTTCCTCATGTTCAGGTGGAACTTCCTGTGCACCAGTTTTTGCCCACTGCCTCTTGTCCTATTGCTTGGCACCACCAAGAAGAGCCAGGCTCCATCCTCTTGGCACCCACCCTTCAGATACTTTTATACATTGATGAGGTCCCCTCTCAGTCATCTCTTTTTGAAACAGAACAGGCCCAACTCTCTGTCTTTCGTCATAACTGAGATGCTCCAGTCCCTTAATCATCTTCATAGCACTCCACTGGACCCACTCCAGGAGCTCCATGCCTCTCTTTTACTGAGGAACCCAGAACTTGTTACAGCACTCCAGATGTGGCCTCACTAAGGATGAGTAGAGGGGCAGGATCACCTCTCAACCTGCTGGCAATGCTTTTCTTAATGCATCCTAGGACACAATTGGCCATCTTGGCCACAAGGGCACACTGCTGGCTCATGGAGAGTTTGTCATCCACCAGGACCCCCAGGTCCTTCTCCACAGAGCTGCCTTCTGGTAGGTCAGCCCCCAACCTGTACTGGTGCATGGGGTTTTTCCTCCCCAGGTGCAGGACCCTGGATTTGCCTTCAGGCAGTTTTTCTCTGCCCATTTCTCAACCTGTTGAAGTCCTTCTGAAGGGCTGCACAGCACTTTGGAGTATTGGCCATCCCTTCCATATTTGTGTCATCAGCCAACTAGCTGAGGGGACATCTGCCCCCTTCATCCAATCACTGATGAACTTGGGGGACATCTCTAGTGACAGATGTCCAACCAGAGCCTGTGCCACTGATTACAATCCTCTGGGATCTGCCATTCAGCCAATTCTCAGCCCACCTCACTGTCCACTTATCTGGCTCGCACTTCCTGAGTTTGCCTATGAGGATGTCGTGAGAGACAGTGTCAAGAGTCTTGCTAGAANCACAGCACTTTGGAGTATTGGCCATCCCTTCCATATTTGTGTCATCAGCCAACTAGCTGAGGGGACATCTGCCCCCTTCATCCAATCACTGATGAACTTGGGGGACATCTCTAGTGACAGATGTCCAACCAGAGCCTGTGCCACTGATTACAATCCTCTGGGATCTGCCATTCAGCCAATTCTCCGCCCACCTCACTGTCCACTTATCTGGCTCGCACTTCCTGAGTTTGCCTATGAGGATGTCGTGAGAGACAGTGTCAAGAGTCTTGCTAGAATCCAGGTAGACAATATCCACTGCTCTCCCCTCGCCCATCCAGATAGTTGTCACATCCCATAAGGCAATCAGGTTGGACAAGCATGATTTACCTTTAGTGATTCCATGCTAATGACTCCTGATCAACTTCTTGTCCCCCATTTGGACAGAGATGGCCTCCAGGATGAGGTGCTCCATCACCCTTCCAGGGATTGAGGTGAGGCTGACTGGGTCCTCCTTCTTACCCTTGTTGAAGACTGGGGTGACATTTGTTTTCTTCTGGTCCTCACACCTCTTCCAATGGTCACAACCTTTCAAAGATGATCATGAGTGGCCTTGCTATGATGTGACCCAGCTCTCTCAGCACTCACAGATGCATCCCATCATGGCCCATGGACTTGTAGATGCCAAGTTTGCCTAGATGTTCTCAACTCAATCCTCCTTGAGAAAGGCATAGTCTTCCTTCCAACATTTCTTTACCTTTTTCCTCTGGGTCAGAGATTCCTGGGGGCTGGTCTTGTCAGTCAAAACTGATGCAAAGAAAGTGTTCAGCACCTTTGCCTTCTCTGCATCCTCTGTTACCAGGGTACCTCCTCCATTTAGCAACATGCCCCCATTATCCTTTCCTTTCCTTTTGTTACTGATGTTTTTGAAGAAGCCCTACTTGTCCTTGACATCCTTGGCCAGATTTAATTCCAGATGGGTCTTGGCCTCGCTTGTCTCATTTCTACTTACTCTGACAACCTCTCTATATTCATTCCAAGTGGCCTGACCCTTCCATCTCCTGTGTATTTCCTGCTTATGCTTGAGTAATGACAGGAGTTCTTTCTTCAGCCAAGCAGGTTACTTGTCCCCTTTGCCTGTTTTCTTTCTCCTTGGGATGCATCGTTCTCGAGCCTAAAGGAAGTGATCCTTGACTATCAACGAATTGTTTTGGATTCCTCTTCCCTGCAGGGCCTGTTCCTATAGGATTCTTCCAAAAAGATCCCTTAAGAAGCTAAAGTTAGCGCTGCTGAAGGTGGTGGTTGTAATATTACTTGCTTCCCTGCTTCCTCCTCACCCAATTCTGAACTCCACAACATGAGCCAATAACATTCCTGGTTACTACTAGTATGAGCCCATAACATTATTATGAAATTAGGGATCTAAAATCAGTTCTCCCTCTTCCACTAACAGTACACATAGCCCAGCAAAATGGGCATCTGAGAAGAAAGTGGCCTGAGTTAAATGCCCCCAGTTACAGGACATAGCCATCAGTTGGGTTCCAGTCTTACCTACTGCACAGTTAGCAGCAGTTAGCTGGTTTTTCCCTCACAGTACAATTTCCAGACAACTAATTTGGACTCAAAATATCGCCCTCTCTTTAGGGTTTGAGAAGACAGAAACACAAATTAGAGAGGAACTGTTCAGATTTAGCAAGAGTCTTTAAACATTTCACCCAACGAAGAGAAAAAACATGGGATTTATGGGATTTTAGAATCCCATAAAAGAGGCAAAAGCCACCCAGGCAGACCTCAGAGAAAGACCTCCAAAATACATGTACAGAAATAGGAGATAAAACAATGAAGAACAGTCAGTTCCCAGAAACTCCTGCCCAGAGCAGTAAGGATGAGTTTATGCTGGCCAGGTCCAGGAGGGAGGGAAAAGAGCAGTAAAGGCTCCGAATGCACCCTGGGGAGGGAGCAATGCCTGTCAACAGCCACAGTCTGTGTGTTTCTCACCTTCTGTGAAATGAAGCCCCAATGTGAGCCTCTCCTGCCTGTGTGGGGAATAGCTGACTGCAGCAGCTGGCAAATGGCTCTGGTGAGAGCAGTAAGAGGTATCATTAAATTTAAAAAAAAAAAAAAGTGAGAGCAACAGATCCATTTGACAGAAAAATCACATCAGAAGCAGGTTATGGGGAAATGCCTGTGGTGAAATTGCAGCTTAGGGCTAAAGAGGCACCTGCTGTGCCCGCTGTTAATTAATTGTCATGGCATCAGATGCTTCCAGAAATGCCTCACCATGGCTATGCAGCACACGATTGTTAAGAGGTGTGCCTTGCCTGTGAAAAACTACCACTTGAGGCATCCCTCCCAGCAGCTTGCTGAGGAATAAAACTCCTTTAAGCCATCTGGTGGGATAAACACTCCCAGTTAGCCTGGATCCTGCAGTCCTGGAACAGGTGGGGATTCAACAGCCTGGGCCAGGGAGCCTTCAAACTTTAATCATCTTAAATTGGTGGTCTTGACCCAGTCACAGGAGTTGCTGCTTGTGGGAGATGTTCCGCATGTAAGTGCTCCACACTGGTTTGGTGTTGTTTGCACCACTCTGTTAGATGATGGGTCACACAACGCCATGATGGATAGTAGAGCCAGGCCAGCCAGAAGTGATGGCAGCATCTCCTCCCAGCTCTGCACAAGGCTGTGGAGGAGAAACATGAGTGCTCAGAAGAGTCACTCAGACCCTGACCAGCAGCATGCACTTTCCTGGAGGCATGTGCCAGCCAAGGACTCCTGCCTTCCTTTCATGCTGCCTCCCAGCCTGCCATCATTGGAGGCTCAGTTCACTCTTTCTGCTGGGCAAAGCCTTAGAGCTGTCCCCTGGGTCAGGGTCCATCCCCTCCACCCTCCCCTTGTCCCACAGAGGGAACTGTGGAGGCTCCACTGGCCTCTGCCTCCATCCTTGTTTATCCTGCTCCTCATCCCACAAGCCTGGTGTCCTCACTGCCTCTGCCCAGATAGGACAGGCAGTTGGCAAGGGATGGAAAGCCTGGGCCAGCACTGCTCAAGCATACTCAGTCCCAGTGCAACATCAGGAGCAGCATCAGGCCTGTAATACCTTTGTCTCTTCTCCTCTCAGCACCAAAGTTTTTTTATTCTCTCTTACCAGCCACCCCTCTTATCCCTTAATTTTAGCCATGAGTCTCCTATCCCCATTTGTAACATACTGTCAGAAAGATATCTGCCATGACAGCACCTCCCATCCTGAGCCCCTGCCACATTCCAGGGATGCAGTCAGCCCCAGCTCTGTGGCATTTCAGCATCAGATTTATTATTAATTATCTGTCATTATTACACAGCACCTACGAGCCCTGGCCACCTAGCAAAGCCCACGCAGAATATTAAAATGCTAATTTCCCTCAGAGATGAGAACTTGCTGGTGTCTCTCTGCTCATTTGTTTGCAAATGTCGTTTTGCTGTCGAGGCTGTATTCCCAGCAGGCATGGCAAGGGAATGCTTGCATAAACAGCCCCTGTTTAAGAAACCATGTATCTCACACATTTGTGCATTATAGCCCTAATCGGGATTACAGTGACACTATAAGAAAAACGTTTCATTTTTGTCTGATGCATTTTTAAGATTTTATGGTGCCTTCAGAACGCCTCAGTGCAGCGACAGCTTTAGGATATATTGTGAAAGATGCAATTTCCGCCTGCAAAGCATGGTTTAGCTGGCTGTAATAACTTATATTAAGGCACAGCTCATTTTTTTGCCTCTGTGTAAGCCTCCAAATGGCGCGCTGGTGTGTGACTGCTGCAGCTGTCCTGGGTTTTGCCCTGGTATCAGGTTTGCACTTGCAGAGCGGGTGGCAGCGCAGCTCTTGGCAGAGATGGCTGTCCTGGGCCGGGTGCCAGCACCCACCCGAGGCAATGGAGCCCTTGGCGTTGCTGCCAAAGGGCTCAGGGGCTGACACCTTCTCTATTGAGACAGGACAGTAAACCCTCTGTTTTTATGACAGTGATTAGTAGGGCATGGTTTTGAACACTAAGGATAGGTTGGTGGAGAGGGGCTCAGGAAAACAGAGTGAAAGGCTGCAGCCCTGCAAGCAAAGCAAAGATGTGCTGTCATTCCTTTCACCCCTGCACTGAGTTTCCTTGGAGTGCTGCATGTGAGGTGCTGATCTCCTGAGCATCACCTTCCCTTCTCTCTGCTGAAGCATCTCCTGAAAACACCTGAATTGCCTTCTCCTCAGCTGTATGTTTTCCAGCAGTTGATGCAGCATGGGAATTGTTTCAGGCTACATTTTAAGGTAACTAAGCCAGCATTCAGTTATATGGCAAAAGGAGAAAAAGAACTTGGCACAAACAAAAGCAAGTACGGCAGTTCAGCTCAAAACAAACAAGTTAATGAAACCAGGATCTCTCCCTGCAGGTATTTTTTATGAGAGCCTGCCATTATTATCTCTCTGCCACTGAGCAAGACTGGCAGTGTTATCTCAAGTTGTGCAATACCCTGAATATTTAGAACTATTTCAACAACTCTGTATTGTGGGAGATAGAGAAACACAGCCAGGAAGCAGCTTGGAGAGCAAGATGGGCAGTTTTTATAGCTTTATAGCAAGTGTCACACACATGTCTAGCCCAGGCCACTTCCTTAAACTTCTTTTTAAGGTCATGGTACCCATCCCATTTACAAATACCTGCCTTACCTTAGGACTACATGTCTGCCTCCAGGTGCTGTTATTAAGTGATTGCAGTGGGGTTTGCTGCTGCCAGATGGGATTTCATGTAATGAGTAATAATCCCTTCCCCAGGTTAGCGATGCAATCGTCTTTGCAAGTGATTAAAAGTTTATTACAAAAAAGGCATAGCACACCTGAGTGAGATAAGAGAGCCAAACAGACTGGGATAATCTGTGGATAAAAAAAAAAATCAAAGTTAAGATTAAGCAAAAGGCATTGCAGGTACTGGTTCCAGTAACTCTCGGTGTTAGAAGAAGTCACTGTCACAGGAGCCAGAGCTGATAGCTGAGGATGTCTGTCTCCTGGTACCAGAACTTCTCCTAGCTTCATTTCTGAACTGCCCACATATAGCTTTAATTCAGAGATAGTTCAAAATGTACAGAAGGGTCTGAGCAGACATATTGCCTGGCTTTGCATGCATGGATGAGCTGGAATGCCACAAACTCCCAGAAAAAAACCCTCAAAATCTGTCTCACACAACTGCCAGGGTCACAACCAGGCACAACCAGGGTCCAGTACTACTCCAACCTGCCCAGCCACAAAACTCACCCTAATCCAGTCTTACTGGGTACAAAACAAAAATGAAGAGGGAAATAAAATTCAGAACCATGCCCATGATGGGTGAGGCAGAGCAGTTTATTTCAGCCGTCTCTGCACTGAAAAGAAGGAGAGTAAAGAGAAGACAGACTGAGCCATCAGAACAAACAGCAGTTGAACCCCACGGGAGGGTTCTTGCTCTCCTGGTGAAGCCCAGCACATGCTGCCTGGGGCTGCCTGGTGTCCTCACTGGGATTCACAGATGAGCCTCTGCAGCAGAGCAGTAGGTGAGCACGGTAGCTGAGGAGGGAAGCTGGTGGAGAGCATGGAGCAGCCCAGCTTAGCTACAGCAGCCCCATGATATGTGAGCCAATCTGCTGTGCCTGCTGGTGGTGCTAATGATGCTTGACCCAGCAGGCTGGGCTCTCAGAGTGCCTCTGCTCTGCACATTAACTTAGTCTCTAGCATTATCTGACAGCTCAGACAAGAAGAAGCCAAAATACATGTCTAGCAATCTGGAAAACAGATTCCCCATGCAAACAGCAAGACTCAGGCAAAACCACCACTTATCTCCATGGCAGAGACAGGGGTAGGAAGGCACGCACTGTAAATCACAGTGTTGTTCTTTCTGCACCATGAACATGTACAGATCCTCTTTGCCTGGTTGCCTGGGCCCCAGACCACAGGAACATTCTGGTATGTAAACATATTCAGGCACTGCTACTCAGAGGCACAAAACTGCCAGCCAACTCACTGACATCTGCCCCATCATGTCCCCAAAGCGCCCAGCTGCCTGTCACCCCTTCCCCAGACAGCCCTCATTGCTCTGGTCGCCCCAGCTGGGCAGTTCAGCCACTCCTTTCCTGCCTGTGAGAGGTCAACCTCAGCTCCAGCGTTGGTCCCAGCACAGGCAGCTGAGGGGCTCATCCCAGGGGCTGCTGCCCTTAGTGGCCTTGCCCTGTTGACCACACAGCCAATGCTCCATGGTGGCATCATCCTCATGCCACCCTCCTGTAGCCCCAGAGGAAAGGTACTGAAGATGCCTGCTTTGGCAGGAACGTGCCATGCTCCTGAATCCAGCACAGCTCAGGGGCTGGAAAACTGCAGAGAACAGGCTCATCCTGGGATGGTGGTCACTGCGGGCCCTGTTGGAGATGGGCAAAAGCTGGGCACAGAGGCAAGATGTCAGCATCAGGATGCACATGAATGCCAGGCAATGGCAGTTCAGGGAATTTCAGGGCTTCACTTTGAGGGCCATATACCTCTCCAAGCTGGCCAGAGCAATAGGGTTATGGAAACACGTTAGACAGTAATGCAGCCTTCAGCCTCACCAGCTGGAAGCATTTTAGTGATGGGTCCTCAGCCCTCAGTCCTGTCAGAAAAACAGTATTGTCTCTGGCCAAAGCGATACTACCTAACCACAACAGCTTTCCTTTTCCAGCTCCCTCCGGGGCTCCATCCATCCCATGGGATTTGCCAGCAGATGGCAGACAACCCCTGGCAGACGTCCTCACCAGCCAGCCACAGAGATCCTGGCCAGCACTACTTGGCTACTGAGCTCCTCAGTCCCATCTGAACAGCAGAAAGGTCTCCCAGCTCTCCTACCCCTTTCTCAGTGCTATATTTAAGGAAAAATATTATCAAACACACTGTGCCAACACCAAGGAGTGATCAGATACTGCACAACAGACTTCAGATTTGGGGCTCTGTACACAGGCCAAGACAAACCACATTTACAAACCCCATCATAACACCATCAAGGTTGCTGGCAGAGAGACTTGCCAAGCAGAAGATGGTAACAGCTAGGGACAGGCATTTCATTTTCAGGCCTCAAGAAACGGTTTGCAAAATCAAAGCCAGGATGCAACAGTTTTGCTCTGAAGCTTCCCAGTGAAACCAGTGACAAATCTGCTCTGAAAGGCTCTAGGAAAGGAGTTGGCTCAGATCTGTGCTCAAATTATTTGTTGTTTATGTGAGAGGTTTTAGCCAAACTCCTGTAGAGAAATGTGAATTTCAGATTTGTATGTAGTTGTCTTAAGAGGGGAAAACCCACAAAACAAACCTTAAGTGATAAACAGCACCATCTTCCTAAAGACCATCCCCCTTCTGGCAGGGCTGCAAGCCCTGGCTCTCCAGGGTTTAGCAGGAGTTATGGCTGGTACTGGTGCTATGGCACTGGCTCCGTGGGTGTCTCAGCTCAGTGGAGCAGCCCCAGCTCTGTGGGCTGCTGGGCTGGGCAGAGGGATTCATGGCTCTTCCCGCTCCTCCAGCCCGCACCACATACTCTCATCAGCTGCCAAAGGGCGTTGCACATACCCTCTATGTTACTCATGCTCTGGCACCTGGGATGTGCAGGGCCTGGGCACCCACAGCCTGAGGTGTTTCTCAGTGCAGCTCTCCCTTTGCAGGTGCACATGGAAAAGCTCAGAGTTCAGCATCTCCCAGTGGACCCAGCAGACCAGTGGATTTTTGCCGCCCCATTGGCATCACCAGAAGCCATGAGGCTGGCTGCTTCTATGCTGTCCACACATATACAACATGCAGGCTGGCATACACCTAGCACAGCTGAAGGGCTGTTCTGCTCTCCAGGCATGGGGAGTTACGGCATAGACCTCTCAGGGCCAGCTCTGCCCGTGTAGGCTGTCTGCTAACCCAGACCCCTCATCTTCCATGCATATTCCCCTGGGGGCTGCACAGCTACTCCAAACCAAGACAGTCATCACCCCTGTGGTAGTGCCCGCTGGGCTCTCCTACAAAGCTGGGGTTTTAGGGTTTGAGACAGTGACAACTCCACTGTCCTGATGCCTGAACTTGCTGCAGCCCAGCCCTGGGCAGCTGTACACCTTGTCTCCATGTGATGGTCCTACATCTTCAGGCTAGCAGTGACTCAGAGAGATTTCAGGCCCTTTGCCCCCAAGCTCAGGTTGCTTCTGGAGCTTTCAACAACTCTCCTGAGAATGGGGGCAGGGGTTACACTTTGTGATGAACAGCTTGACAGAGTGGCTTCTGGTGAACACTGTCATAGTGCTGCTGTGAGCCCCACCACAAACACCTCTCTTGGCCTGGGTGTGCCCCCAGCTGAAGTTGCTGCCTTGGATTTTTGCTCTCCTAAACACAGCAGAGTGAGATGATAATCCCATTTTACAGCTCCAAATACTCCTCCAAGGATCCCTTTGCACTTTGTTATGAAACAGGCAAGGAAATTTTAGTTTGTGTCTCTGGACAGTGGGTGAGAAGCATGGCAAAGAGTGTTGTCCCTCAGAGCTCTGTGTTGTGACAGAGCTCCTCAGTATCTTCATCAAGTTCACAGACAATGAGGTTGAGTGTACCTTCAGCAAGTTTGCAGATGACGCAAAGCTGAACAGTGCAGCTGACAAAACAGAAGGATTGGATACCATCTAGGAGGACTTGGACAAGCTCGGGAAGTGGACTTACAAGAACCTTATGAAATTCAACAAGTCCATGTGCAAGGTGCTACACCTGGGTTGGGTCTACCCTAGGTATGAGTACAGACTGGGAGAGCAACTCACTGAGAGCAGCCCTGAGGAAAAGGACTTGGGAGTTCTCATGGATGAAAAGCTGAATATGAGCCAACAGTCACAGACTCACAGAATATGCTGAGTTGGAAGGGACCTACGAGATCATCAAGTCCAATTCCTGGCCCCATGCAAGACACCCCAAGAATCACATCATGTGCCTGAGAGCATTGGCAAATGCTTCATGAACTCAAACAGGCTTGCCAAGAGAAGTTGTGGCTGCCCCATCCTTAGAAGTCCTCAGAGCCAGGTTGGATGGGGCCCTGAGCAGCCTGGTCTAGTGCAAGGTGTCCCTGCCCATCATAGGGGGAGGTTGGAACCAGATGATCTTTAAGGTCCCTTCCAATCCAAGCTCTTCTGTGACTCTATAGGTTTGTGATGACCCCACCACCACTTAAGTCCCACAGCAGTGACTGTCAGAGGCTCATAGTACCCAGCCACAAAGCAAGTAGAATAAGCAGCTGGTGTCCCAAGAGTCCAGTGGAGGAACCAGTTAAGGGGTCCTGACCCTTCACTGGACAACCTTGTGTGAAAAACAGAAGCTGTGAGAAATTCCTGCAGAATGGCACTTGCTCACAGTTCATGATATCATAGTTCACATGTCATAAAATCTTAGCATCTTTTAGGTTGAAAGAGAGCTTTAAGATCAGCAAGTGCAATTGTAAACCTAACACTGCCAAGTCCACCAAGCCAACGCAGTGCTACCCTGGCCCGTTCCCTCCAGGCTGGCTGGGTCTTGCACACACACACGTACACACACATACACGCACGTGGCTGTTAAAGCATGTCCTGGTGACACAACTGTGGGGTGATTCAAAAGAAAACAATGAAGCCGCTCCCACCTGCCCGTGTGAACGTGACTTGTGGGCTCAAACCCAAGCCAGATGCAAATCAACAGATCATAAATGAAATATAAAAGAGCAACCCCGAGACCCAGCAGCCTCCCCCACCTCTCTCTCCCCCTTCTAGGACGTCAGTCTCTCTAATGGATTCTGTCAGGGTTTTGTTCAGATCCTCCCTAAATTACCCTGAGCTCATGCCCTGCCAGCCACTGCAAAGGGAAGCAAAACCAGACATTTTGAAGAGTTTTCCCAGAGGAGGATCCAGCTCTCACTCTCTTCTTCCCAAGTGGAAAAGTGATTTGAGTCAGTGCAGTCTTTAGCTGGAAGCCTTCCTCCAAAGCAGCTGCTACCTGGAACTCTGGGGGTGGCAGGTCAGGCTGCAGAGGGAAGAGGCCACAATGATGATGCCAGTGGGGTGCTAAGGGTCCCTCTCTGCAGAGCACAAGGGGCAGCCAGTTCCCTCCTGCCATCTGAGGCAATAAGCAATTTTGCAGCACTACACCGTGATGCCAGAGACCCTCGTCTTCCTTCAGCCCCTCTGCCTCCTCCTCCCCCTCAACAGGATGAGGCCGCCAGCCCACCAGATCATTTAAGGAGGAAGCAGCTTCCTGCTGGCAGAGAGCTTACACGAAGCACACCTTGCCTCGTACAGATGGACTGTCAGGAGCCCCACACGAGCATGGCATTTGCAGACTTTAATTTGTCTGCCATGGCCAGGGAATTTGAGTTTCCATCAGCCCTTTCTGTTTGACTTGCAGATCAATGAGAAGCATTTCCTCAGAACGACTTGTGTTCTCAGAAGAGGATCCAAATGATGCCTGCTATACTGCTCCCATGCAGGACTACGCTTGTCCTTGCAGTCTCCTCAGCAGTCTCTCTCAAGGCACACAAAGCTTCCAATATGGTATAATATGTAAGAAAATCTGAAGACTATAATCCCAACAGGGCTCAGGCTGTGCTGTCAAATATGTGTTGTCATGTTAGATATCCTGACAGACAAACATCAGAGCTGTCAGACAGCTTCCCAGGACAGCCAGGACCCAGACGGCATTGGCAGCAGAATACCCTCCCCAGCAGTAAAAGCAAAGTGAAACAAACCACCCAAGGGCTCTCTAAATATACCTTTTTTAATGTATCTACCATTATCCATAAAATGGTCTTGTTTGGTGCAGGCTGCCAGGTGTCTGAAGAGAGCATTTGTGTAGGACTAGGCAAAGTTGAACCATGACAGAGAAAGGGGCATTTTAGCCAAAGCTTACAGCAACCTTAGCAGGTGAAAACAGAGCAGGAAAAAAACGACTGGAGGGGATCAGACCTCCCCCAAATCCATCCAAATCCAGTGAACTGCCAGTTACCATGAGACCTTCCTGCAGGACAGCACTTAAGCACAGTGAAATGAGGTCTGTGTTGGGGCACTGTGGAGAAGCAGAACACCCTTCTAAAAATTCCCTGAAGTCCTGCCCTCACTCACATGCGGGACTCATCAGACTCTCCAAGAAACCTCAGGGCCCAAAACATGTTGGAAGATGGGTGCCACAGGCGCACTCCAGGGAGGCATGCAACCATGGAGCTGGGCAATTCCGTGCGTCACCCTTCCACAGCCGGGAGGGAGCTGGTCCTCACGTGGCACCTTCCTGCTCTGCCTCTCCCACCCGGGGCCCTGGGGAGCGGCGTGCGTGGGGGGAGAGGCAGCGCACAACATGCCCTTGGCTGTGCTGGCTGGCACCTCGCTGCTGGCTCCAGGCCCTTCCACGCTTCAGTGGCTCCTGCTCCAGTTTGCAAGGGTGGGATTTGCCAGGGGGCTCTGGGAGGTCCAGAGTTTTTCTGAAGCACCACAGTGTTCATAAAGTATCCAAGAGAGTGGATCCCACCGCCAGACCCTCTCTGTGCCCACCAGCAGCGCTACCCTCTCCCAGCTCGTTCCAGGTGCTGCCGGCACCTTCCCAAGACACCCACTGCTGCAACGTGTGTGGACAGCTTGCACAAGGTAGGAGCTGTGGCTCCTCGGGGCTGTGTAATCTTCCCTCCCACCTCTGCATGTGGGCTCTGCATTGGATCTGCTCCATAATGGCATGTTGCATCCACCACCCCTTGCATCCACCACTGCAGCTGCAACCCAAGAGGGGACCTCTGTGCTCACCTCACTGCTTCCAGAGCATCTCAGAGGAGCAACTCAGTAGTTTACACCCATCCACAGCAGCAAACCTCCACATCAGGTCTGGTCCAGGTAGGGGCTGAGAAATCAGCCCATGGCACAAACCACCTTCTCTTGTAGGAAAGTTGGTTCTGACCAGGAGGAGGTGGGTCTGGGTCAGGTAACTGCATTCCCTACCAGCAGCTGCTGGGCTGGGAACCGATTCAACATGCAGCAATCATGTCACACACTGGGGATGTCTGGCCCTGAACATCCTAGGCTGTGGTACGTGGTGTAAACCTGAACCCTGCTCTAGGAATGCTCGGTGCTGTTATATTTAGGATGCATAGCTATTCTGGCTACAGAGGGTATCCTGTTATCTCACAGCATTTTCGGGAAACAAATTATTCCTTAGCTCCACATTTGGAAGTGTGCATGAGAGGAGCAAGGAACAGGAAACTTGACTAGGCTTTTTGGTTGAGTTTTTGTTCATTTTTGTGGGGTTTGTTTTGTCTGGGGTTTTTTGTTAGTTTTTTTTTTTAAGAAGTGACAATAACTACCCATGTCAACCCAGTTTTATTATTCATGCTGGCCAAAACAAACATAGGACATATACTAATAATTTAAATTCATCTGTCTGGCAAGATCCTCAAATACCAAAGCAAAAGTGTGGATTTTTTAGATGGACATTCACATGTAGCATATCCAGAAACCACACCTGATCCCACAGAAGCAGGGACAAGTCCCACTCTCTTCCTATGTCCCCTCTGTAAGTATGCCATGTTACATGCACTGGACTCTCAGCCTGCACAAGGACAAGACTGAATACTGTTATGGTGCTCTTTTGATTTCTTTTTCAAAGTAATGTATAGACTACCCAGAGTCACAAACCAGCCATGCACAAAACATCCTGAAGGAGGTAGGTGGAATACAAATGGATTACCACATCTCTGATGCACAAGAAGCTGCAGTGGCAACACAGTCTTGGAATAGCACAACCACTGTGTATTAATAAAAGCATGACATGCTATGACTGATACAGGAGTCTGGCACATTAGGTGGGAAGGAACATACCTGGTTCTGATCTAAGTGGCAGGTTGTTTCTTATGTCCTCCACTTACATGATCCACTGACAAGTATTTCAGAAGATTTACATTAACAAGTCACAGTTGAGCGTTTCTCCACAGACAACAGACGTAAATGTTATCATGTGAAATTGAGTTCTTGGGAAAGCATACAGCCACTGCTCAAATATGATACATGTCACGTTCTCAGATGACTCAAATACATTTAAACAGCTCTAATATCAATCTGGATGATAAGAGAAGTTGCTCCATTTCTGCTTCCCAGAACTGACTGTTCCCAAGTCACAGGGGACTTCCAGCTTTCATCCAGCAGCAGCACGATGTAGAAGCAACTCTTGATAATCCCCACTGGGACATACCCACCAGGGCGTGTTATTAGATGTTCCCATTGTTTCTTAAATGAGTAGGGATTTATTTCTATGCTTGTGGGATACTGCAGGCTACAAGACAACTTTCAGATGTTTAAAGAAAAGCTTCATTATTACCATGGGGAGTATTTTGAAACCACAAACTATGCAGATTTTCATGCATTTATGAGTGGGTAAAACCAAAGTCTATAAACTTCTCAACATGAGCAAGTCAGTCTGCTTGCTGTGTGCAGGGAATTTTGTAAAGGTGACTCACTCACATCAGCTTTGCTAGGTATATTTTCTGCTTTGTGGTTGTGGTGCTATATTTACAAATGTTTGTCTTTCAAAAGCAAATGTTTCCCAACAACTACAGCTACTATACAATGCCACAGTATGATCTCCCTCCTTGAACCTCCTCTAATGCAACAAAGGCAGATACCAGCAAGGGAGAAACCTGATCTACTTTGGTTCCTCTTTGTTAGCAAGTTAATGTTCTGAGCTTTATTGCCAAAACCAAACTATTGGAAACTGTCTTTCTTTCTTCTGTATCACTGCAAGAACAAATCAACAATTAAAATAGGCTGAAAACAGAAAATCATATTTTGCAAACTACATCATATTAGAAAATGGCAAGCAAGCCCAACAACAGATGTTTTAGAACTGAACATTCTCGCAATAATAGTATGATCTGACAATTTACAATCATCTCATAGCACTGTCTGTTAAATCAGGGGCCCACGGGAGCCTTCTGCAGTGAGACTTTAAGCCTTTAATTTTGCAGTTCTCTGGCTCACCTTTCAGCTAAGGAAGTATGTTTTCTTTAAAAGCTGATGGCTTTTCCATAGACCTGTGTGACCTCAGCTGACAGGTTAAAGTTCAGTGCCCACTTGTGTAAACTGCAAGACTCCAAATTGACAACCGTGTCCCTGACCAGGTCAAGCATGCAGAGCTAGAGGTCAGGTTTCCAGAGCAGAGCTGTGCCCAGAATAAGGGTAGAAATGCAAATGTTAAAAATATGTATTTGAAAGTATTTAAAAGTTCATTGTGATTTGGGGATCTTCAGACACCTAAACTTGATAGCATTAAAACTTCGTGACAAAATCAAAAGGCCGCACACTTGCACTCCTATTTCTTCCCCCCCAGCATTGCAAGCAATTCCTATTTGTGGATATAGGGAAGAATCTTAACAGTGTAGGCTCAAATGCAGGCCATGGAAAGAACATCCGATCCATAATTTAAGTTTTGTCTGCTGCTGATAGGTGTGAAGAATTCCTTTCTTCTGTACTTCATATACTGGGTTTTTATTACTTAAGACATGATTAGCCTTCTGGGAGGGAAATAACATGAAATGCGTAATTGCTGGCTACCACATCATATCCAAGACTCAGTAGCAAATAACTGATTTTTTAAAAATTTCTTACTTTAAAAAGTCTTATTTTAAAAAGTATGGATTCTCCTTTACTAATTTATTTATAACATTTACCGCCAGTGGAAGCAAAGCAAAACTCCATTCTGGCAATGGCCTGGGACATTGGTAACCTTTCTGTAATGTCTTCAAATACCAGTTGGAGGATCCATGCAACTTCATCCTGAACGTCATCAAAAGGCATTTTAGCTGAAGGAATGTATTGCTGAGTCTTTCCTTCAGCCATGTTGTCAATCCATGCCAAGTACACACAAGAGTTACATACCCTTGAAGAACACACAACAAAATAATCACAGAATACATTTACCTACAATACATTTACCAGTTTGTTGATACACAAAGCTGGAAAAACTGATCCTATAGCAGTATTCTAAAGCAAGCATATTATATAAAAATTATTAGGCAGGCTAGTATTACTTTATGATACTAGTAACAGCAACAATATTATTTTTTTAAACACCTACTTTGGATTAACTTGGATCTCTGTTACATAACAACTGTGGTACTCCCCCAGCCATTTCAGCAGCTCAGCTATGACTTGACTGTACACACATCTTTCATAACCTTGGTGGTTTTAATCTACCTTGAAGAACTGTTGCTCTAATAAATATTTCTTGCAAATGAAAAAAAAATCACTGTAGCAATTATGCAATGATGTTTTTCTACATTACTATAAAACCACCAAAATAAGCCAAAGCTTCTGCGTTTTTTCTGTGATCATGAACACAGACATGAAGCTCTCTGGGTAAAAACCAGCAAGATCTACCTGTTAAAAAAACAATACATGCAAACCATCATTACCTTTGCTGGCTATTGGAACAATGCTTGCTCAGGTTCTGTGATTAGACAGACAAAATCAATATTTGGCAGCAACAGGATGCTTTTTGTGTTGAAACAGCAAAAGGGAAAGTGAGAAACTACTTCTGTGTATTGTCCAGCAGCAACAGTTCACGTTATTACAGAGTGCTGCAAGCCCCAGTTATGAAGCTACAGTATCAGAACAAAGTAACTTGTGCTTGTCACAGGGAGTTTGCGAGGGACGTGCAGGGAGGCAACAGGTGGATGCAGACAGATTGGGGGGCATAATGAAACACTGGGACAGTTTTCTTTAACACAACAGGGATGACTCATTGCACACCAGTAGTTTAAAATACTAAACTTGTGTAGACATCAAAGTCAAAGAGTTTTAATAAGGGATGGAAAAGACACTTAGGAGGGAATTGTCCTGAAATTTATGCAACAGTTCTTCATGAACAATGGGCAATCAGAAACAAGAGACTAAAAATGCTTATTTAGGAATCCAACACGGGGTGTGTAGAGGGTGACCTGGTGGCACAATCATACCAGGAGATAACTTCTATCACTTCCTCAAGTAAGAGGGATGGTGTAACAGCAGCCTTTGGCAGTGATGTGCAAGTGAAGAGAGAAGCTTTACAAGTAGTGCAACAGAGTTGGGGCACAGCCAGGGCAGTGACACAAAGCAGAAAGCAACAAGTCAAAGCAAGAGACTAATACAAGCAACCTACTCTGCAACTTTCTCAATGGCTGTGAAATCTAAGCTGTTTAGCTGTCAAGCATAGAAAAAGGGACTACACTGTAATTCAGATCAGTATGATGAGGCTGGATTAGACTGTAAATTGCATGACCAAGTAGAAAAAAGAGACAGATATGCTATAAAAGAATGAAGACTGAGACAGAGCCAACGTAGGAGGTTTTAAGAACATCCAAGCCAAAGCTGTTGAGTAAGCACAATCTCTTATCAACAAACAGGACCAGAAACTATGAGGGTTATAGAGGTGAGGATGCTCAATTGCACTGAGACTGAAGCAACAGCTCTTAATCTTGAGGTGTCAGAAAGGCAGACTAAGTTTTTTGGCAAAAGGCGACTCCTATTCTCACCCTGGTATCAGAAACCAAGGCCTCTTAACAAAATTGGTAGTGCAAATAAATCCTAACCATTCTTACCTGTGCAACTGGTATGGAGAAAACAAGTGGGAATTTAGGGAGGAGTTAGCTATCCATGCATGGAACAATCATTAGATGGAACAGAAACAGACCAGCAAAGCACATAAAGCCCCTCTCTGAAAACCCACCAATGCACTCCAGCTCATGCTTTCCATGTTGTCACCTGAAATACTTAAAACGCTCCAAGGTTCAGTAGTAGCAAAAAGTAGGAGAGCATTTATCTTCAGAACGCAATAACCAGCTTTTTCAGAAGATACATAGATTTCTACAGCAATGTCACACAAGTAATAATGAATCTCAACAAGTGGCATTGATGTGGCATGCCAGGATATTTGTAAGCAGAGAGCAAAACCTAAGAGAACCACTCCATCGATTCTGCTTTCCATAAGTCTTTCCATTTTGATAGACACATGCCCTTGAATATCCTCACGGACATTTAAAAGCTGTAATTTCAACTTTGAGGTTTTGCAAGCTTTGTTTTTTGTGGAGTATGATATAATAAACATCCTGAATATAATTACAACTGCAATTTCATGGGCTGTATTTTCCCTCTTGGTAGCCAAAGATGATGTTTACAGAAACTCTTCTGCACGCTTATTTGATTTGAACTTTTTATTATTATTACAAATGTATATTATTTTATTAAAAAAATTCACACTGAAGCAAAGTCAATTCCATTTCATTACAACCAAGAATATAAAATAAATGCAATGAACTCATAGCTTAGTTTTAACAGTCATTTCAAGAGTGACATTAGGACAACTTAAAAAGCAGTAAACTCTCAACTCTAGAATGAGAAACAAGTATTTTGCTTTGTGGTTTTGCCAGCCCATTGGCATGGGCACTGCTGAATACAGCCACCACAGATCTAGAGTGGCAAAGTTTTGTGGCAGCATGAGGCGCATACACAATAATTTCTAATGGAAACTACAAAAATGAAAGATGCGTGCATGAAATTATCAGGAAAAAAAATAACTGAATAGAGACAGGCACACTTCCACAAATAGTAAACATAGGAATATACAACTAGAACAATTTGAAAAGTTACTACCTTACATATATAAAAAGTTCTTTAAATTGCTGTTAAAAAGGACATGTTCTGCCCAGATTTTGTGTAATACTTTTTAGTGTCTACACAAGACAAATTTTTAAAAAAATTAAATAGCATTAATTTACTACTAAATATTTAGGAGATAACAGTGCATTAAGGACTTTTTTCATATAGTAATACACATCGCTCCTGTCTGGCGACATTTTTAGAAGATTACGTATGGCCTTATGTACAATACATTTATTTAATCCTAAAACAATTCTTTGTTTAATGGTGTTAAAGTACCATTCCTGAAGATTATGAAGGGGAACTAAGCTTATCATGTTTATATAAAATATTATACATATTTGAACACTTCTAGCTTCCCACCACCCCTCCCGCTATGAATGCTCTTCCCTCCCCCTCCCCACATACAGTGTCACAGATACAGTGCAGGACTCGCAGCTTTCACTACATTTTTCCTTCATTGTGCAGTTCGTGCTACATAATCTTCACCAACACGGACCAGGCTGCTCATCCTATTCATTCCCCACGTGTTTGTTTCCTCTGAGCCACAGTGGGAAAAGCTGTACCCAGCAGCCTGCTCACCCATCAGGATGGAGAACACAGCTCTGCCCATGTCAACTGCATCTCGAGGTGCAGGTGTGACACTTGAGTGAGGGTCTAAAGGTAATGGGCAGAGACAGAGCTATGAGTAATATGACACTGCACAAGCAAAAAATAACATAAAGATGACATGGCCCTGTTTCCCATGACAAACTGCACGATTCACTTCTGAAAGCAGAGCGTTTTTTACCTCATGGGATGACCCCTAGACAGCAAGGCTTCTTCCACTGTGACTGCCACACGCTGGCAGCATATGCATCAAGCTTCCAAGAGAAAGAGAATTGTTTCACCACCAGGAAGGAACTACAAGAGTGTGCAGAGCCTACGTTTTGCAGCTAGCACTGTGGCTTTTATTCACTCTCCTGCCAGTGGTGAGACTGGAGTAACAGTGGAAGTCACCTTGGCTTCATGAGTGCACACGAAAGCTAGAGAGAAGAGGGGCACATGGTTGTCTACCAGACCTCACCAAGGCAGAACACCAGTGCAGCTTAGAGAGAGGTCGTGGCAGTCACTCTAGAAGCTGGAAGCTCACTCAATTAAAGCACCTTACATTGCTGTGAAGTTTCACACTCTGTATACAGATTACCTACACCATGATATTGCTTTATTGGCACAAGAGCCCATCTTAGTTAACCATATGGTTCCCTGCCACCTCCTGATCTTGTATGAATTTTGATCATCAGCTGCAGGTCACAGTAGGGAGAAGAAATGTTACTTAACTGTAGTAGAAAAGACAAAATAATTTTGAGAGAAGGATGAAAAGAACAGGAGGGGACAAAAAATTACCCTGCCAAAGGTTAATTTCCTGAAATGTGACAGTCAAGTCACAAAAGTATAAAATATTCCTTTATGGCATTGGTCAAATATCCCTTAGCTCAAAAGTACCTCATCCTAACATCAGTAAGGGGTGAGACAAAGAAAGCAGTCCCAGACGCAAAGAAAAAGGAACAATTAAAATCTGTCCTTTCAAACAGGCTACCAGGGTATGTATAAAACGGAGCATTTCAAGGGTTACACACTGAAACTATCCTTTGGGACCATATTTCTTCCCAGAAATAATGCTTTCCTTTCAATTGCTACATTTAATTTTTCACAATCTTCTTATCCATTTGATGACAAAAGCAGGTTTCAGTTGCTTTTCCAGAGCAGCTGGGTGTTGTCAAAACCACACGATGGTAGGTATGGCCAAAGCAAGCCAACTGCTTAAAAACAGCTCGAGTCTGAGGAGGAAGGGGGCACTAAAAGTGATTGGGAGATCAAATCCAGTAGAAACATATATGTGACGAGCTATGATGAAAAGCATTATCCTCAGAGCAAACAGATTTACTCACAGGATCACAGAATATGCTGAGTTGGAAGGGATCCACAAGGATTACAGAGTTCAACCCTTAGCCCTGCACAGGACCATTCCCAAGAGTCACACCGTGTGCCTGAGAGTATTATCCAGATGCTTCTTGAACTCTAGCAGGCTTGGTGCTGTGACCACTGCCCTGGGGAACCTGTTCAGTGCCCAACCACCCTCTGGGTGAAGAACCTTTTCCTAATATCCAACCTAAACCTCCCCTGACACAACTTCAGGCCATTCCCTTGCGTCTGTCACTGGTTATCAGAGAGAAGAGATCAGTGCCTGCCCTTCTTCTTGCTACCTCTGATCACAATTTCAATGGGAATGCGTGTGGGTGTACAATTTTTTTGTGTGGACACAGGGCAGAAGAAAACACACTGCAGCACAAAAACCTGTAACATTAACCATTTATATATAAACGTCTCTCTCTTGACCCCTTCTCTGCACACCAGTTGTAGAACCTTACTGGTGTTACATTGCCAGTAGCTTTTTAAAAGCACTTTTCCAGGCAACAAGAATCAGCCTTATTTCTGAAGGCTGAAGAAAAAATGAAGCTGTCCCAAATTACATGTTGTGTCTTTCTGAATAACTGTGGTTCCAGAAGTTGGACAATAATCCTCTGATTATGCTTCTGAACTCTTGCTTAATTACTGGGGATTTTCTGCCAGCTACCCATGCACTTATAGTCCTTAGGCACAATCAAAACATGTTTGCTCTAGGGAAAAAGAAACATTTCAGTGCAATCAAGCGCATCTGGTGTAACTAATCTGGTTAATCACAGCAATGTGAGGGACATAGAATATGCACTATAAACATGAAAAAGAAACCATTTTCAACATGCTTTTCAAACTGCATAACAATTTCACTTAATTATTAATTCTAACATAAAATGATTAAATGCATTTGTATTTGCAAGCCTTAGTATTTCTGTCACCTTTAAATTTTGAGAACTGACTCAGGAATGCAAAAGAAAGCTAAGTTTATAGAACTCTCACATACATTAATCAGCTGCTTAACAGAAAAACAAGCCCGTCATCCACATTCCTACTGAGACTTGAGGGCAGTAAATACATTTTCCTGACTATTTTGGTGTCCAGCCTGGGAAGACATTCCATTCTTCTGTTCCAACAGATCCTGAAAGCATCTCCTTTTTATGCGACTGTCCTGGTTTCATTTAAAATAATGCTTAATTTAAACTTAGCCAGAGCATGATCACTGTGATTTCAAGAATTCAATGTGAATGAGTTAAAAAATATCAGCAATCTTCTGTTTGGCGTTCAGTCCAGTAGCATGAAGCATATTTGTCGCTGCAGAGACTTGGGTGGTTTTTTTCTTTTTTCCTTTTTAAATTTTATTCATTTTTAATTTTTTTTATTTTTAACTTTGCCTGAAAACTAGACTAATAAAAACAGAATAGTAAAATACTCTGGAACAATAAAATTTTGCTGTTCTTGACATCCATGAGCAAAACAGTAATATCCTGTGAAAATAACATAGTGCTTTAAAAAGGTGCAATATACCTGTATAGCTAAACTGGTTTGCCTAGTATAAAACTAACTATATACAAGCTTGACAGCCTGGGAGTTCAAGATTTTAAAACTTTAAAATCCCATTAAAGAGATTGAAAAGACAGAATTATGGCAATCACTACAGCATAAAGAAGGTGCACCAGGAATCCTTCAAAATTCCAAAGGTTAAAGAAGTTAAGTGCTGGGTTCAGATCAGAAGGGTTCATTAGAGTAACCACAATGGAGCACATGCAAGGGCAAGGAGGAAGGAAAACTTCACAAGAATCTCCTTTATGTCAATAAAGGGATTGGGTGGGGGAAGTCTTCAGGGAGCGAAGTTTTCCTTTTGTCATCATGAATTTTAATTCTGCATTATAGTTTGTATTTTTGGTCTTCTCATCATTATGAACTTCATATTGCTGGAGTCTTCTGGCTTTTAGTCCATTCCTTTTTGAGTGCAGCCTGTCAGCCCTCTCAGTACCTGTGAGACTGATGAGATTGGTGATACTGAGAGCTCTGCTGAGACGACGTGGAATAGCCCATTGTACTCTGGGACTGAGAAGATCCCTGAATGTTGCTTTGGTAACTCAGGCGTGAGCTGGAGTGCTGCAGGAAAAACAGAGAGGGATCAGGGGAATGACAACCAGCCTGTTAGGACTATGCAGCTTAGGAAGCTTTTCACCTCTCTGAAGCTCATTAAAACATAATTGTTGCAGAAGCTGGCTAAAGAGTGCTACTAGTGAGGGTCCTGTAAAATAAGGAATCATTCTGGTCGGCAATCAGCCTTAACACAGCATGCAAAATACTGAAGATATTAGCAGACACCTGGAAGGACAACATGTACACACCCACTTTCTGAAAGTAAAATACACAAGACATGAGAGCAAACTTGCTTCCAAAATTCACCTGTTCCTTAAAATAATGTCTATCTTTATTATAATTGCTATTGATGCAAAATCAAACTGCTAAGGTCACAAACAGCCTTCTCAGGATAGGTAATACTAAAGGTTAGAGAGAAACATCTTACTCTTCTCTGAGAAAAAGACAACTACAACCTAAGAGTTACTCAATTTATCTAAATGAAAAACTGTCCAGTAAGAGAAAATAATTTGATTTTAGGCGAGTCTTTTAACCTGCTGCCTTATCTATCGGCAACAAGGCCAACTGCTTAAAGCTGGGCATGTGTATGTCTGTGACCTGCAGACTGCTGAATTTGCCCTTTCATTACCACACTCACTCCCTGTCCAGAACTAATAAGGAACTGCCCAATAACACAAGTTGCAAAATCACCTGGCATGAAAAGTACTGCTTAATGTATAGGAGATTCTCCAGCAAGGTAAACCCCATCTTGATCCACATGAAGAAGAGTCTACAAAAAAACCTCCCAAAACTATCTGCAGTCAGCACACAGCTGTTTCCAGCCAAGATAAGCAAGGGTTCAGCCATTCAATAGAGTTCTGTTCACTATCTAGTTGGTGGTTCTACTTGGCTCTGTCCAAGGGTCAACAACAGGCCTGTGGCCAACAGCAATCATCAAGGAAAAGTGTTAATTATGATTAAATACTGACATTATGAGTTCCAGAAATCCCCTGGAGAAGCTTGAGTTCCAAATGGAAATCCCATTGAGACACTGGGTCTGTAAGAACACCACATCCTCCAGGGACCAAGAATCTGCTCAGTGAAGGCAATACCCCAGTCAGTGGTCTCATCTAACCACTGGACTCCAACTAGGAAAGCTGTGAAAGCCTCCTAACAACTTTTCAGCTGGATGATGAAAGAGCAGGATCCTAAAGTTCAGCAGTCTAAACCAGTTCTGCCCTTTGTTTCTGTACATAGCTTTATCATTTTAATTTTACGTAAATTGTAAATAATACTAAAATCCTCAAAACATCACATAATTTTTTCTGTGTTTTGTTTAACATAGGAACATTAAGGTTGCTTTCAAGGTGAAGCACAGTGAGGCTAAAGAGAGAGAGGTAACATAGACCTCTGTATCTCAATATAATATCAGTATACCTAGTAGTTGTACCGAGTAACTTCACTTGTTTGTAAGGGTCAGTTTTGGAGACAACAGCTCAGCACACTGGCTTTGGAAGAGATGTCTCCCAGTAACAAGTATGCTGTTAATAACCCGATTATTCTTGGCTTCCTTTGTTAGGTTGCCAATAGAGTGTCTTAAACCTGAATTTTTTCTCAAAATTCTGAACGTTTTTTCAAGTTCTAATGAAAAAAAAGGGAAATAAATGCTGTAACTTTATATGTACTCATTCTGGATGAAAAGCATCAGCTCACCATGCTAAGCAAAACACCCAAGGTCACATAAGGAATGCTCAGTAAAATTCAACAAGGAATTTGCACTGTCATTTGTGGAAGCAACATATATTGAGGTTGGTGAACTACAAGAAGGCTTCAATGGAAACTTTAGATCACAAGCTAAATGAAACTCAAAGCAAAGGGAAACGTCTTCCTACTTTTGAATAAGATATAGTGGAGTAAAATTAATTCCATAAGACTACAAGAATGCATTAACCTGCCCATGCTTATTTTTGTTCCACATAAAAGAATTTGTTTTTAACGAAGTCAGACTTAAACAAATTGCAGACATTCCTTTTTGGAACAGAAGACAGTCAGCTACAACTTAAAGGCAGAAAGCCAAATACAAGTGTAAAAATGGATAATCAGACCATACAATTTAGTGACTAATGAAAAGGAACCATACAGATCATGATTTTGATGCCTGTGCTGTTAAAATTTAGAAGGAAAGCATCATAGAGGGTAAAAAAAAATCTGGAAAAAAATATTTAGACTGCTAGCAACTTCTAAGGGGGAATTTTGCCAACAACTCAGAGAGCTGGATAAGAATTCTATAACAGATATCATCAAATGCAGCACACCAGTCCTCAAAGTACAGACCAAAACAGAGCAGCCATAAATACTGTATAGTCAGACAGCTGCAGTGATCTCTCCAGGCCTCAAGCCTGTCTGGAACTTTTCAAAAAAGAAACGTAGGTGTCTTTACCTTTAAATTGCCCTTAATGCTTTCATGATCATTTATAATTAAAAGAGTCAAACAGAAATAGGATAAAAATGTCTGGCACTGAGAAATAACTGTCTGTGGATATGGTCTGGAGAGCTAAGTCGAGGCAACTCCAGAGCCTGGTGCTTTAGAAGCTACTTCCTCTTAAGTTTAAAGCAGCCTGAAAACACTGTTCTTCAAGGTGGGATCCTCTCAGAGGCTAATAGCAGAGTGCCCAGTATCATTTAAAATCTACCTTTAATATCTACCTTTTTCTTATTCTAATTTCAACTCATTACTGTTCCATCAGGCACAAACTCAGAAGTACTGAAGATCCTGGTAAAGTTCAGTGCTTTCTATATTTAGTTTAAGTCACTTTTTCAGTGGAAAATATAATTCTAGTAAGTGACAACAAATATGCAAATCCAAAACCAATTCAGTGATACTGCTTTTACTTATGAATGCTACTGGACTGGAAAACACAAAATCTATTCAGTTTTGGTCCCACTAGAAACAATGCATGACTTTGTGCCCTACTTCAGCATGAATCACACCGATGAACCAAAATATCATTCCTGTGCTAGCATGCATTTTTCCTTTCACATTACAAGTAGACTTAGAAAGACACCAGAATAAACTACAGAACCACTTCATACATGTGAAAATATGAGGTAAAATAAAGCATTGAAGGAATGCAATGGGAGAGCCTAGGTCTAACTTTGCTTCTGCTAGTCAGGATCTTCTCAGATCTGCTCCTCACACCAGATTGAATATTGCCAAGACTCGAGTACCATGAACCTGATGAAATGCAGCTTTCAGAAAGATTACCCTCAAACATAAAGTTAAGCAAATGTCTAAGTGCTCTCCTAGGGCAGTCCCATGGTGTAACAGAGAGCACTCTGGACTCTGAATCCCAAGGACCTGAGTTCCAGTATCAGTGGGGACTGTCCCCTGGCAGTTCAATGCCTCCCTGCCATCCCATCCCGTCACATCTCGGATGCTCAGCAGGGTCAGCCCCGGTTAGTACCGGGTGCTGTGACAGTCCCGAGGACTTCACTGTCACTGTCCAAGCTCGCTCGGCCGTGGCAGATGGACCTCAGGACTTAAACGGTGGGGCCAGTTCTGCGCACGCTGAGCCTCACCTAAAAAATCCACTGTGCAGGCTGGAAGGGCACACCCACGTGGGGAGAGCCCTGCCCAAATCTGCGTTCGGGAAGTCTGGCCATGCATACAATACATAAGTGCTCTCCTGAAGTGGACTAGTCCTCAACACTTTACAGGGTGCAGTAGATACAACTCAAATTGGTATTCTATTGAAAATCACTAACTGCTGAACAAAACCTTTTAACTTAAACCAGTGTGCCTGCTCAGGTTACACAAAAAATTCATTAAAACATGGTGTGTTCTCGCAGCAGGGAAGGGTGAAAACACTGTTTTGGCCCTAACAGCAAAGAAGCAGCAAAAAGTCCAGAGGTACCTGATAATCTGAAGGCATGACAGGCCCGCCTGAGTTAGCGCCTGAAGGCCCTATGCGTGGTTTCTTGTTGGGAGGCACCTGGTTGAGGCTGGAGTCCTGGCTGTGCTGCAGCCCCGCGCCTCCCGCGCCCGCGCCCGTCCCATTGGTCTGCGCACTGTTCTGCTGCTGTGGCTGCGGCGGCTGCGGCGCTGCCTGCGGGGGCTGCTGCGCTGCCGTCTGCTGCTGATGCTGGTTCTGCTGCTGCTGGTTCTGAGGGAAGAACACACACAACATGGTCACTCACTCTGAGATTTGCTTGTGAGCTTTAAGGGGTTGCCAACCCCGGCATCACCAAGAAGATGAGAGGAGGACAGAAGGAACCATTTATAAAGCAGTAATTGCCTAACTAACTAAATCAACACTCCCCAAATTTCACTAGTGCTCAGTGGCAGAACGGGTGAACCACAGTAGATTATTCGAAATGCTTCAACAGCACTGTTTGCTCAGAATCACACTTATTTTTCAAACTTTTACATCATAACATTAAGGCAGTTAAATGCCACCCTGACATCCAATCCTGTCAGATCTCAGAAGCCAAGCAAGGTCAGTCCCAGTTAGTATTTGGATGGGAGACCTCCTGGGAATACCGGGGGCTGTAGGTTCTAGTCCCGAGGACTTCCCTGTCACTGTCCAAGCTCGCTCGGCTGTGGCAGATGGACCTCAGGACTTAAATGGTGGGGTCAGTTCTGCACACGCTGTGCCTCACCTAAAAATCCACTGCACAGGCTGGAAGGGCACACCCACGTGGGGAGAGACCTTCCCAAATCGTCAATCGCGAAGCCTGGCCATACATACACATATACATCACAACAACCCAAAGAAGCATTACTGCCAGAAAATCAAGCAAATTGAGATCAGAGAAATGATAACATTTCTTTCAAGTTGCAAGGAAATTCTGGCAAAAGCAGAAACAGGTTTCATTACTGTTTTGGTCTCCCATGCTTTTAAGTGCCCTGTAGGGAATGCTACACGGGGAATAAGGTCCAGTGTGGTGCACAAGGCATAGGGTCAGAAAACCTGACTGTAATAGCACAAAAGCGAAAATTGACCAGAGACAAATAGTTGAAGACAAAACAGGAGGAAACAGCTGAAAGAAGAATCAGGAGAAGACCAGCAAAGGGAAGAAGGCCAGACAATTAAGACAACACTGGGACCTAGCAAGAAGAGAGACAGAGAAAAGTGTCATGAAAGGGAGAAAAAAGGGTAGGGAGAACACAAGAGCAAAAGACATCGTACTCTTCTGGCTTCAGAAAGCTACAGACTCAAAAGAGTTACTAAGGAAGTGGAGGGAAGGTTCTTTTATAAAAACCTCACTTCACTGGTTTACCAGAAATCATGACAACCAGTTGCAGAAAATTCTTGATGCCCCTAATCACGAAAAGGTACTTAATTACCTCAGAAAAAGGACATAAAAGATCTGTATCTATTCCATTCACCACAATAGTCTCCCAAGATATATTCAGATGAAATTTGCAATGATGGATTACTTTAAGATTACAAAGCCTTGCATCTTCAAGGACTTCCAGGTGGCCTGCAATTCCATTCCACATTTAGCAAAACTAATAATGTGTCCTTCTGCCTGTAGTCCTCAAATCCCATCTCAGTCATATTCTGTATCTCATGAAATTTGGACTTCAATAATTTAAAAAGGTAATCAAACTAGCTGGTAAAAAAATATTAAGAAGCAATTCATCTTGTCATCATTGTCTGAGCTTCACTTACACAAACAAAAACCAGGAACTAAGGCGGTATTTGTACTAGAATTCTGACATTTGTGTTTTCATAGGGGTGGTTTGGATGCAAGCTGAGGTGGTTGCTACTCTGTGACCTGAGATTTTGGTACGTGTAAATAAATATTTCAGGAACACTCATAATTAAAGACAAGAGTCTGTTGGAGGTTCCACATTTTGTGCTTTGGATTTTTGCACAAAATTTACTTGACTAGCCTGAGCTTGCTCTTCTGTGGAACTACTACTGCTGCTGCTTGGGCAGAGACTGAGACCTGCTCTGTCAGACTCCAGCTGAGGTGTAGCTGCACCACCTTAGTGCACAAAATGGCTCATACCACCAAAGACACTGTCCTTGGGTCACTCTGGTTCATGGGGGTTCCTAAATGCATAAACTTGTAACAGATGTACAGTTAACAACATCTTGCCACATGTCACCTCTCAGCCACAAATTACCAAAATGAAATTTCAGTCCTACCTAGAAACCAACCTGGCAGAAACTTGTCTAAGAATTCAAATGAGAAGAGAAGCTTTTACCTTTGTTCTACAAACTCTCAAAGAATGGACACTTATGTTAAATGTTATTCAATTCAAATGCAAGTTCCAAATACACAAACACAGAGAACTTGTCCAGGTTTCCAAAGGACTATACAGATATTTACGGTTTTAAAAACAAAGCAGAAACAAAACAAAAAAACCCAACTTGCATTTGCAATAACATCATAAAGCAACAAAACATGGCACATATTCAACTTTCAGAATATCCTTTACATCCACTTCTACACAGTGGGAACACACTCAATGAGTAATGTGTCATTTACATTACCTCAATGGTCTGAAAAAAATTTAATTTGGAGTGTGCATAAATACATGACTGTCCTCAATAAACTCAAAGACCATTTATATATTGACTATTTTGAATATAAACATGCGACTGACATCATCCCGCACAACACTCGCAGGAAAAAAAATACTTAAAGTACACTGACTTGAAAGTAAAAAAAATCAAAGTCCTTTTAATTCATAAGGTTAATTTGTAAGGTTTCTTCCTATTTTTGAAGCTGCAAGAGTTGAAGCAAAGCTAGTAACTTCATTATAATCAAATCACTATACTGACTTTCACTTTATTTTTGCTTAGGAATCTGTTTCCTCTTTTTGAAAAAATTATCTGGACACAAAAATCACTTGTTCTCAGTACAGAAGAACCTACAATATCAGTTCTGGAAACAAAGTTGAAACTCTGCTTGTTTGCCACAATTGGCAGAAAGCTGAAAACAGAAGATGCATGTAGTCAAATGGTTCTCCAAAAGATTAACAGTCCTTTTCACACAGTCCTCAGATAATCACAGTTCAGGACTGTTCCTTTCACATTTGATTAGCTATACATTGTGTGTCATACATTGTTAAATGACAATAACATACTATTTTCTACACTTTAGCACCATTGTCCAGCCTTCACATCATGATGGGACAATCACTGTGGTCATGTAGCACAGCTGAGCTACACACACCAAACAGAGCAGATTGTGTTGCAAACACACCAAAATTTACTGTGTACATAAACAAGTTCTCGCCCATGTCTATGGGGCTATAAGAAAGAGAATATTCAGAGCAGATTGTCACTACCAAAACAGTTCACAGTCCTTATTACTCCTTTGTCTGAGGGCCCTTAAAACATGATCAGGAAACTGTGTGCAGATGGGTGAAATGTTCTGATGTAGTGCCAGGAGCAGGCTGCCACTATTTATTTGAGCCCCCAACAGCCATCCACATTCAAATGGCTGGATGTGTGCCAGTCATATAATGGAAATGCCATTCTTTTCATGTGCTCACAATGTATTTTCATCATGCGATGCTGGAGGAGGTAGCAAGGTCCTCTTGGAAGGACAGCAGCTGCAAGCAGACTACTGCTGACAGAACAACCCATGCAGCTCATTTCCTCACAAATCAGGGCAAACCATGGTGGTGATACCACCTTAGACACCCCAAAGTCACCTGCTACTTTTCAATGTCTGAGAAGCAGTTTTAAGAGAATCTTGCCTTGGAAACAGTTTTTGTTAACTCTTCATTTTTCATTAATTTTTGTTTGGTAGCACCATGATGCTTTCTTACTGCATACTTCAAAGTTTTTTTAAAAAAAAGAGTTTATTATACCTTATCCCCTTTCTCTTCAGGTTCATCTTCATTGAGGAATTCTCTTTTAGGATATGGAATCTGACAGCCAGCAAACACACTGAAACACAGTAAACAGTAAACACTCCACAAATATGTACATATGGCATACATTTACTTAACACTATGTTAAAAACAAGTGCATATAACCACTTAATTTCTTATATTTCATGTGTCCTGTTTCCACAAGTGAATGGCAGTGTGAGCACTCAAGATAGGTGCTGATCATAATGTCAGATCTCTTTGTTGTTGGCACCAGGCCATCATTGAGAAATCATGGCATGGTTGAACATGCTTGAATGCCAGAACGACCACTTGTTGATCCAGATGGTAAAATGAACAAACACTCTGTCAGAGATTCCACAGCACCCAGTTAGAACATGCATGGCTCACTGAATAAAGGGCCTGATCCAAAGAGCATTAGTGTCTTATGAGCCTGCCTTGGCTTACAACAGGCTTAAACATATTTGCCAATCACAACTGCAGTTGCTTTTAATAAGCTTCTCAGGTCTTATTTAGGGAGAAAAAAGATACCTTTTAAGTTCATCTGGCCAATGGAATTTGGAACATTCTTTAATGTTTATGGCAGAGACTTTATCACAATGCTATCCTGTAATCCATGGGGAGCTATAACTCTACCTAGGATAGCATCAGATAAACACTAAACAGAAAATTACTGTTAGATTTTGCCCAGTATCAATTTCTTAGATTTCTGTGCCAACATTCAGAATACAATCAATGTGACAACTTTTAAAAGGGTGTAAACAGTTCATAATCTAGCTGCTAAGTAGTGTTAGTTTTTTTCCAGAGAAAGAAATGAAAAAAAAAATCTAACTAGTCTCAGCTAGATTCCTTTTGCACTCCAGTGACTGTTCTCTCTTTTTAGTATTGCCTGCTAGCTGAGGAAAGAATAAAAGCAAAAGTGGAAGTCTCCCTGCATCCAGTTCTTATGCTATGCACCACCATGCTTCTGAAAACTGGGAAGAGAAGCTGGAAGTCTGCCAGTTCGAAATGAATATTTTTCATTACAATAAAATACACAGAGATATAAAATCTGTACTCTCAAGCCTTCTGAATAAGGGATTTGTGGGATTTTAGGCAGCCATTTATCTCTTCACTCTTCTCATACTGTTATCCTGTGCAAGAGGGCATGGGAAGGGGTTGTAGGCCAGAGAACTGTCCTAATCCTAGGGAGAGGTACAATCAAACCAGGCAATGGAAAACAGGGCTCTGTGAGGCTGTGTAAGGCAGAACAAAAGAGGGCACAGATTAATTCTCTAAATACTGCAACAATATTGTCCCTTTGGCTTTGGTAGCACACTCAGAATTACAACACCCGTGCAGTACTGGGTTATTTTTCATGACCACTCAGTTCTGGCACCAGTAGATACAGACACTTCAGTACTACCAGTGTAGTTTCTGCTGAGCATGTCCACTACTTGTGGACACTGGTAGATACCTGAATTTTTCAGCTGTCATATCATTTCCAGGATTAGCATATAGCAGAAAAAAAGACACCCCTGAAGTGCACAAAAGAGAGAATACATACTCTGATGTAGGCAGAGGATCCTCTTGAAAGTAGGGGTCCTGCAAAGCCTGCTCTGAGGTAATTCTCTTTGTAGGGTCCATAGTAAGAAGCTTCTGAAGCTGCAAAGCACAACATTAAAAATAGCAAAAAAGCTCATCAAACTATTATTTTTCAAACTATGACTTGCATGTCTTGGATTGTGGATTGCTAAATTATTTTTAGCTTGTCCAGACAAGCCTAAGTTAGCATTGCTTGTTCAGTGAAGTTCCCAAGAACTACAATGCACATTCATCACAGTATGATGGCTATGAAGTACATGTCATGTAATAAACAGTTAGGTGTATCAGGCAATATTAATTGCTCAGGCTGAACCACTGTGCTAAAGCAACACTAAAGTCAGCTGTTATGGGTTCATAAAGCGTAATTTCTAAATAATGGCTTTTTGTTGTGGCACATCCATAGCTTTTATACTGTTCTGTACTGCTGACACAAAATAAAAAGCATCAGAACAGACTGAACATGACCAGGACTCTCCATATCGCTTTAGGGATGATAAAAATAAATCTTCATTTCTTGCACTGGCAACATCCCAGAGTCAGAGCATTCTGCAACTTATGAAGCTCCCAAATCCACTCTAATTGGTACCAAAATGGGAAAGAGGAGGAGCAGACCCTTCCTAGTAATTTTCTTCCTTGCTAGGAGGAAAACAAGCATGAATTTAATTGCTAGAATGCTTTTGATTGCAGCAGGTTATAAAAGAAGGCTACAATATATTAGTAGTATAAACAGCAATTATTGGGATATCACACATTTTTACATAGTTACTTATTTATCACATTCTAATAAACTCATAGTAGAAAATTTGGGTGCTCAAATTACACTATACAGTGTTGTGCTCTCATACAACACTCTCTCAACTCAAGCCAATAATAAAAATAAAACTCCTTCTGCAAGGGACATCATAGCTCAAACTCTTTTGGGCCTCCAACAAAAACTCCCTGTATATTTAGCAAAAGAATGTGATTTTGGCATGGGTATTTGGAGCTTTTTGTTCCAATAAATTAAAAACCTGATATACAATTCTATATTCCAATATATTTGCTACAGCAAGCAGCATCAGTAAGAGTGCCCACCCTCCTCAAGCACAGGCTTAAGCTCTGCCAGGGCAAATTTAAGCTGGAGATCAGAAAAAAATTCTTTCCAGAGAGAGTAATCAGGCATTGGAATGGGCTGCCCAGAGAGGTCGTGGACTCACCGTCCCTGGAGGTTTTTAAACTGAGATTGGATGTGGCACTGAGTGCCATGATCTGGTAAATGGACTGGAGTTGGACCAAGGGTTGGAGTTGATCTCGGAGGTCTTTTCCAACCCAATCATTCTATGATTCTATGATTCCCTGTATTTCTTTTCTCAATAATTATAGTTAACTGTACCAACAGATAAGGTCTCATAAAATTCTCTACTTTGCCACTTTCTTCCTACCTCTCATTCACATACTTTATGGGCCATGGACCTCAACAGACTGACAACACAACAAAGAGCTGTCTCTTCACCTATCAATTCATTTGCAACGAGCTCCTGAATTGATTTCTGCTGCTTGCCTAGAGATACACCTCAAGATAGTCCTGCACTCCACACTCCTGGAGAGTTTAGCTGAGACATTTATTTACTGTACCTTTGTGTGGTCAGGTAACTCCTAACCCTATGTTTACCGTGCAACTTCTAATGTGCTCTCTACACAATGATCTCACACAATACAGTACAGACCACAATTTGAGTACTCGGTGTCTTTACTTCTAATCACCACCACTCCCTCCACGCAACATTTTTGTGAGTTATAGCCGTTTCTGACACATTTCTTCTCCGCAGATCCTCCACAGTGACTGCAGAGACAAATACACATATTCTGTATACGGCCATTCATGGTCTTTGGTAACAGATGTCATCACTGACAGAAGAGTAAGGGCATCAGCCTCTGCTCCCTGGACTGCTTCCTCAGACCTGGCTGATGTGGTGCTACTCAAGAGAAACCTCATCCAGTTTTCTGCCATATGATATCACAAACTGCCTCCAAACATGACCTATATTCTTTGTCACTCAAAGATAAGGCTAATGTACCACAGCAGAAGACCTAAAGATATCTTGAACCTTTTAGCGATCTACTCTTTCCCTTAGTATTCCCCTTTCACCCCTAAGGATACAATCAGTTTGCTCATTCCAAGTGATACCACAAACATCATTCCAAGTGAGATAACCTGCCTATCAGTGATGCTATTGTGAACCAAATTTCTTTTAGAAAGACTGGTTATCTGTAGCTTCTCTTGCTTCTCGGAAAATGAATAGAAAATATCCGGAGACAATTTGTTTTCAGAGTAGCAGTTGCTAACACAACATAGCAAACCCATGAGACTAGACTTCATCAAAAGGCTCATACTTCTCAGCAGGTCTCAAGATTGCTTGCTATAAATACTATGCTTGTAACTTTTCCAGGACCACAAGAATAGATGCCTCTTCCTGAATGGAAAACATTCTGCCCTTCATATTATCATTCAATGTCAATCAGTAGAACAGCATAATATAATTCTCTTTTGTCAAGAGTCACTTGCTGTCCTTCACTGGTTTACTCGATGCCATCTGTTCTCCACGCACCACACTTCTGTGCTCATTAGCACGAAGTCTTGATCAATGACTGCTACAAAGCAGATGTCTTCTGAGGTCACCTTGTAGGATGGAGGTTGCCTCAAAAATAACTGCCTTGGATTGCCAAGGAGTTCTAGGGAGTCTGCTTCAAAATACATGTACCTTCCAGCTCATCAGCAGATATATTTCTTATCTCTTGATTTGGGAGAGTGAAGCACACCTTTCCTTCAAGACCTGCTGTATTTTAGGATCTCTGACAGATAAGGTATGTACTGAACCTCTTTGCTGTAGCATTGCTGTGGCAATTTTTAGGTGCATGAACCTCCTCAGTACAGCAATGAGGTATCAAGAAGATTGTCCACATTCCTGAGGATTCTTATGCAGATCTCTGGCCTGTTTGAGATCAGCCTCCATCAATATGGCTCATCATTAAACTACCCTTATTCATCTCCAGTTATGAACTGTGAGAAAAATCTAACAGAACTACCTTGATTAGCAAACTAAATCTTCTTCACAGTATTCAGAAAGAACAGCAAAATATTCCAGGTGATTCCAATGTGTACTCATTAAGTTGAGTTTAAGAAATTTTAATTACTTTTTCTTCAAGTCTCACAGTTCTTATGGGAATGCTTCCCTTCCATCCACTTGGGACTAAGCTATTCTGTTTCCACAGCTATTTGTATCATCACCCAGCAGCTACTAACAAGTCAAAGAGCAAATCTTTGCCAGGACCTACAGAGATGACTGCTATGCTGAATACATAACTAAAAACAGACAACTGGAACTCAAGCTGCACTAAGCCTTATTACAGAAGCTCCCTGTTCAAAGTCACTTTGAACTTCAGTCCTAAATTTAGACAGCACTAAGTCATCACAGAGGCATCCAGGAATGATGTTGTATTACACAGAGCAACCCTGTACTGGCCTACAGTGGATGACTCAATTAGGTAACCAGCAAGTGAATGTTTAGGGACTTTGTTTGGAATCACCCACAGAACAGTGGTGGACTATTGCCAGAGGGAAGAAAAACAAATTACTACAGGAGATAAATTCCTCCTTTCCTCTTCCCTCTCTTCACAAAACTCTTGAGCTTTGGGGAGCTCTCTAGCTCTCTGAAACAACACAGAATCAAGACATATATTATATTCACTCTCTAATTTGCACAACAGACCTAAAGGTAAAGGCTGAATATACAAGTGCCTGAAAATCTTAGTTACAGAAGACTCAGATCTTCAATACCAGCAGTTTAAACACACTCTCAGCATAAATGTATATAAGAACACATCACAAAAATGGCCAGTTAGTGATAAATAGCTTTCTTTAACATTGGTGTTCATTAGAGGGAGATAGAAGAACAGACACAGATACTACCATTAGAAATGTATTTCATTCCTGTCATCACAGCAATTTTCAAGTTGCACCTACCAAAAGAAAAACTTTGCTGTCAGGCTTGACTTTGTGTTTCTCCATGTATTTTATGAGGCTACTATTGGCATATCTGAAAAATACAGTTAAAGAAAGACATGTCTGAAATAATACTGCATTAAAAACATGGAATTCTATCAAGTGATCACAAGAACATTCAACAGCCCTCAATTAGTTAACTCCAAAAAGAACTGCTATCAGAAGACACATGAGATATTTATCTAGCAGTTGCAAGCTAAGTGTGCTTTTCACCAACAGGAGTGCTTATCAACTGGGTAAAGACTATTTCCATGAAACATGCAACTTTTATAGTATATGGATAAGCTGTTCACATGGATATATGACAGGGAGACAGAACTTGAAGTTTATACTCTAGTTTCCTAAAGCAACTGTGCCACAGAAAATGTTTAGTCCTTTGTAACAGCTCAACATCTAAGCTATTAAGTTGTTTCCAGTTACAAACTGGCAGAGCAGTGAAGGTTACCACTGTGTCTCCATGACCCCCAACCTGCAGCAAATCATAGAGTCCTTACAGCTCCAAAGCTCAAAGATGCCCCAAATATTTACTACCCATGCCCTTGGCTTTAATGTAGAGCTCCAAAGGTTATCTATAGCCATTTTCAAAAGAAAAAGAAAGAAGCTTCATGCACAGATAAGCTTCAGATCTTGTCTAAAGACAGTGTAATGAATCCATGGCAGAGCTGAAAACAGAATACAGAAGTCCTGAATCCACATTCTCTACCAGACTCTTACACCAGTCTGTTTGGCTCCTTATAAGTTCTGCTCTTATCACCATCACTTGGCTAATTTAGCCAAAGTACCAGGAAACAGTAAAAGTGGAAAATTCTTAGATCCCAGACAGACTTTGCATCACAACCTACTGAACACGTTACCTTCCATAGAAATTTCTGTCCACTATATTGCTGTCTCCATGTATTTGTGTGTCAAAAGTACCAGTACTTCCTTATTCTTTCTCACACAAAATGAATGAAGTTATCTTGAACATGTAAGTGGGTTAAGCAAGCTCATCTGTCTGTGCCTGCCACAGATTAAATTACACTTATATGATAAGTCCTTTCTAGAGAAATGAGGAGGCCACTCAGTTGATGTTTTTAACAAGCAGCTGTGGGAGAGAACACCATTCAAGCAAACCAGTTAGTTCAAACAGGACAGCTGTCACAGTGTTAGAACCCAAATACTCCAAAATTCCCTCCTCATAAAGAGCGTAGGAGCTGAGTTCTGCTACATTCAGTGAACTTTATTGCATTATCATCACTCACGTTGTTCTCCTAAAATCTTTCTGAAGAGTTGGGTATTCTGGCATCTTCCTTATGTCTTCCCAGTCTTTATCTTTGGTAGGGGAGAAAAAGAAAAAGCATTTACAATTCTGAAGGTGTAAGTTAAGTAATACATGAGAAGAAATAACTACAGCAGTTGTTTGACTTCTTGTTTGTTGGCCAGTTATACTGTTCCCTAATTGTCAGCATTGTCAAATCCATCAAACTGTCATTTTCTTCATACCTATACAAACAACTACTCATTTCCTTAAGGATAAAAAAACAAAATCATCAACTCAGTAGCATTACATCTGACACTTTAATGAGAACAAATTACCTGCAGGGAATCCCATTACACTGAAGATGCGGTCGAGCTGATCGTGATGAAAAGGATTACTTGTTTTGATGTCCTCCTGGCGACAGTGAAATATAGGTTCTGAAGTCAACAGTTCAGCAAATATGCAGCCAATTGCCCAAATATCTATGAAAGAAGGAGGATAATTCATGCAAATTTACTGTACGCAACTGCTCTGTTTTTTGTTTCTGCAGTTTCTCAACCTTCCCTCCACAATTATACACAGTACTTTAAAAATAATGCATTATTATAATACACTAAAAAGAGTAAAATCTGGAGGGTTTTTTTTCAACCAAAATTAGAGTCTCCAAATCCAAGTTGTACACTGGCAGTCCAGCACTTAACTTATTCACAGTGATGGCAGAAACCTACACAATATTTGCTGACCACATAGCACTTAAAGGGCATTCAACTGAGCACCAAAATCCAATTATAAATACCCAAGGGCATTCAACTGACTATCAAAATCAAATTATAAACGCCCCATAAAGAAACACTGAAACAATAGTTCTACCACATATTTCAGAACAATTCCAAATGGATAACTGATAACCAAATAAACACTAAGAAGGAAAAGACTAATGACTCATATGGTTGTTTAACCAAATGGTGCAAGCCAGTTAAAATGGAGAAACAAGATTCTGATTTTAATCAAGAGTAGAGAAGTGATTACCAAACTTTAAGAAGAAAACAAAACACAAGCCTACTTGACAACTGACTCCCACTGCAATAATACTTTAATTCTCTTATATACATCTCAGGCACATAAGGAAAACAAAAGCAAAAGATATGACAATTGAACTTGATGATCTCAGAGGTCTCTTCCAACCTTAAAGATTCTATGATTCTATATGCTGATGCTTTACTAAAACAAAAAGAAATCAACTCTATTTCATAAATTTCTCATTAATATGCTTTTTTAGTTTAAATCTATTGTGGACAAGAACATCTACTTAAAAGAGAATAGTTTTCTAGATTACATGTATTCATTCTAGTTACTGCTAATCATCACCCATTTTAGTGTTCTATCTGACCCAAATACTTTATTATGTATCTTAAATTGAAAGTGAGAGTTTCACAGTGAGAAGAAAAACTTATTTGCTACACCAACAAATATGTCTGGCATATAACTTTGGAAAAAGATGTTGAGATCAGATGAATAATGAGCACAGACTGCTGAATACAAGACTGTGGAGACTTAAGTAATAGTTGAGGTTAAATTAGATGACTCTGAGAAACCTTTTTGATTTTTTTCAAACTTAATAGCATAAATACAAAACCACAGTAATTTTAATGTGTAGGTTTAAGAGATAAAAAGTTATTTAACTGGAGTTTGGTTTATTAGATTTAGACTAAAGAAAAATACCAAGAGAAGTCTCCTGTCTGTTGCAACTAATCTGAGACTCAAAAACCCTCTTGCTGTCAATGGGGGTTGGGCCCATTCTGCCTGAGGCACAGGGTGTCCTGAGGAAAAAGCATGGCTCTCTTTATGCAGGGAATGAGACACAGGGTGTCCTGAGGAAAAAGTGTGGCTCTCTTTATGCAGGGAATGAAGAAATGAGCCATCACACTCTTTGCTGAAACAGGTCAGCCAGTTCCATTTTCATCATGCTACAGGTGTGGAGCTGGGGGTGTCCCAATATGTAACCCTTTCTTCTTACTTCCTTTACAGGAAAGTCTGGTAACATTCCATTCAGACTTTACAGTTCCAACAGGGTATGACTTGCTCTGTGCATGACATCACATTCTCAAGGTTTTATCTTCTTTTCATTTTCCTATTAGCCTTATCTGCATGAAAAGAAGATCTTGATCTGTTGAGATTTTATCTGCTGAAGCAGCTAATGCAGCATATTAATCACAATTGCTGCTTGGGTAGTAGGCATAAATTATCTACTCCAAAATGAAAATTACTTATCATTTGAAGAATACAATCTTCATTTAACAGTATGTATTCCATCATTTTCATACTAAAAAAGAAAATCCTTCTGGAAGTGGCTTATCTAGAGGTCAAAGGAATTGCAGCTCTCTTGGTTTTCATGGCTTTCTGCAGAGCTCACTGTCCATCACACAGTGAGGGAGATGCCAGGCCACTGCTCATTATTCCATTCCTTACTGTTCTACCCAGACTGACCTTTTCCTTTTAAAGACAAAAAAATAGTAAAATCTAGTATTCTCACTGACAGCAAAGCTGAACTGGGAAATCTCCCTAATGTGACACAGCAAACTTCAAAACTCTGTTTCTCCATCATCTGAACTGTCTGAGAGCAGAGCCATCCTAGTAATGCATCCCCACTTCCTGACCCTGTGATTATTACAGAGGGTACATTTTAAACCCTTTGAGAACTCAAAAAGCCAGACATGGGACCAACTGGATGTTGCATCTGAATAAACACTGGTAACTCCCAAGCTGCTCTTATAATTTTCTGTGGGATGGCATTGTTGGGCAATGCAAGCATGAGAATACTTTAACTCTGATCAGTTGTTATATTCTCTAGTAGTTCACAGTGCTGGGATTCAACCCTTTATGTTTCTTGCTAGATATTCTTCAGCTTCAAAGAACCAAAATAAAGTAACCCAGAAGACTTAGTACGGAAAACCTGAAGCCTTAATTTCTCTAAACAAATACTAAATAGAAAAGGCCTTGCAGCCATGCAGCTCAAGGTCTTCCCTTCGTAAACATTTCATGTAACCTGCTCTTCAACACATCCCTGGCATATATTGAAGCCATTCTCACAGTTAATGATTTTCTGCCAAGTTTGGCTAGTCCCCTTTTTGTTTTTACAACATGCATAATTTACAGTAATAATTTACCACATGTAGCATTTTTTTCTAGCAGAAATGCCTCATTAGATTCTGGCAACTTTACAAGCTGCATAAGTACAAACAGTCTTAATAGGTACTTATCTCCTACATTGTTCGTATTAGTCAATCAAATAAAAAATTCATCTCTAACTATGGGAAAAATTCCCTATCCAGTGTGATTTCTGATTTGTGGGCACTAAAAAAAGTTTAATGATTATTACATCTATTCCAAATCTATTCCAAGTAAGACATACTACCCCTCACAAATGAGCATTGATAGGGCAAAGCTTTAATGCACAAGTAGTATATTTCAGGTACAGTATATTATTAGTCCAATGCACATCATTTGCTTCTAGCACAAGAGAAACTTCTGATATTATTGTATAACAATTTCATTATAAATAAAATCTGTTTTTAAAAGCAAGCACCAAAATAAGTGGCAAAAATTACCTAATAACTGGTTCTCTGCTCCGTCCGCTAATAACGATCAAGAGTGTGTGTTGTCTAATTGCTTGTGAGCCAAAGCTAAAAATATCCATTTGTTATGTCCCAGACCCACTGAAAACTGGGACACACAGGTCCTACAAAGTTGCACTGAGTACTAAAAGTTTTCCCATCTAATGTCTTAGGAGGATCCTATTAGAGTAACACAACCATTCCTGGGAGGCTGGTTCTCTTTCCTATAGTCTCTTCTACTGCCATTAGGCTTCAGGACTGAACTGTGGTCAAAGGTTTTTACTGCTTGTTGGGCTGCGATGTTTTGTTGGGGTTCACCCCCAAGATCTAAGACTCTCCACTTTCCCCAAGTTTACACTGAACCTGAGTGCAAGCCAGTTTTACTCCCTGGCTCTGGAAAGAGAGGTGGGAATGTCTCCTCACCGAACAGCTTGCTCAGGTTCTATTCAATCCTATTCTCTAGTGAAATATCTTTCCATTCAACCACTTTTCAAGTCCTACAAAATTTTATAAAAAAACCCAGAAATAGTCTTTTTAAGATGGTCACTTGTGGTTGACTAACACTTTCCATATATATGCCTGCGTGCACATATTATTAGAATATTTGTATGACTGTCTATGTCCCAGTTTTAAAACCTTTGACTCTAATAGCTTTATAGGTCAGCTGAGAACATGCTGCATGCCCCACTCTACTTTAGCACTGTAACCAAGGAGCAAGTGCAAGAGGATGCTGACATGGCTGTTTTAACGATAGGGATGAATAAGCAGAGAAATGCTTATGTGTTCTTTCACTTCTATGGCACAATAATCTCATTTCTGTATTTGTTCCAGTATCTTGGAAACATTCTTTAAAAATACTGTGACCATTTAAGACAGTAAGACAATTCATTGAGCAATAGCCCTGACTCTTAAAATGAAACATCTTTTCTCATTAATATTAGCCAAAACATTTCACTGAACACAGGACAGAATCAAACATTAAATGTCATGATTCTTAACTATATGCAAGAAAGGAAGTATATAAACAAGCTCTTGGTCTCATATACTTCAATAAAATTCCATTAAAGAAAGTAAGTAAATACTTGGAAAACATCTACTTACCTGCAATCGATCTGGGGAATTCATTGTTAGTGAGGTTTGTTTTAGTAGCATCAGTACTCAACCAAACTGCTTTTTTTTTTTTGTTTGGAACACAAAGTCTAGATTCTAGGACACATCTGAACACTGGTGAAGGAAGGGAAGAGCAGAAAACAACTCCTCTATACCCATCAAAGGCTAATGCAACAACCAGGGTACCCAAAAGCTAGTTAGCAAGGCTTTAGCCCAAACAAGGCTATCCAGGTCACCTGTAAGAGCTACAGCATTTATGTAAGATGCACCAAAACCTTCAAATCAAGGCAAGGACAACTAATACAGCAACAGACTGGAAACCTGAAAGGTCTAATTTTTTCAAATAACCATCAATTGGTCTAATGAAAAGGTATAACCTCTGCACAAAAACATCTGCGTCTCTTCTGCTGAGCACAGCAGCAGATTCTAGACTTGCCTGGAATCTTTACACACAATGATCTAGGAGCAGAGAGATAGTATAGAAAATGAGTTTAATAATTTTTACATTGATTTTTAAATACCTAGAAATTAGATTTAAGAAATCAATATATCTTTAAAGAGGGATTTCTTTGGTTTGGTAAGGTGAACAGAACACATCTGTTACATACTTGTTGGTATGACACACAGACACAAGGGAAAGATCTTCTCATTTGTACAAAGGTACCAATTTTTGTATGCTGCATTGAAACTTTAGTCAGCAAAACAGAAGGAAGAAGTGGTTACTAAGCCTTCTAAATTTGGCACCTATGTAGAACTGAAAACAGAGTCAAACATTTAAACGTTAAAAATGGTTAGTGGGCTAAGGGTCAGAAATTTGCTATCACGCTTTGATAAATTAATCAGTGTTTACTGATCTTTAATAAAGAGCATCTTGACAGAACTTGACTGAAGAACAATTTACATTGTAAAGCCATGAAGACGACTGTACTGCAGGCAGAAACAATACCTCTCAGTAATCTGAGGGATGCTCACAGCCAGACAAACATGTATCTCAGAACAATGTTTTATTTCCAAAGTGCATTATCTCCTGTGAAATGATACAGAGTCATGATAATTCAAAACTTTTAACTGCAAAATCATATTAATTCAAATTAATAACGAAAGCCATTATCCTAACTTTTTTATTTGTATGCCTTCATTGTAGCCTTTTAAACTATGCTGCCCCCTTCTCATGTTTGTACCAACAATTTAATTAATTTCAATTAATGCAACCTTCAAAACTTTAAAGCTTCTTCACTGAAACTCTGAGTTCACTTAAATCAATTGTAATTTTCCACAGTGCTTTAGTGGGCCAGGATTTCTTCGTTCTCTCTTAAGGGAGGTATTTTAGGTTGTCAAAATGTTTTATTTTCCCACTTAAATTTCTATTCCTCAGTATATTATCATTAAATGAAGATTCTGAATCATATGATTGCAGACTTCTGCTGTGCCTTAGACACATTACCTATCTAGCTTGCGACACTACACTTAAATTACTGTGCTAAGCTTGACAACACAAGTACAATAGATGTAGTATGGGGAGTGGCAATAGAACTAGAAGCCCTAAGTAGTCCTCTCATGCAGCAAAAATATGATTTCAAACAGAGAAATCCTGTTAAAGAATTTAAATCTTTAGTTTACAGAACTTCACACCCAAGAATTTGAAAATTCCAGGTTTATGCTTCTATATGAAACTTTGTAATTACCACATGCAGTCTATGCACTGAAGAAGACAGGAATCATCAAGGCAGGGAAGCTGCAATCAACAGTTGTACCACAGAGCACAAGAATTCAACTTTTACCAATATCAGCAGCTTGAGAATGAAGTCTTTACCAACATTATACTGCTCTTGAAAGATTTTTCAGTTACTGTCTTCCCAAATACTCATCCCACCGTGACCTCCAAATACTGAATTTTCATCAGCAATTCTTTAACTCCTCACTTGTGTCTCCAAGACTACTACAGTATAAACTACAGGTTACCTACTATGTTAGCTGGCCGTAGAGCAGCTAACATCCTTGAGAGCACAGAGTTATGGTTGCATGAACATGGAACAGAGGGACGGTTCACCTCATTTCTACTCTTCTCTGTTAGTCCAGAAACGGGTGGTTTTCCAGCCTCAGGTGATGTCATTTTAGGGCAAGGAATTAGGTCAGTGGGACAAGAGCTTAGTTCTGGCATGGAAAGTGTGTTATAGACTTGTTTTTTCCCTAATCCTAAGCCTTCAGGTGTGCCAGAGACAGAAGAAGAACATCATTTTTATGATAACTCCACTATCTCCAAGATGTAGTAAAGAAGGTACCCCTACTTTTGTTTCAGCAACAGCAGTGCTTATACCACAGAGGGTTCAAGAGGTTCCCTTTCCAGGGAACATCAACAGATCTGCATTTCATATGAAAAAAATTATTGATGCAGTGAATGAGAAGAAAGCACTACATATTCTTTAAAAGGGAAATACACTTTTCTTCCCAATTAAACGCAGAATATTTTAATAAGCCAGTTTTTCTGCACACATTGGAGTTCTTTGGAGGTTTTAACTCCATTTGCTGTGTGCTCTTTCTTGGCTTGTGCTTTCAACTATTACAACTTTTTACTAGGTCCAGTATATCAACACCTTTAGAGCTAACATAAGGTGAGCATAGGGCGGTCCCGTGGTGTAAAGGAGAGCACTCTGGACTCTGAATCCCAAGGACCTGAGTTCCAGTCTCAGTGGGACCGTCCCCTGGCAGTTCAATGCCTTCCTGCCATCCCATCCCGTCACATCTCGGATGCTCAGCAGGGTCAGCCCCGGTTAGTACCGGGTGCTGTGACAGTCCCGAGGACTTCACTGTCACTGTCCAAGCTCGCTCGGCCGTGGCAGATGGACCTCAGGACTTAAACGGTGGGGCCAGTTCTGCGCACGCTGTGCCTCACCTAAAACATCCACTGTGCAGGCTGGAAGGGCACACCCACGTGGGGAGAGCCCTGCCCAAATCTTCGCTCGCAAAGTCTGGCCATATATACAAGGTGAGCAAAAGGCCTGCTATCTGGTAGACTGAGTTATAACAAGGAACATCTGCAAGGAATACTTTCTTGGCCTGTTCCAATTCCCAAGCCATGACAATCTTTTCTGGGAGTTATTAAAACTTCTGGTCCCTACTTTATTTCAGTCAACAGGGTGGAATGGACATGAAGAAACCTTGCCTCTCAGCACAATCAGAGGTTATTCGTCTTTCTAAACAGAGTGCTTTATTTTACAATATCATAACATTGCTGTTACTAAGTTTTTTAGTGTTGCAGCTATTTCTAGTAAGGCATTGACAATAACTCCAGCATAATTATAAGCAACTCCATTGGATAAGCCACAACATGAACTGGTGTGAAGAGCAATTCTGCTGTCATTCACAGCTATTGACAGGACGCTGACTTGTGAAGCAATCACACCTGTCCTGAGAACATGTCATTCTACTCAATCAGTGCTGTACTGTTGAAAGTTTCAGTTGATATTGCTGAAATAATTATACTTGAAGATCAAACTGATGGATCAGCTGAAACAACTCCTCTGCAAGCACGCATCTTCTTATGATACTAGGTACTTGGTTTTCAGCCAAAATCAGCTTCTGTGAGCAAGCTTTTCAGATATGGTAGTAAATAGAGCAAATTAAAAGCCTTCATTACCACAGCATTTAGTTAGGGTCAAACATGTAATGCACTAGGTTTTACAACAGACAACCTTTTGGGTCTCTAAATAGTTCATTTAAGAAAATTCAATCAGCCTTCAGCTCACTGCTTTGTAAAGGAAACCTTAAAAAATAAAACCAAATCAAAGATCTGAGTTGCAAGTTCAAGTCTGAACCAAATCATTCACCTGTTCATATATAAAAGGAACAATTAATTGCAATATATCCCAAAGAATCACAATATATCCCAACTGACATTTGAGTCATTGAGTATGAGGAATTAGGCAATTAAGTATAAAATGAAAAATGGGCAAAATGCATCTCCTGATCTTCTCCAGATTCTGAATCTTGGTTTCTTATGTCATCATCCATGTTCCACTTCTAAATTAGGATCCATTATTTGCTTCGGACTATGACAGACATTGCAAGAAAAGCTCCTGTCTTTCTTCACTAAATCTTTCTTTGAACTGAGTTCATAGCATAAGTTGCTCCTGGAGGTTAGAGAATCAATGCTGCTGCTGCAGCAAAGCTCATCTGCCTGGAAAAGGGCAAAGGCAGTGACATACTAGGGAAGGAAAAGGTTGCTCATATGACGCCCTGTTGTAATTAACAGTTGGAAAAAATACAAAGCTGATACTCCAAGAAAAAACAGTTGGAAAGAAAAAAAAGAAGACATGGAACTAGGACTATGACCAGCTGGGATGATTTTTAGCCCACAAATCATTGTGTACTCTTGATGTACCCAGGACTAAGTGCAGACAGATTTTTAAAGGCACCTCTTGCTCAAAAGTGGATTTTTACCACAGAACTACTGCTATAGAGGATACTCTGCTTTCTGAGTATTTTTATGCTATTTTATTTTTTCTGCTCTGAAATAACCCATGTACAGTTAAGCCACAGTAATCACTATGCAATAGCAAATGTGCCAAAATACTGAATACAACGGCAAAAGCATCCAGTACTTCCTTTGTAAGTGTTGCAAGGAGAGTCATGAGAATACAAAAAAGTATTGGGTGGCCACAGAAATTTACAGGTTAATTTACAGAGCAAACAGTTAGGACAGTTAGCAGATTCTAATTGTGACTGAACATCCAGCTGTTTTGTTTTCTTTTTCTTTCCCTTTTTTTTAATCTAACATCCAGAATGTGTATTTTTCCCAACTAAAGTGACATCCCAGGTTCTCAAAAAAATTAACCTATTCATTGAGTTAACAGAAATAATTTACAACACACTTGTATTGGAGCTCCCTATTATCCTTAGTTGACTATCTTTAGGACAATACCGTTAAATGGTGCCCCCCTTTTATAGATAATGAAACAACACACAGTGTGGTATAAATGAAACATGGCAAACTACATACAACAGCTGGGACTGAATTAGTATTTAAACCCATGTCTCTTGTGATCCTGCTTACCATCCCAAGAGATGAAACTTTACTGTTTGCCCCTTGTTAGAGTACCTCCATTGGTTTTACAACAGCAGAGACAGGTCTGACCCACTGCACTGTTCTCATTCTCCTGACTATTAAACCAGTAGACACCTCTCAGACTCTTCAGAGATGACAAGGGCCACCAGCTTTACAAGCTAATTTCCAGACATAACATATTTGAGAAGCAAAGAGTAATAGAACAGTTAGAAGGCAGGAACTAGATCTGAAAACAGTTCATGTGTTAAAAGTGTGTAATAATCCTGTTGCTGTCAGCATCTCAAGCTTCCCAAAATACAATTAATGTAGCTTTAAAAGTTTCTAATTAGGTCATCTAATAATCCTTTATATAACTGTACATTTCTTAGATTCTTAGATGATTATAGTGTAGAGGAGCATAGCAAATGTTTTTGGTTTTGTTTTCTTTTTTTTAAAGAAGAAACCTGCATAGTATTTCAGAGATATTTTAGTATTTTAGAGAGCAAGAGGAAAAAACAGCAGTAAATCATTCAGCACCTGCAATAACTAGATAAGAGAGCAACAATTAATCCTTGGTATTAAAATATTTTGCCTCTCAGAAAAAGCATGAGAACAACTTTGATAATCAAAATTAAGGAAGTTTACTACATGTCAAAACAAGTTTACCACAAAATATCATCTGAATCCAATTACTTCTCATGTCATATAACATTGCCCAGGGCATGAACAAGTTTCCCTTTCTGATGTTGCCTCAGTTTTTCCTTTCAGTGTGCATAAATGAATATATTCCAAACCTCTCTACTTTACTCGTCTTTTTCACAACACCTTCTCTCAAGTCAAAACCTCTCACAAACGGGAATGTGGATTCCTATGCAGCACACAAATGCTGTCTGATTACAGATTTGTTCTTCTTAATTATCTCCCATATATGTTTAAAAGCAGTTCTGCTCCCGTGGCTCTGTGAACCACAGCTGGGAATCTCCTCTCTACATTTTTCCTGAAAACTTTTCTATCTTCTGGTAGGCACCATTTGTACTTTTTGGTTTACCAGATCTTAGTTTTCCCTCCCAACTCTCCCAGAACATGAGATCAGAAGAGCCTTTGGTATCAGTTCAAGATTCCCAGAGGCCCCACAGCCTGGCCAGTGTGCCAACAATCTGTGTGTGCACATGAAGGTCATTCGATGCACTCAAAATGTGTGGGACTCACTGCACAGGCAATATGGAACACACAGGCACAGATTTCCACCCTAAATCCTCCATAATGTACCCCAGATATTTCCCTCACTTTTTTTTTTCCCCCTGCATGAAGTCAAATGCAGCTGTCGAAACTCTGACAGATCCCAGTATTCCTTATAAATTCATTCCCTCTGATACAGCAAACATTTTGCTGTGACATTTGCTTTCACAGGCATTTTGACATCTGCATATACCCTTTCACACGTTTGCAGCTCCCATAACCACAGGTTAGTCTGGAAATAGAGTGAGGTGACAGTGCTTTGAATTACAGTTTCCGTACACCTCAATCTTGTTCAGGCTGGTAAATGCAGTTGCCACATGGCCATTTCTGACATTCCCACTGACCTATAATTTAGGCAAGTGTGAAAAAGTAACTAAGCAATAGAGATTTCTTGGGTTATTTTTTCACAATAAATAATGCCACCTTTCTGGTGCAGGACAGTGTTTTAGCCCTGCTTACTGGGTGGTTGAACAATCACTTTCGTCAACAAAATCCAAATTATGTAAAAAAATATATAGGTCATCTGATGCCATTTAACAAATATACTATTGCTTTAATCAAGGCAAGTGGTAAAGACAGGTAAGATATATGCTCGTTTGATTGCACTAATAACTATACAAGCTGCAACTTGATAAAAACAGGTCTTAGTTATGTTATTTCCTTGATATGCTACAAGATGCCCCAGCATTAATCATACTGGAGACTGCCACTTGCTTTGTTAAAAACTTAGGATGAAAAACAGTTTTTACTACTTGCTTCACTTACTAAAACGTTCTTTTCTAACCTGAAGTTCCCAGAGTAAAAAAAAGAAATCTAATTACTATCTCCTTTCCAGGTGAAAGCCAGCTTACCTTTTCCTTCATTTTACCACAAGCATTTTGTTTTCTTAAAGTGTAGAAGTCTTTGCCCATACATGAAAGCAACAGTGCACCTTGCCACTTAATTCAACCTTGTTTCTTAAGTATTTTGAGCATAAAGGCATTTTCTGTTGTGCTGGAGACTTTCCAGTTGATCAGTAATTGTATTAACATTTCCATGATCTCAAGCATGTTACATTTTCACAGTTACTTAGTTTCACCTGAAGCTTGTGCAAGTTACCTTTAGTTGCAGTTTTACCTCTCTGCTAGAGTATTAGCATCTGATGCACACACAGAAACAAATTCTGTTTTTAAATTATGGTGCTGAAAAAGCAGAAAACATGCACAGGCTACAATGAATTTACTACTGGAATAAAGAGTGATCTCTGGCTTCTGCAACACCATTTTCCCAGTTTACATTCATCTGCTAAGTTAGTTACCTGTAACTGTGGTAGCAGATATTATACATGAAACTTAATTAGGGTTTACATTATAAACATCGACAGTTCAGGAAACTAAATGTTGTTCCACACAAAACCCTATTATGGACTTTTTACTATGCTTTTAACATGCAAAAAGCAAAAGCTATTTCTGTTTTAGCAATAGTATTTTCCTGACTCCTGTAGTGCCTTAAAACATGATGTTATATATGTGATGAGCAAATACCTGCTGTGCAAAGCAATAAATGAAAAGTAGGATATTCCATTAGTATGAAGGGACAAACTAAATGTCACTGAAAAGCCATCCCTAAAATAATGAAATATGCTTATATATTGTTTTGTGTAATAGATAGTTCTTTCTAAATAGACTATATTTAGTCCAATATTCCCCCAAAGTTAAATCCAGACATGTAACTAAAATCAGGTCTAGGACACAAACACAAAAATCCTGAATAAGTCCAGTCAAATCCTAATTTCATTCTTGTATTTGATTCATGTATGAGAATTATTTACATGCAAGCAACCATACTTAGAGGCTTTACAAAATAACAAAACTGAACAGGACACTATAGCAGACAGTGTCCAGGATATTTTGATTACATAGTCAATAATTAAATTATATGTGAAACTAAGGTTGAGAGTATTAGATACAAAATACAGAAACTACATTTAAATAAAATCAAGACAAAGTCAGTAAAAACCTATGCAAACATCTGAATTATGTAGCAACTATTAAACAATGTTCAGCATGTTGTAAAATACGTACTGATAACAATGCATTCCAAATGAATTCAAACAAAAATATTTCTCATAATGACAAATTTGGAAGAGAATAGGCTAAAGCTGGTATAACATTGCTGTCAGCCTTATTTTATTTATATTTACTAATTAAGAAATTATATTATCTAAAAAGGCATACAAAAACAGCTGGGGGAAAAAAGAGCAGCTATACCAAATAACCTGTCATTTCTTTTTTTCATATTTTGCCATATTTAATCATCTTTCTTCTAAATTATTATTCCCAACTAAAGAGCAATTAAATGAGAATCTTACATAATTTATGAGTTATTACTAAAAGCAATACACTAAGGCTCCCAAGAATTATATAATATTAGGAGATGTTAAAATTGTATTTGTCATACAGAGATTTGAGAGAGCTTTAAGAGTTGCATCCTTTGCCAAAAATATTAGCATTGAAGTTAAGCTCCCAGTGGTGTGCTTAGCTCACAAGATGGTCTTTAAGTGCACATAATGCTAGAAGCAAAACACAAGTCTGGACTCATGGAACTGCATGAATGTCATTGCTGTCTTTTCGTTACTCGCTTCTTCCTTTTACCTTAAAGCTAAATATAGTTCACCTCCATGTCCCACTATTCTTTTCTCTTCAGTCATGTGCTCTTCTAATCCTTCAGTCAGCCTGCAAATCTCAGCTTGGAACTTCCCTGTTTTCACTGCTGTACTTTTCATTTTGCTGCCCAGACTGTTTTGGGTGCCCTTCAGCATTCACACTGCGTGCCAGGTACTGGGTAACCATTCACAGCCCCTCCTGGGGATTCACCAGTGTGATAGAAGAAGTAAAAGCTTCTGAAATAACGAACTACTAGCCAAATCAGGTCTCTCTGAAGTAGCATCATCCTCTAAAGTTTCAGAGGGACTCCTTGTCTGTGTTTTAGTACAGACTACAGATCACTCAGGGCAAGAACCAAGTTATTTATGACATAATTAAACAAACAACAGCATTATACTAATCCATTCTTCAAAGAGATATCCTGAGATAATGGTACATATCACTCATTGAAATCTCCAAACAATATGCTATCTATCAAAACCAGGTAATTGTCAGTTGAAGTAACTTCCCAGTACCACACACTCAGTGCAGGTCACTCGGTCATCTGGTATGCAAACATCGGTGTTTTTCACTATCAATACAGACAGGGCAACTAAAGCAACTAATTTACAGATCTTTATCGAAATCCTGACGGTATTTTCTTTAAACACTTCCAGCAACTGTTTTCACCCACTACAGGGTGCAGCAAGCACAAACTTAGTAGTTAGCAGCTCAGTTTGCATGGTGGCAGAGGCAAAGCAGACCCCAAGAGTCTGCTTCAGACAGCATGGGATTGTGTCACTACCATCCAGGGGGCAGGGGCACTGCAAGGCTCCATCCCCAGCACCCACTGGAGAAGATAACCTGGGATGGCCACAAGTTGAGTATTGAGTTCAGTTCTGGGACCCCCAGTTCAGGAAGGACATTGAGGTGCTGGAGCGGGTCCAGAGAAGAGCAACAAGGCTGGTGAAGGGACTGGAGCANGTGGCACTGAGTGCCATGATCTGGTAAATGGAGTGGAGTTGGACCAAGGGTTGGACTTGATGATCTTGGAGGTCTTTTCCAACCCAATCGATTCTATGATTCTAAAATAAATTCCTTTGGGAGTAAATTAAACCAAAAGGTGTGCATCGGTCACTAATGAGCTGCAGTCCTTTGGACCATGCCAGAGAGTGTCCTAGGTACACCCCCTTCTCCAAAACACAATCATGTAATTGTTAGGTACTCAGTACCATTTTGCTTTACAGGTGAACTTGTTTTGTTTCACACTACTTGCTAATGTAGATATTGCCATCTGAATAGTTATGCTTTTTCATTTCCAAGAAAAGGAGCACTAGCATAAATCTGAACTTTTTGATGCTGCCAAACTTTGTCCAAGGATAGAAACGCATGTTACCTGCCTGCAAACCTGAACATCACCAGAGCTAGGCATTAATGTGCTTGCCCTTCTCAACAGTTCCTGCACATTCATGGCAACATCAACAAAGAAAGCAACATTTGCCCAAATCCCATCCTCCTGCAATGCAAGATTCCAAATGGAAGAGGAAAGCAATAAAGAAATGAGAAGTGCAAGTCCACATCAAAGAAGTCAGGTGTCAGTTCACTACATCTTCAAACCTTTTGCCGTATATGGTAATTGGATAAGCAGGAGTTAGTTGAAAAAGCCAGACTCTGAACCTCAAAAAAGTTGCCCCACCAGAGTGAACACTCAATTGAGTTGCCAGTGTAACGTAGTGTTTTTTAACTATCTGAACCAAGACCCACCGAGCATTTCCAAAAACTTCTGTAACAGAAAAATGCCTGTCAAGACAGCCATGTCTGTACACATAGAAATGATTTAACCCTTTTAAGAGAGGGTCATTGTTTCCCTTCCAGTTCATTTCCCAGCCAAGCAGACAGGAGACCTCCTGCACATCTCAGTGCTTTCATTCTCCAACCACCTGAGCATGAAGGCTAATTGTGCTTCTGGAACTTACTAAGAGGAAAAGGTGACAAGGGCCTAGCCACCAGCATTCCTGAACATGGAGCTTCCTACGTTACCAGGAGTACATCGATCTGCAGATTGCACAAAGCACAGGAGACCACCCTTCTCCTTATCAAGCCATGTGCTTCACAGAAGCATCTGGACATGTCACACCCTAGAACAATGCCACTTTAACAGCCATAGTTCTTTCCCTTTTTCAAGTTTACAAGATTACAAGATTTCTGAGCCCATACCAAAACCACACACAAACCAATGCAAAGTATATTTTTGTTTTAAGAACAAAACCAACACCACGTTTAAAATGTCTAGCTCATATTGAAAAATAAAAGCACAGTTCTCAGAAAGTTTCAGTCTGGATTAATCTTTTATGGATGGGATCATACTTTGTCTGCTGCTACTTCAAGGAAAAAAAACTAGCTGGTCAGTCGATCATCAGATCTATGGTAAGGCCACTATCCTTGACAAAACTTACAGAAAAACATCTTTCTTACAGGACAACTTACCAATGGCCTTTGTGTAATGTCTGGCCCCAAGTAACAGCTCTGGAGCTCTGTACCAGAATGTCACCACAACTGGATCCAAGTCTGCCAATGGCTTCAAAGGCGAGTTAAACAATCTTGCAAAACCCATATCAGCTGGAGGACAGGGAGAAAAACAGAAAAGAATATTTGTTTCAATTTTAATACAAATAGATCAAAATTTAATGGTATCACCAGAAACAATGATAACAAAAGCTCAAAAACATGCAAAATTAAAAATCAAAGTTTCTAACAAAGTACAATTACTCATAATAATATTGGGCCAAATCTAAGACTAAAGACCAAACCTAAGACTAAATTCCATTTACTTCATTCATGAGTTTATGAAGGATAACATTTGACTTCAGTGTTTTCATAATGGGATTGCAAAGCTTTAGATAACAGGGACATCTGTTTACTTAAAAAACAAAACAAAACAAGAGAAACTTGGTTAACTAAAGTCAATAGTAGTAGGTCTCTAATGTACATTTTCTACTCTATTTTTACACGTGTACAAAACTGTGAGTCCTTGTGACTGCTCTCTATTTACCCGAAGTGCAAATCCAAAATGACTGTAGTGTAGACTGTTTTGAACTATTTTTCAAGGCATGCCTCATACTTGATTTGGAGGAATGAACTCCAGAGTCAGTCAGTGTACATTGTTACAGAGGTGTATTTTAAAAATAAGCACCGATTTTATATAATTCAAAAATTCTCTCCAGAGGGAGTCTTGTGAGTAACACTAATAAAAGCTCAATGGGAAAGTCCAAAATTGGGTGTATTGCCAAACTCACACATTTTAAACCAAATTCAAACCTGACACTTCTTTTTTACACCACTTCACCTAAAGCCTTCTGCTTCAAAAGTTATGAAATGCCAAGTATCATTTCCTTGGTGTTACCCATACTAATAAAAGCATATAAATCAAAAAGTATTAGCTGAACATTTTCAAACAGAACAAAAGTTGAAGAATAGAGGTTCCAATATATTACTTCTTCCTTGACTATTGCCACATGCTTTATTAAAAAGAAGTTTCTATCTACATGACTAAAGTCCAGGCTCTGAGATGGTGATTAGACTTTGGACAAAGATCATCACAATGACATGTGTTTCCCACCTGAATACCGAATTGCCTTTGCAGAGCAAACCCTTGGATCTCTACAAATACATGCACTGATGTTACTTACATAAAAATAGTTAAAACCAAATACAGTTCATAAGTAACAATGTTATGCTAATTAATCATGGTAGAAGTCAAAAGAACCCTGGCTATAGTCGTTGTTCTCCATGCTTATTACTTTCTTGTTTCTTACAGATGCTTTTATCTCATCAAATATTCTTGGTAAACAATATGCTTGGAATTCCTTAAGTCTGTAAACTCAGTGAATGAGATTCAAAAATTGAACTAGAGGTTGTACATATATACACTGAAAAATACAGTGAAAAACTATTTCTATCTTACACTGAAGATGCATTTTTTTAAAGTAATCCCTTAGCTATGCAATGAAATTCTCTAAAAATGTTTACCTATTTTGACTCTTCCTCTCTCAGGACCTTCACCCATTACCAGAATGTTTGCTGGTTTCTGGAAAACAAAAAGCAGAATTTTTAATTGATCAGCCTTTGATGATTATCTTCAAGAATAATAAAAATATGTACACTTATTTTATAATGAAAACATTTCTAGAAATAGCCTTAGAAGTATAAAATTGCCATACCTTTATGTTTTGCTGACATTTAGTTTTTATCTCTAATTATCAATTTCCCAATCAGAAAAACAAAAAAGTACCTTGGCATTTCATGGTAAGAAATGCAATCTTTAACTACATTTGCATTCCCATCGTTACTAGAATGATTAAGGTCAGTGGAAAAATTTCCTTCTACAGGGAAATTGTATACCAGGCTGACTTTTATGCTACATATCAACAATCTGGCAAGAACCACTTTTGACAGCATAACTTATTGAAGTGATACCAAATCTTGATATGCAAATGCATCAATGAGAATCACTTTTGTTATCAACAAATATAACTCTGTTTCTAGTGCTGTGCTGGTTTTTAGTCTATGAATGATAAAAATCATATTGGCAAAACCACTTTTTCCACAAAGTTGATTTCACGCTATGAAAATTCACATAAAACAGGAGTATACACAGACAGCTACATCCAAAAGCATTTGACAGTGTAGACAGCAGTTTTACAAGTAGAACAAAAGCTTTATAGACACTTTTTTCAATGTGTAGTTGCTTGCAACCAGCTGCTTGTGAACACCACATAAAACCTGCACATGACATCACAGCAATTGTTCTGCAATTAGGATCTAGGTTCCCTCAGACATCAATAGTCATTCCTTGGAAGCTTTTCCCCTATTGTGTTAACAGCTGTAAAGAAGTAAACAAGCTTGAAAACATTAAGTGATTGGAATGAACAGATGCATAACAAAGTTTCAAAGCAGAATTTTTGGAAGGTTAATCCAAACAGTAATTATATTTAAAATCCCTAGTGCCTGGAAGGTCTGCTCAAGTAGGATTTGTCCAAGAATCTGAAGAGATGCTCAGAAAGTCAACACCAGAATCTAAAATTCTCAGTTCCTTGACACTATTTACCTGAAATGAGACACTTAAACTAGGGTTACTAATTTGGCTCAAAATCTTTAGCTTTTTTTAAAAAACAAACCAACCAACCAACCAAACAAAAAATCCCACCCTACTCCACCTATTCTTTCTCCCACCTGGCATCCAGTGGTAGCGCTCCAACCACAGCCTCTCTTTCCAGATGCCACCACCTCTTTTAATCTGTAATTGTCAGCACCATCCCTGACTTTTCATTCCCCATCATATATCTGGAACCAATCAAGAGGCAATATGCACTCCCTTGTTGGATAACATAAGAGCTATTTCAATGGATCTTGAGTAAACACTCACCAGCAAGTCTAGGGAAGATAAAGATGATGCTTGCTCTTAGCTAATATTTAATGATAATAAAATCAACACCCCGAGGCAGCTGTCAAACTCTGGTTGTACATTTATGTATTACCCTGAATTGAGTATTCCAGAGAACAGAACAATCCCACTCTCCATACTCAGTAATCAGGCAGCAAGGGAAGCACTCAAGTTCACACTACATTTTACTTCTCTTAGAAATCACATCACATCACTATACATCACATCTTGTCCAAACCAAGAGAGCAAAATTCCAAGTTTTCTTGCTGGAATTCTTCATAAATTTTTACCTAAAAGGTTGAGTCTGATCAGTCTGCTGGACTGATGGGCTAAGGCCAATGGTATGAGGTTCAACAAGGTTAAGTGTTCGGTCCTGTCCTGCCCTTGGATCACAACAACCCCACACAGCACTACGGGCAGAGGGAAGAGTGGCTGGAAACCTGCAGTGCAGGCATTAAAACAGGCTGCCCAGGGAACTGGTGGAATCACCACGCCTTGAAGCATTCAAAAAATATGGATTTGGTGCTTAAGGACATGGTTTAGTGCGAGGTTAATGCTCGGACTTGATCTTAGAAGTTTTTTCAACCTTCACGATTCTATGAATCAAAAACACCTCAATAGAGCTTTATATTCAGGATTGGATTTTAAGCACTATAACAATGCACTTATTTGTCAAGTGAAGAGAGCTAATTAAAATGTAGCTAATACACTGATTTATGGGCCTATTTTTTTCTAATGAAAGAATTAGGTTGTGAGAAATAAAGATTCTAACACTAGGGGATGTACTAAGATGAAAATCAAAATCTAATCAGAAACAACGGGATTCTCAAAACATCTCACAAGAGTTATATTTTATCTCTGAAAATAAGAGATTCTCCAGGCAGCAATTTCTTAACAGAAAAAAACCAAAAAAACTATTTCACCTGCTGACATTAATCTACAATATTCACAGAATAGTTCAGGTTGGAAAGGACCTCCAGAGATTATCAAGTCCAGTCCCTCTGCTCAAAGCAGAGTGAACTACAGCAGATTGCCCAGGCCTGAGCACAGCTGGGTTTTAAACTCCTCTTGGAATGGAGACTCCACAGCTGCGCTCTAAAACTTCTAGCATTTGACTACCCGCACAGTAAACAAGTTTATTCATACATTACATTGCCACCTGTCATGCTACTGGATAGCCCTGTGAAGAGTCTGGCTCAGTTGGCCTTATTCACACTTACCAGGTCTATATACACATAGGTACAATCCCACACAAGCCTTCCCTTCTCGAGGTTGAACAGCCCCAGCTCTCAGTCTCCAAAGGATTCTCCAAACCCCTAAATAACTTAGTGGCCCCATGCATATAGGAGGTACACTAGATTAGATCTAATCTATGGAAGCAAGGAACTTCTCCATTTACGTATTTTTTAAGCCAGAGAGTTTTGAAGAGATGCTGTTCTGTTTAAAATTTAAATCTGTACTAGTGTATAATCCACCTATGATCAGAACTCTGCTTGGCAGCCAGCAGAGAATTAAGGTGATTTATAACCTCAGCATATGTCATGTTCATTAGCTCTTGTAAATCTCTCTATCTGAGAGTCAGGGAAAACAGAGTAGGAATAAACAAGGAAACAATTGAAAGCTGATTTCCAAAAGAGCAAGCACTTCTCCTCAGGCACCATCAGCAATGTGGAGGATGACAGGCATTTCATGGACAGCAGCCTGATGCCTGAAGGATCCCAGTGACCTGCAGACCACTGTCTCAGAAACAGCTGAGTTCCTCTTGCTAAGCAGAGCTGCTCTGACTAGGAAAGCATGTTCAGTGCATGTACACAGAACCAGCTGAAATACACTAACCTGATAGGGCCCATCATTCTGATACCCAGTTCCTGTGCCCATGATTTTTTATTTAATGAAAATATACAGCTTCAGAGGAGCTTATGACATAGGTCACATGCTTAGTGGTTGTTTCATATGTTAATGGCTTGAACACTGTAAAGTAAAACTCCTCACCTATCCATAGTCTTTGACGATGCACACGCCATGCTGAGACTAACACAGCCCCCATGGAGCAGCAGTGCTTGGCCAAGCAAAAAAAAGTGGTACCAAGGCAGAGCAGCAGAACTTCAGGTGCTCAGGTATGGAGGAAATACTTTAGTTTACTCCAGAGAGATTAATTTGGCATCAGAGATCCTCAGGAAAGCATGCAATGAACGTTCCATCAAGAGGTCAGAGAGAGGACTGCTTAAATGAAATGCAAAAAACTTCTTGTAGAAGGCAGAATGGATTAGTCTAATCTCTGGATATGTGGCATTTTAAATATCAGAACATTTTACTCCAAAATAGTCACTTAATAGTCTGCTATAAAACTACAGTGTAGTTACTGGACAGCTGAAAAAATCAGATTAAAAATTAGTAATTAAAAAGCCCTATACTTCATGTATGTTCAGGCTACATACAAGCCATAAGCACCAGTCTAGTTCCTAAAACAATTCCTACTACTATCCATGCGAGGAAAAAAACCAGGGCTTTAGGTGGAAGAAAATATGAAGAACCAAGCAGCAGCTGAGAGACAAAAAAACCCCGAAAGAGTAAATCATGTCTCTATTCAGGAAGATAGAAATTTAACAAAGAAAACTTGAGAAGGCCTGGTTAAAATCATTAACTCCTTAAGGTGAGGTAACTCTACACTTTCAACCAATTACACCCCAATTAATACTCTCCCTATTTTCCCTCATACTCTCTCCTTGCTTAGAACACAAACACCAGCTGAGAAGCAAGTGATGCTGCTCCATCTCCACCTATCTAGTTGCTATGGGAACAACAGAAACAGTAAGAGTTAGGAGTCTCACACTTAATGTAAGCTATAAAAATGAACAGATAAATCCCTGCTGAGAAATACAGTTGAGGTTTGACTGTCTAAAATACACTTGCAAAAAGAGCAAGGTCAACAGCAACAAACAACTGGGGCAAAAATTTGAAATATCTGCAAAAAGGGATGAAGATGATGATGATTTAATAGGTTCTTTACAAGTAATAAGCATGGATAATAGTATTTACTTTTCTACATCAGTTGGAGAGAGGGAATAAAACAATTAAAATCTTAAAAAAAAAATCTTGGTGGGAGAGACATGAAAACATTGGGCTAACAAGTGTGTTTTCACAAATAATAGAAGCGTCACAACTGGGACTCATATGGACACCTGTGTTATCTGAATCAATACACTCCCTATTTTAATATTTAAACCATAAATTAGAAGCAAGGTTGGAAGAAAAGAAACCATCTGTGGCCTTAAAAGCACATAACAGGTCAAAACAGGAATCACAGCCTAACAATAGATTGCAGTACTTTCATTTTAATAGTTGTTGTTATCTCCCTAAGTACAGTGGTGACACAATTCTTAGGAGATTTGGTGCAGAATTACAGTCCTGTGAGAAAATGTCCATAGGGATACACAATTTTCCATACACCATTCTTTATTGTTTATATCCAAACAAATGTGTTTCCCTTCTGGAATGTATCACTGGACAAAGAATAATCTGAAATTAGGAGGCTTCTATTGTAAAAGAGATTGCAAGTCTTCCAGATAAAAAGCTTTTGCCACAATTACAGAAACTGCCTTGTGATGAAGTCTTTTCAAGTCTCAATTATTTAAAAAAGCAACTGTAAGCAGCACAGTGTTGATACATGGATGTACTTTCATTTCGTAAGCCAAAACAAGCCCAACGGTACTTTTGTCTCAGCTTTAAGCACACTGCTCTCCCAATGCCAGAGGTCCTGAGCGAGATGACAGTGCTCCATTCTGCAGGCACCACTCAAAGGACTGCTGAGCCTTTCAGTTCAACATTAAGAGAGAGATGCTGACTGCTCACAGACATTTGCAAACCAAGCTTTCATTCTTCTCATGTGTAAGGAAACGTAGGTACTTTCCTGCCTTAAATCAACCTGTTCAAATGCAGACACTGCGCTCAGGTCAATAAACTGGTACACTGGTACCAATGCTGCTGCTAACAACAGATACAATTAATGCAGGATCTAAAAAAGAAAACCATTTAAAAGATTCTGTTATGCATCACAAACCTCCAAATTATTATCACTTCCACTTGAAATACTTCCATATATTGAAATACATGCAGGAAAATCGTTATTGCCACCTCCTTCTCTTTTTTCTAGACAAACATTTGGCCAGCATTTTTCTGATGCTGAAGCACGAGTTGAAAGTATAGCACACAGAGCAAAATATCTTCACATCTGCTTCTCCTCACAAGCCTTACACACTGTGAACTCGTATTAGGGACTACTCTGACTACACAGCATCACTTTCAACTTGTTTTTTTGTCAGCTGTTATCCTGACTGTTACAAAACCTCCAACATATTTGATTATATTTTGGCCTAGATCAGTAATCCATACAACTTTATTTCACTGTCTCTCTACTCTGTTAAAATTATTGACTTTGTGAAGCAGTATAATTAACAAACCCCATTAAGTTATCCATCAATTCATCCAAATCAATAATATTTCTACAGATATTATCAAATTGAGCAAGGCCAAATATAAAGCTGATTACTACAGCACATGATCTAAAAAGGCAGTAGAATCACAAGGTATGAAAAGTGCTTTGAAACAGTATTTAATTCAACTGAATTAAATTTAAGTCTGAAAAGGAGGAAAAAAAATCAGAGGTAAACACATTAGGTAAGTACCTGACAACGTGGGAACCAAAGAGTTCCACAGAAGGATTTTACAATAAATTTTTTTTAAATCAGTCCAAAAGTTACCATGCCATTAAAAAGAAATGAAAACACAAACAAAATTTGTATTGGATTTCCATGACAAGGTTTTGGTAGCATTTCCCTAAGTCTGGTTTGCCTGTGATGGCAATTAGTGAGTAATCTCTCCCTGTCTGTATCTTGCCCCGTGAGTCTTTTGTTATATTTTCCCTTCCCTGTCCAGCAGAGAAGGCTTTGGTGGGCACCTGGCATCCAGCCCAGTCAAACCAACATAAAACCATACACAAAATTTTGTAGCTAAATGTTACCAGACTGAGATCTTTCAAAAGTTTCAAAAATGTATTTGATTATCATTAGAAGAATACTAGTGACAACAAAAATATTTAAAAACACATGGTAACTTTTTATCTCCTCTCATGCTCCTTATAAAATAATTTTAAAATGAAATGTGTACAGAACTGATAAAGACATGGAAGCATGTGCCACTATTCGAGAGCGGAAGAAACCCCTTTTGTATAATTCTGAGATATGGAAACTGGATATTCAGTCATACACCTTGCTGTCGGATTATGTTAGAGACTTATGTATTTCATGGCAGCTCTACTGATACAGTCAAAATAGTTATTAACTCCAGACAGCAGAAATTCTAATAGCAACAACTGCAAAACTTACCTGAGACTGATGGTAAAACATATTACTAGCTAGGAGTAGGAACCAACTGTACAAAAGATAACCGAAATATTTCTTTGGAATGCCTTAGGTAAAGATTTTGGTTAAACACTTTCCTTGGTTGTATTCATTATGTGTTGAGAGAGGAAACGCCCTGTTTTCACATGGAATCTGGCTAGCAAAGAAATCTTTGCAGGTTTATAGACTCCCATAAAACTTTTCTCTGCACAAAAGGCAAAAGGAAAGGAAAGCTGAAACACTACAGCTGTGGCCATAGCACAACCATAGATCTGCACATATTGGAAAATTGACAAAAAAAGTCTCTGAAATAAACAAAATATTATCTAGCCTACCACAAAAGCACAAGATGTGACTACACAGGCTTCATTACAGACTGATTTAAAACAGGTCATGAATCTGAAAACTCATGTGGAGGACTAGACAAAATCATACAATGCTTTGAGCTGGATGGGACCTCTGGAGGTCATCTGGTCATTTTGCTGCTGCAAACAGAGTCAACTTTGAAGCTGCATTAGACTGCTCAGTATGATAACCAAGGGAGTTGCAAGTCTCCAAGGCTGGAGGTTCCTCAGCCTTTCTAGGGGGCAATCTTTGACACTGTCTGACAAAAGAATTGTTTCCCCATCACCTAACCAAAATGTCTCTTGTTAAGACATGAGCCTGGCCCCCTCCTCCTTCCTCGGCATACTTCTTAGGAAGGCTTCATCTTTTCTACAACCCCCATGAGGCAGTTCAAGTCCATTCAAACCACTACATACTGCTCAGTGCAGCGGCACCAAAGCTGACACACAGAGCACCATCCCATCACCCTGTTATAACCCTACTGCACCTTTGGCTGAACAGCTACATGTATGTATGGCCAGACTTTGCCAGCGAAGATTTGGGCAGGGCTCCCCCCACATGGGTGTGCCCTTCCAGCCAGTGCAGTGGATGTTTTAGGTGAGGCACAGCGTGCGCAGAACTGGCCCCACCGTTTAAGTCCTGAGGTCCATCTGCCACGGCCGAGCGAGCTTGGACAGTGACAGTGAAGTCCTTGGGACTGTCACAGCACCCGGTACTGACCGGGGCTGACCCTGCTGAGCATCCGAGATGTGACGGGATGGGATGGCAGGGAGGCATTGAACTGCCAGGGGACGGTCCCACCGAGACTGGAACTCAGGTCCTTGGGATTCAGAGTCCAGAGTGCTCTCCATTACACCACGGGACTGCCCACAGCTACATAATTACATGTTTAGCACTGGAAACACGTATTTGAGATGACAGCATCGGCCCAGAAGTCCAATATCCAGAACACACTCGCTACAAAACCATTTTACCAAAGGCAAAAAGACCTTTCCACTCCCACCTTCACGTTAACCAAATCCCACTTAATCACATGCAGCCATACACTATCCAAGTTGTTATGCCTTCCGTTACTCCCATATATAACCACCCTTGCGATAATGGAATCAGTGGCCAGGTACAGCATTCATTTCTCCGTTTTTACCTCATTTTCCCTTGAGAGGTAATTAAGCATATACCTCAACTGACATTAATCGTTTAAATTTGCTCCCGTTGGTTCTATCTAGGCGCTCCCCAGAAATGGCCAAAACATCCGTCTTCCTTGCAAGAATGCTCTGCTTCAAAATCCATTTGAAACAGTGGTTTCTTAGGTAATTTCTAGGAAAAAATATTTAATTTATAAACTCAAGGTATTTGATCATTGTTGTAACAGGAAAAGACTATTCACTGACTCTATTCCGTGGTTAACCAATAGATAACACAGTTGCAGTTATGTCAATGGAAAATTGACTGCAAACACAAGGGAAATGTGAAATAACAGTAATCACAAGAGGAGAATATAATTCTAGGCCAAATAAAAGTTCAAGAATGAAACAGTCTTCCTTTCACACACCATTTCAGGTTTCTTACAGCTGACAGGGTAAATTACTGCAAGAAAAAAATGAAGATTCCAGACAGCTCTAAATGTTGGGCATGGCTTCTATTAAAACAATCTTCTTCAATGTACTAGCGTACCAGAGGTTTCATCCCAATCAATGGCAGTGCAATTCAAGTGAGAAAGAAAAGAATGAAAAACCCTCACATTAGGAGAATGCCAAAACATTCGACACAAATTAAATTTTATGTTGCTATGCAACATTATCCAAAGCATTCTGCTGGTGCTAGTGCTGCAATAGCATACTTGAATTTAAAATGCTACATGCAACCTTGAAAAGGACAAAGAAGGGGGAAGTCAGAAACAAAGAGAAAAATATGATCATAAATTATCAGTGAAAAATAAAGTGTCATAAAGCAAATATTCAATCTGCTGTTTTGCCATTGTCCCTGCGATTTTCAACATATTACAGCAAACACTCCAGCAAAATTCCCATGAAGCTACTCAGCAACCATCTAGTGCCTTGTCTTTAGACCTTGCCTGGGCAATTTGGGAGCACCAAGCATAAGACAGATTGTTCAACCTCTGCTACTCCATTTCTGAACAGCAAGATGTGTGCAGGCCCACCATACATGGGAACAGAAGAAAGACTCACCTCAAAAATAATCTGGAAGAATGTTCTGTTTTCTAATGTATTACAAATGGAAAACAGAGGGATAAATTTCATTCTATAAAAGCAGTCGAACTCTTCCTTTGTTGGGTCTTGGACAGACATCTTGAATACCCCAAGATACTGCAGTCAACCCAAGTCTTTGCACCTCTGCTATCAAGTTCTTATTATATATTCCTCACACATAATCTTTACTTAGAATAACAACCCAAAGGCAAACTGAGATGATGTTTGCACATGTAAAACATTACAAACTACTACTTTTTTCACCTTTTTAAAGGCAAAAGCTGAGATTCAATAAGTCTGATACAATGCTACCATAAGAAAGCCTATGACTGTATTAACCTTAGGACTGGCATTTAAGGAGTGGGAAATGAAATTATGCAATTCTCCTCTGCAGTTCTCTCCTTGCATTACTTCGCATTACTTTGTTCTGTTACAGCAGCATGAAAATGAGATACCATAACTGATAATTCTTTAAGTTGCAGCACTAAATTCCACCACTGCCAAATCCTGGTATTTGTTTTATACAATAATCTGACTACTCCTCTTCATTTAGTAGGTTTAGTAACAAGGACAAAGCCTCTATCTGATCACACAATAAACACCTGAAAGTGAGACTGCTGACACTCTCGTAAAACATTTTCTTTACTGCCTTTCATGAAGTATCTTTGGCAGTAAAATTCCAATACTCCGTTCCCCCGAGAGTCTGGTAGAGTCAAATAATTAACAAAGCTTTTCTGACTGCAATAAATAATAGAGTACGAAATGAATAGATATAAATGTAACCCATTTTCATTACAAACCAAATTCTGCTTGGATAGTTTAGATTGACTGAATCAGGTTGAAATATTAAAAGTCCTTTAATGGAAATTTCAAAGGAGGAAAAGAATAGGGTAGCACAATTACCTGAAGTGGCTGCTTCCACAGTGAGTGGGTCTTAAGTCCCTTTTTTGTCTGCATATGGACATGGGAATATAGCTGAAGGCACTCAGAAAAATGGAATACACTTCTTTCGCTATTATTTTTGAGTATAAACTTCTGACAAGATTTTCAAAAGCAAATACATTAAATTTTACAGGACTATAACAATCAAAGGTTGATGTCTAATATTATATACTTTAATTAGCTCTTGTCAGTTTATTACAGACTTAATTTTGTAGCATTAAGCTACATTTTTACCCACTTTTCACATATGCTGCTTTTCTATGCTCATAATCTTAAGGAAAAAATTGTGAGATCCCATCTCTTCTCCCTTCCTTCCTTCATGCTGAGCCTAAAGACTAAAACTGACCCTTACCTACATGAGCAATTTAAATGCCTGTTATACTAAAGCATTAACTTCTCCTTTTTGTGATTTACAACATAACCCAAATCCCTATATATAGTCTTTTATGGAGCACCTTCTCCAAGCAAGCCCTCAGGTTCCACTATTTGCAGAGCTAAGTTACATGTCCCTTTTTCATCAGGGTTTGTCCAACAGATCAGTTGTCAGGTTTCAGGACGAACTTCTACCACCCTCATAACAACCTTTAATGTCTACAGCTACACTAATTCATTGGGATTTAACAGTCCTCTGGACCATAAGGTCTCAAACTCGGCATCCGATTACCATGTTCTAGAAAACTTACTCATGTATCACTTGAGGCAGCACAACCCCATGTGGCTTGCAATGGGGGGAAAAAGTAACTATGGATTGCAAACCAAGCAGATGGACAAAAAGTTCAGAGAAGTGCAACAAGGCTGGTGAAGGGACTGGAGCACAAGTCCTATGGGGAGAGGCTGAGGGAGCTGGGGTTGTTTAGCCTGGAGAAGAGGAGGCTCAGAGGTGACCTCAGCACTGTCTAGAACTACCTGAAGGGAAGTTCTAGCCAAGTGGGGGTTGGTCTCTTCTCCCAGGCACTCAGCAATAGGACAAGGGGGCACGGGCTCAAGCTCTGCCACGGGAAATTTAAATTGGAGATCAGAAAAAAATTCTTTGCAGAGAGAGTGCTCAGGCATTGGAATGGGCTGCCCAGAGAGGGGGTGGATTCCCCATCCCTGGAGGGTTTTAAACTGAGATTGGACATGGCACTGAGTGCCGTGATCTGGTAAATGGAGTGGAGTTGGACCGAGGGTTGGACTTGATGATCTCAGAGGTCTTTTCCAACCCAATCAATTCTATGATTCTGTGAAAATGTACCTTTTAAAAGCCATCCTAACAGAAATTCTGTTCCTAGCTTATCACCATCACCCTGTTCACCCCACACTTCAGATTAAATGCCTCTTCATCTCTCAGTCAGTTCTCAGTTTTCTGACTTGTGGGAGATCCTCAGGCATTAAGACACTGTTTTTTAAGAAGCCAAGGCACCAACAGCCAGGTTCTTTAGCAGAAGTTGTATTTCAGACTGTCTTGTAATGTTAATTTGGAGAAACCTTGTGCTCCTACTTCCCTCTTGAAGGTTGTCTGAAGGTGTCTCCACCTCCACAAGCATCTATGAAGTTGAATTTCAAGTAGCAGTCTGCCTAGAGCGCCACACAACTGTGGCTACAGATGTCATTTGCATTGCTATTCAGAAGAGCAACTGTTTCAAAACATTAACCAAGTTTATAGGAGAGCAGAATCCCCACACCATCCCAAGAGCTGTCCTGCATCACGCAGCCCACATCCCCACAACCACACCCCTTAAAGCACAGCCCCTGGATGGCTGAAGTGCTCATCCCTCTGCACCAACAGCCCGTGCTTGTTCACAGAGTGCTCAGTCATGGCTGGGGCTGCAACAATTCCTTTGGATGAAAAGGCACTGAAGATTTTATGAGACAGTGAACTTCACAGGAGACACAGCAAAACACTTTTGGAAATACTACTATGGCAGTATTCAGTATTAGACTTCAGTATTACAAAGTTAGTAAATTATCAACACAATAAGATATGATGATCCTCCTAAGCCTTTTTAGGTTCTTTTCATGTAGAAAAAAAAAGTTAGAAATAGGTAGCAACAGCTATGTTAATAGATGGATTCATAAGTTGTAATACTTCTACTTGCTTAATGAAGCCTGAGATTTATTCATTACCTGTCATTACTCCCACACAGAAATGAGATGAAGAGATATTTAAGTAGCACATCTGCATGTGTTTACATTCATGACTACTTGATAATGTTTCTCAATACAAAGTATTTTTAATGTATGCACACTGCAAAATTTAGAAGAAGACTGCACTCCCTTTCTGCTCGTTTGATCAGTAAATGCTGTGCAAAGGGGCTTTATGTTCAGCTGGTTTTCAAATATTTATGGTATTCCTTCTGTAGTGTAAGCTCCAATCTTTACTGCATTATTAGTCTGGTCTAACAGTAAAGGTCTATATGGTCTAGATGTGCCTGAAGAATTGAAGACTTATCACTTAAATCAACACTCATTTAGACTTACCAGCATCTCAAAACAATTTGAAACTCTCTCATCACAATAATTATTCACATAAATTAAAGGTCACATGTGCTTAAGTAGATTTTCCAGCAATTTAAACCAATTTTCTAACAGGCCAGGCAGGAACAAGCACAAACCATCTCAATACAGAATGTACTTTCCATAATTGCCATAAACAACTGAAAGGCGTAGATCTGGAATACTGCTATTCCAAACATGAGTGAACACTGCCCACACAACAACCCTATTCAAGTATTTTATTGTTTATTTATGCAACTTTTCTTGTACACAAAGGGCACAATGGGTAAAGTACCAAACAAAAGGCTCCTGCTTTGGAAAGCTCAAGCCTGAGAAAGGCCAGTACAGTAACAAGGCACAGGAGCAGACACAGAGCACGCTGTGCAAGGAAGAAAGAGCAAATGCACTGATGTGGCTCGGGGTTTGGTGTCAGGGAGGGAGACAACCTGGAGAACAGTAACCAGAGAGGTTCCTTCAGGCAAAGACCAAGCCATAAAACACTGGAGCCAGCAGGAGGAAGTGACAGAGACTAAGGAAAGCGTCTCCAGCCACAGGTGTAGCTGGTGGATACTATGAAAGGTATATACAAGCAACGGGGGGAAAACATGGCTCAGAACAGAGATTGAAAACTTGAACTTGGTTGAAGAAAAACAAACCTACTTAAAGTTAAGATTTAATATGCCAATTAAAAAAAACTGTGGAGATACAAGACTCTCAACTCATTTTAAGACTTTCAAGCATTTATCCCAGTTACTCTGCTGCTGGATGCATAGTCCAAGATAGCTAAGTTTTCTTGCCTTGGAAAAACATTTTCCTTTATCAGATAACACATTATTTGCACAGTTTGACAAATACTTATGTTTGAAAAAAAAAGTATTGAAAATCAAACAGTTTCACTTTAAGGGTTGACATTTGAAATTTGTGTTTTAATATGAACAGTCACAGCCTAAGACAAACTGGAAGCAAAGGCTGTAAGTAGTTATGTACCCTTCCATCTTGGGCATGAATATTTTTTCCTACCCATAACTGCTTCTGTGGTTTCCAGGTTTTCACTTTAAAAAAACCCCAAACATCACTTGCTTATCCAAAAGAGTCTTTCTGCAGAATACTAGCAGTCATTCATTTCAAAACAGCACCTCCACATTGTAAAAATAAAGATTCTGCTGATACCAAGAAAAAGTATGCTGGACACAAGTAAGGAAAGTTCCCAACTCCACAAAACGATCATTTCAGAGCTGGTAACCCTGCTCCCTCCTTTCTATCTACGAATAATGTCTTGCCAGCAATGAGACTGTGTTTGAAGGCAAAAAAACTCACAAGAGTTTAAGTGTCCTATTCTTGAACCTAAAATCCCTGGCCACAAAAAGCTTTCATGGCACACTCTTATCGTATGGTATCTCGCAGTAAGCACTAAGCAACTTGCTCCTTTTTATCAGAGCAGGAAAGCATCTTTTATTTACCACAGGATACCACTGGTAAAAGTGTGCCCACAGGCAGGTAGAGCAGCTGAAGGGCTTTGAGTTCGTATTTCCCATCTCAGTCACAATAACATCTCCATCAAGAAAACATGCTTATAACCCTGACCTGCATGTCTCAGTTTCCTCAGGTTAGAGACTACACTGATAACTGGGAAATGGTAACTGAGCTGCAACAGATCAGTGGAGAAATCTCTCTCAATTAATGACAAGGTTATCCATCTGACCTGATTTCTTACTGTGTTTACAAAGTCAACCCAAGATGGAGGTGACGATGCTTTGTCAAATCCATGATTATTCAATTAAGGCTTCCATACTTATGGCGGCTTTCCAGCCCTCAAATTTAAAAAAAAAAAACAGCTAACATTAAGAATAGTGTTTGTATTGAACATATTTGATACAGTGACTTGAAGTCTTCATGGAAATTACTAAAGTTTATTGAAAGCTGCACAGCATCTAAAGCAAAATGCTAAACTTCTGTCCTAAAACTGCCTCGATTTGTGAATGCAAACACAGAAGAAAGAAAACATGTAAAAAGCAATGAAGGCAATCAGGCTAGAAGAAGTTATCAAGTAATTTCTTCATTTCCTTTCTTCAGAAGTGTACAAGAACTTTTTTTGGGAAATAAATACATGAAATATTTATTTAGTGTAGCATACTGCTACAACATAGCTTTTCAGATTCTTAAAGTTTGTTTCTGTAGTATGTTGCCAGAATCTTCATATTTATTTTACTACCTAATAAAAATGCATCAAAAGGTAATTATGTTAGGAGATGCTTTCATGAAAAAAATACATTAGGTATAAGTATTACTTGTCCTCATTAATGCAAACCAAAATGCAGTTCTTGGCAGGATATTAATAGGTGGTGCTTAAATATTTTAGGTAGCCAGCTTAAGACAAGGTGTGGGAGTCTGTTAACCACTTTTGAAGATTAGGCTCTTTCCAAATTACACATGCAGCACAAAACAAAGAAATCATTAAGTCACCGTAGAAAAATTTAACCTAACACATTAACATGTACTTAAAACCTTGTTGCTGTCTCTGGAATTATTTGCAACACTTTTATAATAGTTCCATAGTAAGCACCAAGACCACTCTTAGCCATTGAATTGAACTTGCTGTACTGTATCTAATACCATGTGGAAGGGCTAATTGAGTCAACTGAATGCCTACAGACAGTTTTCAGTACCAGCTATTAAAGGCTTTTTCAATCAATTGTCAGTCAAGGCTGATTCTGAACTGAAGTCTGTGGTTGAAGATTTTCAACCTTCATGCAAGTTTGTTAATTATGATATGGGATTGGCTTGACACCTCTAAAAACCCTGTAGTTAGTAATATTTATACTTTCAACAATATAAATAACACAAGTATCTCTGGTGATGCCTAAAGGGTTTTTGATTTTTTTACTTTTACAGATTTTAGAAGTACTTGTAACTGTAGTAAAATGTAGATTTAGTGTGCTAATATTTCTAACAGCTTAAGTCCAATGTTCATACATGTCAACCTATGCCACATATCAGTGGCTCAAATTCTTTTAGTTGTTTAGTCTTGTTTCCAAGGTAGAAAGCTGAAGAATATCAGAAAGGCCTGCAGAATGAAACATAAACACAAGCCAACAACCTTGGGTTTAAGAACACTGGAAAACCTCCAAGCCCTGTGTGTGCTGAGGAAGATAAAAATGAAGAACAGAGGGTCCCACTGTCCCCAGACTCAAATCCTGAGGAGGTGTGACCAGGGCCAAGACAGAGCTGGACTGAGAGAGGTGTGAACTGGGGGTTGGGTGGACCATACTACAAAAACGATAGAAACCAGTGTTCAGGCACGCATCAATATGTATTCCTGTGAGCCCTAGGCCTGATATTAAAGGACTTACACTTTTTATCTTATCCCACACTAATCTGGCTCAGAGTCCTGCTTTGTTGGGGTCTCTCACGGCATCAGAATCTAAAAGCTAAAAGGCATAGGGAAAGAAAATTGGGTATGGTCAACTGAGTGGGGAAACACAGAAAAGCTGTTTTGTGAGACAAAAGCCTGAAGAAAGTCGGTTTCAGTATCTTTTCTGAGGCAGAACCACCACAGCAGGGAGCATTACTGAAGTCAGAATCTAGAGACCCTTAAGTTTCAATGAGCCTGTGAAATTTTTATACGAGTATGGTATTGATACTTTTAATGAGAATCTAAACAACGGAGGGTCACTCCACCTGGAATGTGTGAGCTTTTCCCACATGGGGGTCAAGGTATGAAACAGCCTTCGACAGGCACCACCACAGAGCTCAGAATGGCAAAGGCCAAAGGCAAGAGCAATAATTAAGATTGTGAATATGTGATACAGGAGTATTTCAGGAAAGTCAAAGCTGAGTCAAGGTTATGTGAGTAATGTTCAAGTGGCAAAAGGCAGATCCACAGATATGGGAACGTGGGCAGAGGAGCAGGAAGTTGGAAGCAAATGAAAGATTTGTGTCAAGAAAAAAAAAACAGAAGAGTTGTAAAGAAGGCTCTACGTGCTGAAAACAAAATCTGAAGTAGTTCAGAACTAATTATAATTTTTTTCCATTCAACAATTATGCCCTTTTAACAAATTAAAAACAACCTGCATAGACATGCAATGCTTGAGATACCACCAATTCCTGAGAAACATTCTGTGATTCATGTCAAAAACACGAGCATATTAAAAAAGAGTGGCAGGTCAAGTTGGCCTAATTTTTTAATTTTTTTAAATTAAACAACTCCAAACACAGAGTACACTTTCAAACTAACACAATTGTCCTTGCTACAGCAAATTTGCCTCAACTTACCAGGAAAAATGTCTAAGTTTTCACTGCTACAGGTTTAGTATTTACCTCACTGTTGATGTTGACAGTAAGTCCTTGGACATTCTTAAAAAAATTAAGGACTTGAAACACAAACAAACTCCCTGCAGAAATTTTTAATTTTTTTCCAAAGTGCATAAATAGGCTAGGTACTTGATTCCTGTTTCTCAAAACCAGATTATTACTTTTGAAAAGCTTACAGGGTAACAAAATGCTTTTGAGAAAACCCCTAGCTTTCAGAACTTACCATCAGAGCACTTTATACTCGCTGTTACTCTGTCCCATTTTCCATATATGCTCTGCTCATCAGCTGAAATTCTTCTCTGTAGTTGCAACACCAACTTTGAAAATAGTCATGTTACAAACTTAGGACCAGGATTAAATCTAGAGAAGCTTTATGAGAGGCAATAGTAGCTTTAATACAGATTTTATGGCTGCAACATCCCTACGATTAAAAATCTCAAAGCTATCAACTCATCTGACAACTTGAAAACTGAAGTTAACAAGATGAAGAGGCACATACTTCACACACCCAATTCTAAACAATATTTTTTTAAGACTAAAGTCTTCTTGCATACTCAAGACTAAACTCGACATGCACTGTAGAAGGATTGTACCCAAAAGGCTGAATTGTTTCTACAAGCACAACATATGGGTACCAGTCAGGAAAAAACAATATCATACTGTAATTATTCTATTGGCACTTTAGTTACCTACATTTTTATTAAAATCATCCTAAGAAATAACGTAAAGCACCTGGAAATTAAAACAGTAGCTGTCCAGTTGTCATGACTGTACATTAGGCAATTTTATCTCACCCTCATTAAGAAGTGAGATATCAAAGGACTACGCATTTTCTGCATGATAAAAACACACAGGTTTTTGTAGCAGTTACTACAGAGCAACTAATGCAGAGCAAATCCACACCCTAGGCTGCCTTGCTGTAACTTGTTCACGTAGCCATACCCTCTGAATCCGTTTAACGTTTTCACCTACATTAAATTAAAACTATCTAAATACTGAAAAAGGGCTCCAAATCATATGCACTAAGAAAAACAGATGCACAGTTTAAAACATTGCTTCCTCTAGATGTCCATGCTGCCCCTTGGCAGCAGATAATCATGCAGACAGCAGATGCCTGGAGTGAATGGGCACCTCTGCCATGGCCCTCCAGTCCACTCTTAGCACCTTGATAAGAATAAATATAGAATCACAGAATCAATTGGGTTGGAAAAGACCTACAAGTCCAACCCTTGGTCCAACTCCAGTCCATATACCAGATCATGGCACTCAGTGCCACATCCAATCTCAGTTTAAAACCCTCCAGGGATGGGGAATCCATCCCCTCTCTGGGCAGCCCATTCCAATGCCTGAGCACTCTCTCTGCAAAGAATTTTTTTCTGATCTCCAACTTCAATTTCCCCTGGCAGAACTTGAGCCCGTGCCCCCTTGTCCTATTGCTGAGTGCCTGGGAGAAGAGACCAACCCCCACCTGGCTACAACTTCCCTTCAGGTAGTTCTAGACAGTGAGGAGGTCACCTCTGAGCCTCCTCTTCTCCAGGCTAAACAACCCCAGCTCCCTCAACCTCTCCCCATAGGACTTGTGCTCCAGTCCCTTCACCAGCCTTGTTGCTCTTCTCTGGACCCGCTCCAGCACCTCAATATCCTTCCTGAACTGAGGGGCCCAGAACTGAACACAATCCTCAAGGTGTGGCCTCACCAACGTAGAGTACAGGGGAAGGATCACTGCCCTGGTCCTGCTGGCCACGCTATTTTTGATACAGACCAGGATCCCATTGGCCTTCTTGGCCACCTGGGCACACTGTTGGCTCATGTTGAGCTTCCTGTCAATTAGTACCCCCAGGTCCCTTTCTGCCTGGCTGCTCTTGTCAAGGGCAAGAGGGAAAACTGGGACAGATAGCAGAGAGGCACCTCTGCAGCACTGACTGTGTGGTACCCAGCATCGCTGCTGGTGCAGCAGAGGGCTGGGCAATCTGAGGCAGCACCACCTCACACTGGCACAGCTCAACTGAGCACACACCACTGTCACAACAGCCACACAGGTACTTCGCAGACCATTGGGAATAGTCACAAAAAAAGTTCAACACAATTTAGTTAATCCATTTCAGTATTTAATGCAGGCTTTCTTGAGTGTTCCCACATACACTACCTGGGAGAGCGAGAGAGATTAGCATCTACTATTGTTCCAATGAAGCAAAAAGAAAAGTCATTAAGTGAGTAGAACTGTAGGGAACAACCCTAGAGTGAAGTAGAGGTTATAAAGGAATAGGAATATAAATCCCTATGGACAGGGAAGAAATAAGAATCAAAACTACATAGCAGGAGGGGAAGAAAAAAATCTTGAAATAAAAAAATCAAGCTGTTATCTAGTTTAACATTTTTTTTCAAACTAAACACATCACTTGTAATATACACTCAAGTATATTTATGGCACAAAAAATTACCTTTTATTCCCTTAAAAGGTTTGTATGCATGTATGTATGGCGAACACAGATTTGGGCAGGGCTCTCCCCACATGGGTGTGCCCTTCCAGCCTGTGCAGTGGATTTTTTAGGTGAGGCACAGCATGCACAGAACTGGCCCCACCGTTTAAGTCCTGAGGTCCATCTGCCACGGCCGAGCGAGCCTGGACAGTGACAGTGAAGTCCTCGGGACTGTCACAGCACCCGGTACTAACCGGGGCTGACCCTGCTGAGCATCCGAGATGTGACGGGATGGGATGGCAGGGAGGCATTGAACTGCCAGGGGACGGTCCCACTGAGACTGGAACTCAGGTCCTTGGGATTCAGAGTCCAGAGTGCTCTCCTTTACACTACAGGACCGCCCCCTTAAAAGGTTTACTGCTACTGCAAGTCCTTCCCATCCCGCTACAGAAGCTGGCATCAAAAAAGAACAGCAGCTCCTCATCACAGCAAGGAGACACACAGAGAAATAAGCTTCCAAGTAAAACCTGCATCCTAGTAAAGAGCAGCAGCCAGCCAGTGACAGCATATGTATTTGCTGACAATAAAATCAGTAAGAAGCTACAGAAAAATTATTATAATATCCAGCTATAACCAGAATTTCAAGCACACACATTACCCAAAACCTGAATAGGTCCATAATTCTCTTTGGTTTAGCTATCAAGAGTTCAAATTCATATTTACTTGACTAACAATTATTTTTAGGGCTGAAACAGGAATTCACGCCCTGAATGTCAAGAAACAATACAAACTTTATCATCCCATTTAAGAAACTTCAGTTCAGCTGAGCTGGCAAATAGCTAAACATATTCACAGCTCTACAGCCAGAAAAATAGCTTTCATAGCATCAGAAGTCAAGTATCAGCTCATTAAAATGTAACCTACTGGAGTTCGCACCTATTTCATAATTCTAACATTCATCATCCAAAGTGTTACATTAAAAGTAACTACATGAAAGGCAAATCAAAGTAAAAAGGTACAAGCATGTTTCATGTATTGAAGAAGAATGTAGAAGACACATTTGTAAAAAACTCTCTTTGCAACAATTACAGTGTAAGACAAAATGGTTTGAGTAGCTGAAATCTCCCATTTCAAGGGGGGAATTTCAGGAATGCAAAATATTGTCTACAGAATTATTTTCTTTGACATAATTTGACACCAGCTACATAGAATATTAGCATGCTAAAATTTGGGATTTGGGCTCAATATTTAAACTAGCAGGACAAGCAGGCATGAACTCCTAGTACTACCTGACGTGATGATTTTTTTTTTGTTAGGTAAAACTCTTCAACCAAAAAACCCCAAACAAACGAAAACAAAACCCCCAAAACACCAGAATAAAACCCCAACCAAAACCAACCACAACCTTGCTCAATGATTACTTTACCAGTAGGAACCAAAGCATCACAGATAGAGATAGAGGGCTAACTTGCAGGTGATGGGAGGGACGGATGGCTTGAAAATGCAAAATCATAATTCCAATATAAAAGACTTTTTTTAAGCCATCAGCTAACTTAAATAGACTAAAAGAATTTTCATATATTTTTCTACTACTTTACATAGTAGCAAGAAAGGTTTCTGAACTGGTGGGGAAGTGCTCCTGCAAGCCACCCATAGGAAATGAGTGAGAGAGTTGTGCTCTAACATCACTGAGGCACTGAACAAAGGGGAATAGGGGGGTCTGTCAGAACACCTGTCCTATATTCACATAGGCTTCACCTTCCAGAGGACAAGAAAACAACCGAGAAAAACAGTTGAAAAGGTCCTGTTAGTACAGAGGTTTGGCATACAGATGTTTGGCACACAGAAAACTGTTTGGCTACTTGCACTATGATAAGACTTTCTTATCCTGAATCTTTGCTGCTTTACTGTTAAAGCACATGAAAGAACATTATGAATATTTTGAACCAGTGATCCAGATATACTGAAGGGTTGTTCCTGTATTTATTGAAATGCCTTAAAATTTTAATTCCAAAATCGTTTTATGTGAAATTCAGAAAAAAAGACTACTATAATCCTCCCTAAAAATGTGTATGTATGGCTCGGCTTCCCTAAGGAAGATTTGGGCAGGGCTCTCCCCATGTGGGTGTGCCCTTCCAGCCTGAGCAGTGGATGTTTTAGGTGAGGCACAGCGTGCACAGAACTGGCCCCACTCTTTAAGTCCTGAGGTCCATCTGCCACGGCCCAGCGAGCTTGGACAGTGACAGTGAAGTCCTCGGGACTGTCACAGCACCCGGTACTGACCGGGGCTGACCCTGCTGAGCATCCGAGATGTGACGGGATGGGATGGCAGGGAGGCATTGAACTGCCAGGGGACGGTCCCACTGAGACTGGAACTCAGGTCCTCGGGATTCAGAGTCCAGAGTGCTCTCCTTTGCACCACGGGAGTGCACCTCCCTAAAAATGAATCTGAAGACTTAATGCCCAGCTTCTGAGAGGATCACTTCACAAAATCAGTCACTTCACAGACTATATAAATGATTTCCCTGGTTTTCTTCAACGGACATAACTGTGGTACTTGGCCTTAAAAGCTACAGTAAGGCCAATGATTTCTGAAACATTAGCCAGAAACCAAAAAGGGTGGAGGATGGAGAAGACAAAGAGGCCCTGAGATAAGCCATCTGTGAAACACCAGCTGATCAGTCATTTTCTGCAGCAGAGCCAGTTTCTTTGACCAAGTTCACAAATAACAAAATGAGGAATAAACTAACATCCTTTGCTAGTCACTGCAGCTTCCTGGATCACTGAACAAAGATGACTAATTTAAATGCAAGACAATCTGCAACGTTACTGCAACTGCTAAGTGGAGGAATAATAACTACACTATGTTTGCAAATGAAGAGAAATGAACAAGAGGAAGAACAAGATGGCAAACAACATGAAGAACAAATGCATGTTGTTCATTTTTTTATATATACGTTGTTACATTAGTCTTCACTGATTTTATCATACTTTTCTTAAGGTTCACTCATTGCTATTACTATAAAAGATCATGATGCCAACCTCTGTAGCCTTACTCAGAGTCTAAACAGAAATAACTCCATAGATGCAGTTATAGTCAATTCCATTATCCCAAGGGTATTTTCTCCATGAGACAGAAATGTAGCAAGACTTTAAGAGAAGAAAAACTTCTAAACTCAGCTTCTAAACTTTGCATTTTTATTTTGAAGGCAGAACTCAGTCTGCTCACTCCAAATGGTCAGCTGCATCAGTAAACTAAATACATCATGTATTTACTAGAAACCTCCATACGGTAGATGGTATCTAAATGGGAGATAGTAAAAAAGACAACATTTTCCTTCTGTTTACTCTGCATCAGGAAAAACCTCCCATAAATTCTAGAATTATTTTAATACGTTTGTTTCCTTGTCGTCCTTTTTCCATCTCAGGAAAAGAGATAAGAAGTCCACAGGCCATATGTCATCTGTTGATTTTAGCAGCAAAATGCAGCCAAAAAACATTAAATCAGTCCCTTTGTTTCTTCTGACTCATCTGAATTTATATCCAGTTAGAGTTTTATGAGCATAAGCTTGTTTCAGAACCTGAGGTAAAGCATTTTTCTTCAACTGTAATTATTTTTATTAGTAAAAATTAATCTACAAACATCTTAATAGTCTTGCCACAAACCAAAAAGTATGCATTACTCAGTCATGGAAAAATTGCTGTTGCCATGTACACAACAGAGGTAATAGTCTGCACACCTTCACACACCTTTTTGAATCACGTGAAGATTAGTTTTTACAGCTGAAGGACAAAAGTAAAGTTCTGAGTAATGAGAAATGCACCATTTTTAATAGGTGCCCCCCAATATATGCTTAATACTTAAAAAAAGAGAGAGAAAAAAGCATCTGCAGATTAAACTCGTTTGTTTTTCAGCATGTAAAATTTCTGCTTCATTTATCTATCTAGAAGCACATATCCATACAGATACATATGTAAGCATCCACAGGCTGTTGTTCCTCAGCAGTAAATAAAAAGGTTTATCCTCTCTCTAACCAGATACAGAAGAGGAAAAACACGTTAACCTTCCAGTCAGTAAATTCAAATCACTTTCTAAACTCATCAATGGAGTCTAATCTCTTGAAATACATAGGTTTGGCTTGCACTTCATTTCTTTTGGGAAATCTGCAAGCTGAGTAGGCTCATTCATATGGTTCTCTGACACTGTGGAAAGTCCCCTCCACCTCAAAGAGATCACACAGATGGAATTATAAAAGAGGCCTGAGCCCACATACAGCTGGGGAAGAACAAGGGTCAGGAGAGCATGTCCATACACCTCTGTGTGCCCTCCTCATGCACACACACACACAATGACACAGAGTAGGGGCCATTACAACTACAGTGGGTTTTAAAAGTTTAAAGAAACTTGTAGCCGGTTGATTCAATACTTATTTACAGGAAGTGTGTGCACACTCAAACGGGTGCAACAGGCCAAGAAGCTTTTCAAGTCAGTGCAAAATTACTGGCAGAAGCAGGACCCAGCAGTTCTGCATTCCTACACAGCAGCTGCTTGTCAGGAGAGCGAGGCATGAACCCACATCAAAATTTACTTTTGATATCAGCACGTACAAATCCTTTTTCAGAACTGCGAGTAAAAGGGTGTTTTCCCACGCTCGTCATTTTGCATTTTATCTTTAAAACCAACCGTTCACTTACTTAGCAAAATGCAAGTGGGATACTTAAAAAACACTTCTGCTACTTTTTAGATACCTTTTCTAATCATTTCCTGGAAACTTTTCTTGGGAGGGCACAGGAAGGAAGAAGGGGGAGTAGTTAACTTCTGTAAACTAGTACTAGTAAGCACTCCTTTCTGAAAGGTTTTGAAATGAAAGTATGAAAGCAGAAGCAAAAAGTCAGCATCCACTTAAAATTTTTACGTTTTCTGGTGCCTTCATACAACATGCAATTTATTTTTATTCTTAGTTTTTGTTAATACTTCCGGTATCAAACAACACAGATAAGTTCCCTCTATAAACCACATACCTTATGCTGCTTTCACAACACATAAAGCAACAAGCTACAAAATAGAGCCATAAATAGCTAGTAGACTGGGAAACATAGGCGGGTTAAGTGAGTTGTGTAATGTGGCAGCAAAATTCCAGAGCAGAGTCCAGATATGGGTCCATGGTAAGAGACTGCAGACTTATGTACAGGCTAGAGAAGGATTACTGTGAGAAAGTGACTGGATTTTTTAGATAAACTCTAAACTAAAAGTCAACTAAAACCCTGAAAATTGTTAGAGCTTTATTTAATTTAATACAATTACACTATATTTTTTTAAATAATACTACAATGTTGTTATTCCACATAAACATTGTGATGGATCATTTAAAATATTCTGAATAAGCTAATAAAAAGTATTTTTTAAAAAACACAAATTATCAGAGTTAGAAGATGAAAAAATAATTAGTTCACAGACTATTCTGAGTTGGAAAGGACCCACAAGGATCATCGAGTCCAACTCTTAAGTCAATGGCCCATCCATGGGATTGAACCCATGACCTTGGCATTATTATAACCAAGATTTAACCAACTGAGCTAATCTCAATCATTTCTGAATAGGCTGTGTTTTTGAGTGAGACAGAAGTTGCAGATGCCTAAAAAATCATCTGTTTGACCCATTCAAGTTTGGTGTTTCCCTTTCCACTTGACTTCTAACAGGAGAAAACACAGGCTCCAGATGGCTGCAGTTTCCAGAAGACCCTGAAAGACAACAACTACTGCACTTTGCAGGACATACTGTTCCCCAAGAGATGCAGAGCTGCAGCACTGGAGAAGACACAGCTTGCCCTGAGTGCATCACAGTCAGCCAGAGCCAGTCACCACACTGGCATCTCCTGGCTCTGCTGAGATGCTGGGTCTGTTGTTACTGCACCGGCTCAGTGTTCAGGGCACTTGTCAGGATGCCTGAATGGGAGAGCTCATGTCTGATCATCTCAAAGGCTGTGTACAGACATTTGCTATACAGACAGACACATGGAGTCAACATTATGTCAAACTTCAGCTGACTGCTACATCCTTTCACCAAAAAATGCCCAGATTAGCATTTCATAAATTCTGAAGGTGGCAGAGGGCACAGACCTTCCATAATCCACTCCATAAGGAAACAAACTGATTAGCTTGAGCACATGATGAAAAAAATCTTCTCCCAATACAAATGGCACACTGAACATAAACTACAGAACATAAACATTACTTTGCCCTGCTTTAAGAGTCAAAGGTAATAAAAAAGCTGGAGATGGGAAACCAGTGGCAAAGTCTTTACCATGACTGGATTCCTCCTTCCTCTCCTTAGTGAAATTAGAGTGAGAAGGTTGATTTAGAGAAAAAGGGTTACACTGAGAAAACCCCACACAGACATGGATGCACCACCAGCTTAGCCCATTTGGCCACTGAAGTGTCAAGGAAATGCCTACTCAAGTAAGGTTTGTGCCTGACTGAAATTATGAGATGGGACATCGTAAAAATACAAAGAAAAAACAAGTCTTGGCTACCAGTGAGGAAAACTGATGTACTGTGTTACAGGGTATGTACACAGAGATGGCTTAAAGACAGAACTGCAGAAAGGCTTTTGTTATCTCTGCTTGGTCCATGCATTAGCTGCCTTTTGAAATAAAAAGAAAGAAAAATCCATTTCTGCTTCAGTTTTCCCACTGGATTCCTTTTACTTTTATTTCTTCCCTGTCTCCTATCTAGTATCTTAGCAATATAAGCCACAAACTCAATTACAATCTCCACTCTGTAATTGCACCTATTGGCTTAAAAAATTCTAGAAGGTTTGCTATCTTTCTAAGTGACAAAAACAATCCTTTAGTTTTCAATACAACCACTTGTCTCCACTGACTATCACCATAAGAGCTGTCCTGCACCTCTCCTATGAAGACAGGCTGACTGCTCAGGATGTTCAGTCAGCAGAAGGCTCTGGAAAAACCTTAGAGCACCTGCTAGTACCTAAAGGGGCCTACAAGAGAGTTGGAGAGGGATTTTTTTAAAAGGGTATGTAGTGATAGGACAAGGAGGAATGGCTTTAAACTGAGAGTGGGTTCAGATTAGATATTAGGAAAATATTCTTTATTCAGAAGATGGTGATGCTAATGACTCAAGGTACATAGCACAATATTAGATCCCATTCATGTGTATAGAATCATAGAATCAATTGGGTTGGAAAAGACCTCCGAGATCATCAAGTCCAACCCTTGGTCCAACTCCAGTCCATTTACCAGATCATGGCACTCAGTGCCACAGCCAATCTCACCTTAAAAACCTCCAGGAATGGGGAATCCACCACCTCTCTGGGCAGCCCATTCCAATGCCTGAGCACTCTCTCTGCAAAGAATTTTTTTCTGATCTCCAACTTCAATTTCCCCTGGCAGAGCTTGAGCCCGTGCCCCCTTGTCCTATTGCTGAGTGCCTGGGAGAAGAGACCAACCCCCACCTGGCTACAACTTCCCTTCAGGTAGTTCTAGACAGTGCTGAGGTCACCTCTGAGCCTCCTCTTCTCCAGGCTAAACAACCCCAGCTCCCTCAGCCTCTCCCCATAGGACTTGTGCTCCAGTCCCTTCACCAGCCTTGTTGCTCTTCTCTGGACCCGCTCCAACACCTCAATATCCTTCCTGAACTGAGGGGCCCAGAACTGAACACAACACTCAAGGTGTGGCCTCACCAACACAGAGTACAGGGGAAGGATCACTTCCCTGGTCCTGCTGGCCATGCTATTTCTGATACAGGCCAGGATCCAATTGGCCTTCTTGGCCACCTGGGCACACTGTTGGCTCATGTTGAGCTTCCTGTCAACTAGTATACATAGCATTTAAAAAACCAAAAGCTTAGTACTCAAAGGTTCTTTCTCCAATACCTGTCTATATTAATCTCTTGTTCATAACAGAATGCCCCACCAGCTGGCAGAGCCAGCAAATCCTCCCTCCTGTCACGCACAGATTTCAGGAATGCTGCTACGTTGAAAAGGCAAACAATGTGCAATCTGAAAACAAAACTCCACTCGAAATGGGTTGACAGGAGAACAAATGTATGCATTTTCATAGACTTAGGTCAACTCCAAGGTGTATAAACTGACACAATGCAACTCAAAAAAATCAGATATTTACTGCTCCTGTCCCACATACTACACTTGTTTGAATCCTGCCCTGACAGAAATCAGCAGATAAACCAAAAAAATATACCTAAAAAGTCATTTAGCGCCTTTCAGCTACCTTCAAGATAAGAAAGCCAGAAACAAAATAATCCAAGTATTACAGAAAAATGAAAGATACACTACACTAAATTATTTTCAAATTTCAAGAAGTATAGAGTGTATTTGGTGTTTGCCTCAAATTTGGGCACTTCCCTAAATTTGGACTTGTTTTGGCATAGTTGAAACTGATGCAATTCTTGCATCACAAGACATTCAAGGCAAACGCAATTATACTGACTTGATCTTTTAAGAATACTTGCACTTTCTCTTAAGAACCAGAAAAGCGCATTTTAACAATAAAATAATACAACCTAATGGCAGATGATGCTAGAACAGCCCCTTGAGCTTTCTGGCATCACCTCCAGCCTCACGCAGCCTCTGCACCAGCTCCTGCCCCTGGTGAGGTCCCTCAGGGAGCTAATCCTGCAGAAAACAAGCTCTGCAGGTGAAAAGTAGGTATTGTCTGTGGGTTGAACTCCTTGAAAGAGCTCGCCATGAGTCAGGTGAGTGTCACCTGCCAGGCCATTAACATGGGTGGCAATGCCCGGTGGTGGTGGTGAAGAGGGGAACGAGACTGTCTCCTTGTGGTTACAACTATCCATTAGCTCAGTCCAAGCACAGGACTCCTAAGTCTGCAAATTCACATTACTCACCACTTCTATTACCCTGTCATGCTTTTGCTGGCTACTGTTGATCTTAAAAATAACAACTAAAGATATTTTAGTAATTTTAAGGTTTTTAAATAACACATTTAGTGTTCCAGCTCCTTTAAAACTTCTTTAAGACAGAAGTAAGTTAAGATTTAAACTATGTTCTTCAAATACCTCTAAGCAAATACTCTTGCAAATACTTAACCTCACCGGTTTCTGGTTTTTCATAACAACATTTGTTAAATAAATTACAGAGATAATTTCCATGGCTCAGGAGAATCTGACTAATATTATGATAAATGTTCTTGGAGAATTTAATTTTTTTTGAAGCAATGACAAAAGCATAACGTGACTTTTATGGATGTTACCATCTTTGGTCTACATCCAAATATATGTTAAAAATAGTAAGAACAGAGCTATATTAAACTAAGAGAGTACAAGGTGTTTTGATGCAAAATTTGGTTTACATAAAATAGAAAAGTTTTTTTCCAGCAGTTGCAATTAAAACAGCTAAGAGAAAAACACAAAAAAACCTGCTCCCCATCTTAAGAAGACACTGAAGAGCTGGTGTTCACATATTATGCATGGAATAGATTCCAGTGAAATTGTGCCTGAGGTTCCGTGCTTAGTAGCAAAAAAACACAAGTATGAGCACATGAATAAAAATTATAGATGTATAAAATTCTTGGTTCATTGAGGATTTAAACTGGTTACTAAATGATTATATTAACCTCAAATTTCAAGTGCAGATAGGACACATCCAGAACAACATCAGGTTTCTTCTCACCATGTTGAAGATACAACTCTTTGAAACACCTGAATTCTTCAGAAATCCAAAAAAAAATTAAAAGGCAAAGGATTCTGAACACACCTTTAAATAACCATTCTATAAAAGCAATTTTCTAAATGGTTTCTTTTGTCTTACCGAAGTATTCCAGAAGCCATCAGCTTAAATTTATTTGTAGATCTAGAATGCATTAAGATTTCACAAATTTCTGTTCTTTTCCCTTCCCAATTATGCCAACATCAGTCAAGCACTATCATTCCAGAGCCATGAAAAATAGTCTTTTTGTAACAGCAACGATCATCTCCCAAAATTCCAAAAGAAAAGACAGACATTAGCCATAGGCTTTGCTGCAACACATCAGCAACAGATAGGAACTACAAAGCAGCAGCACTAGTCAGGCAGAACACCTGGTGCTGCAGGCTGGAAATAGCAACACCAGCAAGAAAACTCTCAAAAATATTTGTTGTTATTATCTTAGATACTTAGATCTTGTATTTCCTATCAAAATATCAGGTTCATGCATGGCATTTGAGTGTATATGTATTTAACAGTTCCCTGAATATGTATTTCCCTTAAACAAAGCTGGATATGGACTTTTCAGGTATTCCTTCTCAAGCTGTAGCTAATTACATCTGAGTGCTCTGCCAAAGCAACAGCTGTCTCCTTAGGAAAGCAGTAATTGTAACACAAAAATCAGGGTTGTACATGTTTCCTGGTTTTGGTCATGGCTAATATTCCAAAGGTGAGCCCTCCCCACCTCCCCAGTATTCTAACATCTGGAATTTAACAGGAAAACTGGCAATAAACACCAAAGAACAAAGTAAAAAAATGATCCATACCAAAATCTGAAACCCATTCTGGTCACTGGTGTTAGGTATTACAACAAAAAATAAATAAAATTTAGTTCAGATGATATGCATGATTGCTATTCCAGGCTTGCATTAGTTTATTCATATCTTTAAAAAAAACTTTGCTCTACATCCAAAAATCAATCCAAGCCTCTATTTACTATTAAAGATTCAAGACCAGTCTATGTCTCAAAACCTAATCAGCAATTGTAAGTTTCTGGACCTGCAGTCCTATTTTGACATACTGGGGCAGCTATAAAAAAAGAAACAAACCAAAGCAGTGGCTTTATACACAGATTACTCTACATTTCCTACCACACCTACTAGCAATGTTTGGTGTACTACCCACCACATTTGTTTGTCTCATGCCAAATATTGTAATTACAATGCAAGTGGCAACATACCCATATTAGTATTCTTTTTGTAACCCAGGTTAGCACTTTACTTAAGTTTGAGGAGCGATGGAAAACTTTAAGGGGAAAAGGGTAACTAAAACAAGGCAACTGGCTGCCCTTGTAATCTGCAGTCAACTTAAAGAGCCATTTCAGGTCATGAGAAATTTCAAGATGATAACTCTTTTATAGTTCTCTTCCCACGGTCAGGAAAAATACCACATGGAAAAGAAATACTCCATGAAAAATATATTCTTTCACAAGCTTTTATGGTAACTTGCACGTAAGCCAAACAATGTATAAGGGTATCAATCACTTTTCTGCTTAAATGCCTTTTCAAAGTCACGCACAAACTTATAAGAACGTTCAACCGACATGTATCAGCTGCCTCACGTACTGTTTTTGGATATCAATATCTGCAACCCTTTCACCGGATCCAGCATCATTGTCCCAGCTCAGATGACTCAGATAAAAACAATGTGAAAACACAGTTTGTTTGCATGTTTCAAGCCTTGATTGGTCTCCTGCAACAATAACAGGAAGAGCTGTACGGATCGATACGCGAAATTACTATTGGGGCTTTTCTTGGCCCACCCAACAACAGGCACGTGCCACTCTCCTCACCAGGTAACACATGCCACACTCACCAGATCCCTGTGCAGCACCCAGTTGGCATGGAGGTAATGGATTCCATCGAGGATCTGGTAGAGCAGGGATTTCACCATAGATCTTGGCAACTGCATGGGCTTTTTATTTGCTTTTGAGGCACGGTGAAACTTGATAATATGCTAGAAATAAAACAAGTAGAAACATGGAGGAGATTAGATAGGTAAAAAGGTTGGTTGCTGTGTTTTGAATTGGGTTTTTTTAAAAAACTACAAATAGAATAAAACAGAAAGTTTGTTGAATTTTGCAATTAGGAATGATGTGCTCAAAATTTTCTTCATTTGTTTTTATTCCCTGAGTTGCTTTAAAAAACAGCTGTCAGGCTTTTGTAAATACCTAAATACCACTTACTTACCTCCATGTCTTAGACATTCTCCTCCCTCCCTCCTCCCTATTTGGCATCCTCTTATCCTCAGCAGCTGAGAGTAGAAGCTTTCAAACAAGCAGTATCCACCAAAAGGAGGACCACACTCTTTGCTTTCACACTTTCCTTCCTTGTCTTCAAAACCACCCAGAATAGCATTCTTGCAACTACTCTAGTGTTCTCCACTGAATCAAAATCCCAGTAGACAGAGATTAAATAAATATTTTAATAAATATTTTAGAGGAGGGAGGGTAACTCCAAAAGCCCCACACCACAACAATAGGGTGCAATCATGTTGAAACATCTAAAAATTGTTATTTTCTCCCTTCCAAGTTTTGGCTGGATACTTCATTGATGGTAACAACAGGCTGGTGGTTTTTCAATTACAGAAGTCAGTCAGCCCACTATAGAACAAATGCCACTTGAAAAAAATGGAAAGCAGGAAGGGGCCCCAGCAATAGTCAGCTGAAGCAATGAAAAATATCACTCAAAGACTGCTGAGAGATCATGAAATACTCATAAACTAATTAATACTTATTGTACGATCAATGTGGAGATAATAGGTTAGGTTTGGTCTTGCAACACTGTACAAGAAATAAATTGGAGTGATGCCATTCTACCTTTTCAGTCCTCAGACTAGGTGAGGATGTGCAAGGCACAAACTCGATCTCAATGTATCGTCATTCGGTAAAAAACTAAATACGTTCATTCAAATGGAAAAAAAACCTTCTTGAAGGCAATTCAAAGAAGCATCTCAAATAAGAAAATAGTTTTCAATTATGAGCCTCTAAAGGGTGGAAATAATAAAGGCAGTTTGCATTTTTACTAAAAAGGATTCCAAATGTTAATCTGTAGAGTGACAAGACTACTGATTACCCAGTTCTTTAAACAGGGTTTGTCTAGTTCAAGATCATTCCCCTCTCCAGGTTAAAGAGGTAACCAATGACTGTGCTTTCTTTAGACCCCTGCTTCCTCCTCCACCACCCCCATCCCATCAAGTTTGTCACTACTGTTCCCAAAGAAAATGCAAATGAGCTGATGTTTCCTCATGGTAAACACTACCCTCGGATGTCACCAGTATTTTTGCCATATTGTCCTTAACACACGTATAGATAATACTGTTTAAAGAGAAATAAAAAAAAAAAGAAAACCACAAATAAATCAAAACAGACTCCTTACTCCCCATCAACAATGTTCCCCACAGAGCCTTCCACTACTAAGTGTACAATAGTAATGGCTGTGTACTGAAAACCAGCATAAATCTACAGAACTATCAGTTTTTAATATACACATGAGGATCAGTAAACAAGACAAGCTCATAGTACCTGATCCTCCAGTTGTGCAATCCCTCTGAAAACTGTCATGGAATGCCTTAAGGGATCACTTGCCTAGAAAATTTTTTTCTTGTCATGTTACAAGAAGATTCTGCCTTCATAACTTCAGCTTTGAGTTCTTACCTCCCAGTACCACATAATGCTCACTGAATAATGACCTTCATGTGTAAGGAAAATACGATTTATAAAGCAGTAATACCGTAAACTCACAAATAAATGTATTAATGCATTGTTTGAAATAATACAGGAGTACCAACAGGCAAGGGTCATACACAGAGACCCATAAATCCAGTTCTGCCTTTTTGCAAGGTGGAATAAAAGGGATTTCTATACCAATTTAAAAACTGACTACTATCCACACAAAACATTATTCCTTATTATAAAGGCACCAATAAAATGAAACTGATAAAGGGTCTCATGGGACACAACTAACCACAGATGTATTGAGGAGGAACACCACATCTGGCTCTACCTCTGACCCTTCCCTAGCCTCTCCAGGACCTCCACAGGTCAGGAGTGTGACAGCACCACGCTGGTGCCCTGCCCTCCCATGTGGCTCCCAGACAGAAAGGCTAAGGAAACAAGCTCTTTTCTTCAAGAGTTATTGAATTGCAGAAGTGAATTAAAACTGATAGTTTTGCTTGAAGCAAGCAATATCACTAGATAAACCTCAATTTCCAGAAAAAGCAAATAAAAACTATTATTGTCAACCTACTCTACAGACATTTGTATCCATCACAGTTTAGAGAACTGAACAAAAAATAAACTAAAAACCCAATGCAGGGCCAAACAGTACAGGGAGTTGAAAAGCTGGATTTGCCTCATGGTATTGCAATGAATCCACAGTGTTTGTGACTAAGTTCTGCTCTGAAGGGTTTTCTAAAAGAAGCAGTTCATCCAATTTCTTGTAAGCAACTAGCCACGTAACCAACACTAAACAGCAATTTTAATGGCAATGTCCTTCTAAGAAACAAAAAGGCAAATAGGTGCCATAGCTGAACATCATCTCTTCTACTGGAGGCAGCCAGCCTGAACTTTCTCTTATTTCTTTATATTTTCAAAAAGGTATCTATATGGCCCTACCACAGTTGAGGGAAATTATTCCTCTAATTAATTAGTTAGTTAAATAAGAGCATCAAACCAGAAATAAAAGAATAGTCACAACAATTGCACACAAGTTTTGGTGATCAGGTATACAGTAAGCTCCAAAGCAGAGGCTGCCACAGCAGTACAACAATGCTAAGGGAATTTTTTTAACTTGAACAACTACACGGACTTCATCTATAGCACAGAGATGTGCTCTTGCTAAGTCAAATCATTATAGATTTAAGATTCTAAATCCAAGACTTCAGGTGTAGAAACAGGTGCAGGTACCCAGCACAAACTAGGATGTTCTTCATACATAAGTGCACTACGCAAGTATGGCCTGGCTTCGCAAACGCAGATTTGGGCAGGGCTCTCCCCATGTGGGTGTGCCCTTCCAGCCTGCACAGTGGATGTTTTAGGTGAGGCACAGCGTGCACAGAACTGGCCCCACCGTTTAAGTCCTGAGGTCCATCTGCCACGGCCGAGCGAGCTTGGACAGTGACAGTGAAGTCCTCAGGACTAGAACCTACAGCACCCCATATTCCCAGGAGGTGTCCCATCCAAGTACTAACCGAGGCTGACCCTGCTTGGCTTCTGAGATCTGACAGGATCAGATAAGCACTCTGGACTCTGAATCCCAAGGACCTGAGTTCCAGTCTCAGTGGGACCGTCCCCTGGCAGTTCAATGCCTCCCTGCCATCCCATCCCGTCACATCTCGGATGCTCAGCAGGGTCAGCCCCGGTTAGTACCGGGTGCTGTGACAGTCCCGAGGACTTCACTGTCACTGTCCAAGCTCGCTCGGCTGTGGCAGATGGACCTCAGGACTTAAACGGTGGGGCCAGTTCTGCGCACGCTGTGCCTCACCTAAAACATCCACTGCACAGGCTGGAAGGGCACACCCACGTGGGGAGAGCCCTGCCCGAATCTGCGTTCAGGAAGCCTGCCCATACATACTATGCAAGTGGATGAGGCACTCTCTACCAGCTTCACTTCCTGAAGAGTCCAGTACAGCATGTATCAGCCAGAATCCTGGACCTAATACTAAAGGCATGGAATAATTTAACCGAATTCTAGGAATTGTAACCTACATTTTCCATACCCCAGCTGACTGCCCTAAACAGCAGGCTTCAAACCTACAACCCTCTTCTGTCATTCAGTAAATTCTTTTGCAGAACAGCACAGCATGAAAAGACTGTTCTGAGTTGAGAGTGTAAATCTGAACCTTGACAGGTATAAGAGACATTCAGGCTCTCTCTCCAGCAGGTGCACTTGGACACTGCAGCTTCTAACCTTCAGGTATGCTCAAGTTCTTTGCTGAATCTTACCACTAATGGATAACTACCAAGAACAAAACATGAGGATTTCCACACTCCAGGCATGCCAGAGGCATGTTCATAACAAGACAACAAGCAGACATAGGGTCAAAAAGCATCAGCATTCTCCATGTCTTTTTTCACTCTAACTCCATAAAGGTAACTTAACTCATGTATTCTGACAGACAACCACTTGTCAAAAAAAGCTGGAGAATACCCAGACTCATTCAGCAAAATTAGTTAGGGAAGCCATAATTGTCATTGTGTGCTATAGCAGTCGCATGCTACAGAACAGAAACCCATCCACAAGGTTATCCAGCCCTAAATGCATTTTAATTAGTACATTAGGACACTGTGAATGCAAGCTCCTCTGATATTATCTCAAATACTCCAAAATGAAAGAAGAACACATGTCATATGAGGTAAATGAAACTGCAAGCAATACTCAGATGTATTCAGCAGAAGTAGCCAAGTCACTTGCCCTTTCTGAGAATCTACTTTCAGATTCCTAAATCTTAAAAACATGCTGACACTAACTGGATTCCAAAAATTGCGTCAGCCAATTCAGTATTCATTTTCAAAAATAAACACAATGTAAAAAAAATTCTATTGTTTTTACATATTTTGTTTTAAATTTAAATAAGGCATCAACTTTGTGGCAGTGATTTTAAGTCTGTATTCTAAATTAAATTAATACTCACTGACCAATATTAAAGTACACATTCATCAACAGTCTGGAAAAGCAAGGAAGTTATAATTTGCTGTCTGCAATCTCTGAGACTATTGGTTTTACTTCCTAAATGCTTATTCCCAATTTTCAACTTCAAAAAATGCAATAAAATTGCAAGGAAAACAGGATGAACTGGTAAGTATTTCAGTAAGCCCACTTTAGCTCTTTCAAAGGCAAAACCATATAAATGACAAAAAATAAAGAAGTGAAACACAGCTAAGCATTTGGAAATAAAATACAGTGAATAGTGTTTCATAAGTCACCAATCTAGCAGTTTGTTTGCCTGCTTATAGTGAAGAACACCCAGTGTATTGAAATTGGTATGAAAATTGGCTGATGCAGAACTATGTGCATGTTCTAAATCCTCCACCACGAACATAATGCATAACAACACAGAGCAAATTCAAATCCCTAGTATTTACCCAGCAGTTCAATGAGCATTCAAAAAGACCCCAATTTTAGTCTGCTTCCAAGTCAGTCAGTCTCACGCAAACACACTCTCTCTGTGTTTGTGTCATCCAATTCCCAATTCCAAGAACTGCTCCTTCAGTATGACAGAGGTTGAAACAAAAAAACAAGTCAGATCTGGAAACTTTTCACAGAAGTAAGAAGCCAGCTCACAGAGGGATTTTATGCATGTTTGACTAAATAGTTACTCTGAGCTCCCACCTCAACAGACATGAAATAATCCATAGAACAAGACACAAGACCCTAGAAAGACCACTGGAGTTCTACTGCTTAAGGCAACGCTCATTGCAAAATCACTTGCATCTCCACCGAACTGAAATGCAATCACGCCAATGCAGCTGCCTCTCCCTGCTGAAACAATCTGCCTGCTCCCACACTTCAGCAAAAATCATGATGCATTCTAGGCAATCCCTAAATCCAGCCTTTGAGAACAAAACAGAATTATGTCAACCTGCCAGTAAAGTTACATATTCATATTAAAGAGATAGAAGCTTGGATACATGTTAAATCTGTGCCAAGGCCAAGAAGATTATTGATAGTACATAGCTTCCAGTCTCATTTTAAGCACAAAATTACTTTCATCTTCTCACTTCAGCAATCAATACCAAACAAAAGTAAATTATTGCTGTGTATTAAGTGTAAATTATTTAATAAGGCTATGGAAGAAAATATGAAAAATCTTAAGGTGGTATCAAAACTAACCACGCATTGCCTCCATGATTTTCAAAAAGAGAAAGCAAAGACAGGCCCAATGAATGTAACATTTTTTTGCTGTTCCAAAAATAAATCATAGTTGCACATGTCTTAGGACTCATTTCAGACACCAAAGTTTTAGACACTACAAAAATTTTGTCAGTTTACTTATGACAAATAAAATAAAATCAAAAGAGAAGTGGGTAAAAATATCACTGTAATGATCACTTGAGTTTCCAAGTTTGGAAGCATTACAGCAGCCAACACAAACTGCCCTTCAGAAAGAGGAGGGGGAAAAATGATGTCTCAACAACATTTCCCCTAATGTATGACAGTGTACGGCCTTCATCAAGTATCTTCTTTACAATGTCATTAACCAAACTGCCTAATGAAACACCCTATTCCAAGTGACAAGTGGTCAACATTTGAAGTAACAGAGAAAGGAGCTTTAATACTCAATCTTTTGCCAATGCCAACTTGCTTTACATACCTAAGCTTTGAAACACAGAGAAGGAATAAGCAGATTCAGTATAATTTCCTAAGTTTTACTGGGGTCTTTAGAGGTCCTCTAATATCTAAATATGTCAAAATAACTCTACACAATGATAACAAAAATCATCAGAATTCAGCTACTCTTTCAGTATGTATATATACATACATGTGAAACACAGCATTCATTCCACTCTGTTCACATTTGTACCCCTTGCCACTGTCTTTGAGACCTGTTCCTACCTGTTGTTTCCTCCAGTTCTCAGGCTCCACAGTAGAGAAAATGAGTCAGAGACTTACAGAATCACAGACTATTCTGAGTTGGAAGGGACCCACAAGGAACATCAAGTCCAACTCTTAAGTCAATGGCCCATACAGGGGATTGAACCCATGACCTTGGCATTATTACAGCCAAGTTTTAACCAATTGAGCTAATCTCAAACTACCCTCAAATTCATACAGTTCTGACAGAAAAAGCAAGTTTATGACAGACAGCCATTGACAAGGAATGGCACTGCCCCCTGCAAGAAAGCCAGCCATCACTTCAGTGTTCAAAAAGACCCCATTTGATATATTTGGAAGGGATAAATCATGCCATAAAGGCCTATGCCAGCTCACTCCCTTCTGCCTCAATAAATCTTCCATTTTCTGTCACCTTACATATGCATACAACAGAGAAGACTGCACAAAGAATCACCCAGCAGAGCAGGACTGGATTAAAACAAGAATGTAGACGTGACTTTAGAAAATCAAAAGAGAAAAAATAAAACTGCTACACTAAGAAAAGTATTTTCATGTATATAAAGATAATTAGCCTGCTAGTTGACCACAAATATCTTCACAATTAAGAGCTAAACTGAAGCCTGTGGAAGAAAGAATTAAAAGTGATTACACAATGTTTAAGGAATATGTTAAAATTCAGAGCTATTACAAAACATGCATGGTGATTAAGGGAATGCGCAGTTTTACTGCACAGATCAGTATGCAACACACTCACAATTTCATTTATCATGAAAGAACGTTATTCAGAATGTTGTTTGCAGCATTAAGTATATTTATTGGCATACTGAGAGAGTCAACTATTAGTGTTATGAAATTCTCCTGCAGGAAGAATATTTTCTCCTTTTTATTATATGATGATTATTTTTAGATACACATGACTATGCTTATAATCTCTACGCTGCATTTTTAAAAGCAGAATATATACATAACAATATTTCATATAAAACAAAGCCAGTCTCTGCCCATACATTTTTATTTTTATCAACAATAATTTGAAGATAAATTTTACTCCATGTTTCTCAGCGGTATTCACTGCTAAGCATTTAGTTCTTAGACATTACTGGAATCTAGTAAGAGAGAAAAATTCAACCAAACTTAAAAAATACCCAGAGCATGGTTTAACTGGTATTGGATAGTGAATATATCATCATTCAGTATTATCAAATCATAGTTAATTATTTATTTACTCACTTATAAAGAGCCAACAGTGGGGTTTATTGCTGTAAAACACATTCAACTGTGATTAAAATGTCACTGCTTTTCAGGAAGGGATGAAAAACATCCAGAGGCTTCTGATTTAATTACAACACATATCTAGAAAAGGGAATCTTACAGATGTGAAATTATACCCACATATTAAATGAGTGAGAATTAACTCTGTACCATAACCAGGAAAGGCAGGTAACGTATCAATTCAGAAAGTAAAAAAAAGCAGCATAACAAAAATGTTCCTTAGAATCAAAAATACTACTTAAAAATGTAGAGATTATGAAACCAAAGACACTGAATGTGTGCTTATTTGAGGTACTAAAAATGTGTGCTTCAGAAAATATTTTCAATACTAAAAATCTGATGCTGTGAAAGTATAAGACAGCAGTTGGGGAACAAAAGAAAAGCTCGCAATATGATAACCTCTCCAATGGCTACAAATAACTAGACTGACAACAAACAGGATTCACCTCTAGAGCAGATCTCATTTGTATCAAACTTTTTGTAAAAGTCAATTTAAGGAGGAATCATCATGCACTTAAAGTATTTGATATAAATATGAATGTCTTAAAATGCCTGAGCTTTACATAGGAAGTTATGGAGAGTAGTACACAACTTAAGACTAAGGTAAAATAAGAACATACAGGAAAGGTCAACAGGAAAACAAGTTCTTTCTTAGTGATAAAACATCAAAAACTCTGGCATTTAAAACAAACTTTTTATTTTTAAAAGTCAAAAGGAACATAGCAGAAAAATACACCTATCATTTGAAGCAATTACACTCCTTCTTACAAAGATTTCAGCCGTGCAGAGTTTTTTGTGTCTATGAAGTTCTAAGTATTTACTAGAGAAGTAACTTAATTTTAAATTCATTACTGGAATTGACACTGTTTTTAACTCAGCTCTGTGTTAGATAAATGTTGCTTTTTTTTTCATTAGCTAACTTGTATGATTTGGATTAAAAGCATCTAGGACCTTATGGGTAGAAATTAAAAAAGAAAAGTCCACCACAAGAGAAGAAACAGAAGATCACAGAATCACAGAATCATAGAATCGATTGGGTTGGAAAAGACCCCTGAGATCATCAAGTCCAACCCTTGGGCCAACTCCACTCCATTTACCAGATCATGGCACTCAGTGCCACGGCCAATCTCACCTTAAAAACCTCCAGGGACAGTGAATCCACTACCTCTCTGGGCAGCCCATTCCAATGCCTGAGCACTCTCTCTGCAAAGAATTGTTTTCTGATCTCCAACTTCAATTTCCCCTGGCAGAGCTTGAGCCTGTGCCCCCTTGTCCTATTGCTGAGTGCCTGGGAGAAGAGACCAACCCCCACCTGGCTAGAACTTCCCTTCAGATGGCTGTTTCTGTGGCTATGAACACCTTAAACTGAAAGTTTCAGGCAATTGTAATATAAAGGCGTGAAACTGAAGTGAGCTATCAGGAATTAAGAAGGGAAGTAGCCTATAATGTGTAAGCTATACAATAGCACCTGAGGACATACACATTTTTAACCTTGAATCAGATGTCCTTTTACACTGAGGTTCAAGCTAAGGAATCTTTACACCACAGCATGGGCATATATAAGCAGTGATGACAGTGTAGACAGTACACTACAAATTAATATATGTGGCGCATCCTACAGCCTGAGAACTTTACCAGTTTTCTTTGACAAATAGTCAAGAAAAATGGTAAGGAAATTATTTGCGCATTACACTAAGAATTTTGGTAATTAAGGGGAATTAGTTATAAATCAATTTGTCAAAAGAATTTCTATATTATTAGATATTCTGCATAGTAATCTCATGAACAGCCTTACATTGTTTTCTATAAAGCCACTTGAGAAATAATGAAAGAAAATATTTTTGATAGGCTTAGTTATTAAAACTGAAAAACATGTTTGTAGGCAAGGACAACATAATCAGTCTTCATCAATACCTGTCAAAAGTAGTTGAAATTAGCATAGCTTTCTACATCCCTTGGTAATGGTATCAACAGAAGTTAAGGAAAATTTTAAAGTATGCAGCTATCTAAACTCAAATTTCAGATTTGAGCAGTTTAATCCATGGAAATTAAAGGAAAAGTAAAGGAAAAAAGTTCTTGTTCATCATAAAAGAACTTTTTAATAAGCTTAATTGGCACCATTACTTTTCCTCATTAGAACAGGACAATTATTTTTTTCAGTATTAGAAAATGAACAGAATAAGATAGTATCTAATATGGTTTATTCATCTCTTGCCAAATGTTTTCCATAGAGAAGCTGAAAAATATAATGATTTTAATTAATCTGATGTTTGTACGTGATGAGCATTTACTCTTCCCATTGAAGTCAACAGGAGTTACTTAAGCTGGGCAGCTTTGAACAGAAGGACAGATCCCATACTCACAGATTTTGGTGAGGAACTCCTCAGCTACCTACATTTCAAAACACTGGTCTCTGGGAATCTACATCTCCCTAGTGACAGCACACCTACAACTCCAAGACTTAAATCCTTATAAACTGATAGATACCCACGATAAATGGACTTATTTGGGGTTTATGTAGTGCTGGGGAAGCACACGGTGCTAAAGCAACAAAAAAAAATGTGCCAATCCCCTACTACAAATTCTACCCCAAAGAGCTGAAAGGGCACAAGCTGTAAAGCACAGGAAATGCAAAACACAACACAAACACAGACAGAATGACAAGTGGTTGGTATTACTGAAATGCGTTACAAAATCAGTGGATTTTCAGGAGTTTTTTGAAGGAGGATAGTGAAGGATCGTTACGTACGTTAATTGGGAGGCTGTTCCATGTGTAGGAGGCAGCGTGGAAAAAGACACAAAGTTGGGAGTGAGCAAAAGAGACAAAAGGGGAATTCAGAATGATGCTTGGGAAGTGCTGACGGTAAAGGAAATGAGGACTAAGGTTAAGCCAGAACCAAGAGTGCCTTGAACACGTCCAACTTTATGCAAGGGAGGAAAAAATTCCTGGCAAAGGCTTAAGAAGTGAGGAAATATGGGCAATTACACAGGAGAGGAGAAATGATTTGTGTAGCATGTTCCATAGAAAAGAAAAAAAAAAGCCTAAGAGAGAGCCAGAAAGTGGGAGACCAGTTCACATCAAATACCTCATTGTAACAAACATTTCAGTTTTAAATAATAGAAAATAATTAACTTCACAGAGATTATATGCAATACCCAGTCAGATGTGAGGAGTGATAAGAACAAACTGCAGTGATTCTTCAACAAAGCTGCTAAATCATGTGAAAAATCACTGTCGTGTAAAAACTACACACTCAAAATAAAATCAAATGGAATAGGCTAAGACAAAAGGTGTCTAAAACATGGCAATAAATGTAGCAGTAAAATGTGCTCCTTGTGATTGTCCTATAAAATGAGTAAACTCATTGGATGCACAAATAAATTATGTCATCAGAGGTTTAGCTGATGCATTCCTCTCATCACTGCCACTAGTTATGAAAAATACAAAACTCCAAATGTATACTGAACATTGGTGAAGAAAACTTTTAAAATACAGAGCTGCAAGCCCAGAACAAAAATAAAATTAACTATTTTTTAAGCTTATGAAGGGGAATGAAATACCATGACTTTACTGGTTCTGATCCAGTAGTGTCATTTTGCGTGGTCTGAGTTTTCTTTCCTTCCAACTACAATTTTGTGTCATTTACAAGTACAATATTCTTTAGCTCAAGATCTAAGCATGAAAAAATTGAGAGGTTTATCACTAGCATAGTAATAGCAACTTCTATATTATTGAAGCCTTAAAAAGTAGTATTGGAATTAACATTACCACTTCCTCTCCTTGCTAATATTGTCAAAGGAATTACAAACATATTGATTATTCTTGATAAGTATTTGGTATCTTTTGGGCCTAAACACGAATCTAGATCCAAGTAACTCATGTCTTGTCAACAGATGTGGAGCTTGAATATTTGCATCCTAGTTCAACTCAAGATGTCATCGATGTCCACCTCTACAATAGATTAAACCAAATCATACCATATTTTGCTGGAAACTTAAAAACAGACATCTAAGTCTCTATTCCTCTCTCATGTAGTGACAGTCCATCAATCAGTAGACTCAATTAGCTTACTCATTTTTTATTTGCTTTCCACTCATTGTCACAAATTCCCTATTTAGAATATAGATGATTGAATGTTGGTCTCTTGCATTAGATCTTAGCAAGAGGACTCTGTAAATAGTCCCTCTTCTTTTTTTCATTTATGTCTATTCATGTGCAAAATGGCAGGAAAAATATTAAATAGATTTCCAATCTCTGTTTTATAAGATCTCAATTCAGAAATGCTTTCTCTAACTACAATTAAAGCTCGTAGGAAAATCCTTTTCACTTCAAAATGCAATCTGACTCTAAAAAATTCTGCATAGTCTTTTGCAGGCTTTAACGTGTAAAAATAACAGGATGTCAGTTAAACCCTTAATTATAGAGCAAGAAATCTTATGCATCTTTGCCTGTATGATGGTATGTCACACACAGGTCAGTTTGAACAAGCTCCTATTACACTGCCTCAAACACACAGGGAAATCTACTCACCCACAAATCATGCTCAGCATAATCAAACAGCAGCCAGACCTTTCTGTCACTGTGAGAAAGGAAAACCTTCTGCAACGCAATCACGTTTGGGTGCTTCAACTCGCGTAAAAGCTGCAAAGAAACAGGTAAGTTCTGGTTACTGCTGCGCTTTTTAAGAAAAGCAAACACAGCAACAAAAACATCAAACAGGTCAAACAGCAAACAAGTAATCCTGAAACAGTCCCCAGAAGAAAAGATGCCATTGTTTTAGCATATTATCTTCAAAACATCAAAATCAGGATATGGGCAGCCTCTGTGCCATGGGTTGCTGCTCTGCCAGCATAGCTGCCCATCACTACCTACCTTTCTCTGTTCCACACTCAACACACAGCTGCCCATCCCACTCACTCATCCCACCTGCCATCAGTGTCTATTTTAACAGATGTTATTACACACAAACATAACTGTTTTCTTATCAGAGGTGAACATCAGGATTTCAGGATGCCAGAAAAAAGCTCGTGCAGCTGGTCCCGTTCTTTGCGTGCACAACAAAGTTCTTGATCACCACATAATTATTTTATTACAAATAACTTTCTTTTGCTTTGGATTCCTGCCTCACTTGCCTCAAAGTTCACAGGCTGTTGTGCTCAGAACATAAGGGTGATTACAAAGAAACGTTTATCAAAATGTTTTTTCTAATGGTTGTTTCAACTACCATTGTCCTGTAATTCAGAAATAAACCCAGCCTTATTTACTGCTTGACAGAAAGAAAACTAGGTCTCATGACTAATTAGACAGCACATTAAAGCAGGCACCACTGCTGAACTCATCCTTCTGTCAGATTAAATTAGTCGCAGGAGGAGCTGGAAAGTGACTCCCAAAAATATAATTTCCATGGAATTTTTTTTCCCCCCTTTTCCACAACAGTCACAAGAATGATGGATTATTTCTGTCTTATCTGCAAATTGCTTGCATCTGCACCACTAGTATATACATTGCCAAGAATCAATTTATAATGGCAAAATAGTAAATGGAGTAGGTTCCCAGGCACATCTGAGAGTAAATGAATCTTCCCTTTTTATTCCTTACAGAAAAAGGCTCAAGGTGTTTGTTTTTAGGGGAAATAAAATATTAATTTTAAATTCTATTATTCTTGGGTTACACAGGTATCTGTCAAGACAAGAAATCTTCTAAAGAATATTACAGCTGCTTAAACCAATTCAAGTTTTCTGGCATATTAAATAATTTGAATGCCTTTTCTATCATGCGGGAAGTGCTTTCTTTTTGTTTCTTTCTTTTTTTTCCCTAACCCTGAGCTTCCCTTTTTCCAGGCTAAACAACCCCAGTTCCCTCAGCGTCTTCTCCTAAGACTTGCTCTTTGTTACATTCTGGCTACCAAGACTGGGTGCCACAGCAGCTGGTCCTTCAGCAGCATGAGGCACACCAAGGAAATGTTGGCTCCAAAGGTTCAAAACACTTTGTCAAGAACAGGAGCCCTGCTCCAGCTACACTGGACTTGTAATGGTGCTCAACACCAACGAGCTGAGGTCAGGAACAACAGCAAAGGGTACAAGAGCTGAGCACGAGCCATAAACAGAAATGCTGGTGAGGTTTATGTCTAAAAATGATCTTGTCTAGAAACAGAGTACAGCAGAAGAGGGGGGACCACAGGGACCAAAGTGATGTAACTCACATGTACATAAAGAGTGGAGACAAGCAGAGTCATTCAAAAAGCACAGGCAACGTGTGGTCAGAAAGGAATACGTATGGATCTATGGCCAGACTTCCCGAACGCAGATTTGGGCAGGGCTCTCCCCACGTGGGTGTGCCCTTCCAGCCTGCACAGTGGATGTTTTAGGTGAGGCACAGCGTGCACAGAACTGGCCCCACCCTTTAAGTCCTGAGGTCCATCTGCCACGGCCCAGTGAGTGAGCTTGGACAGTGAGAGTGAAGTCCTCGGGACTGTCACAGCACCCGGTACTAACCGGGGCTGACCCTGCTGAGCATCCGAGATGTGACGGGATGGGATGGCAGGGAGGCATTGAACTGCCAGGGGACGGTCCCACTGAGACTGGAACTCAGGTCCTTGGGATTCACAGTCCAGAGTGCTCTCCTTTGCACCACGGGACTGCCCTAGTTAGGCCACCATCTATGGGCTAGAAAGCAATACAGGGCAGAACCAAGTAGACAGCTACAGAAAGAAAAAACCAGCAAATTTGAGACAAGCGTTTCAAAGACAAGTATCAAGCTAAGGCTTGATTAAAACGAAATGGGGGACTTCAGAAACCACATTTTCATGAAAGCAAACAGCAAGAAGCAAATAGTGGGAAAACATGGGAACATATTTGGAGCTACTTGCATCATGATTGTAGCAACCACCTACCCTAATGACTTTGATGTTTGCCTGGAATTGGGCCAATATTGAAATTCTACACGTGCCATGTCTGTGTAACAGTTAAGTCATGCACTTTCTTGGGATATAGTTGTATGTTCATTCATCACCATAATTGTCACAAATGTGCATTTTAGGCATACCTAGAACCACATGAACAACTTCAGGGATGTGGTAAATCATGGACTGCAGCTTTCCTGCAGTACAGATTGACATAAAAACTTTAAACATACAAAACAAATACATGAAACATAATACCAATACTGGTTTTTTAAGTCTTGTTTAGAAGTCAATTAATTTGGAGATTTGTTAATTCAAGTCTAAAGTTAGAAGGAAGAAATTAGTATGCTGTCCAAGTAATTGAAAGATTCCAGTGTACCGGACAACATTTTACTACAAGATAACCTGAACATAAAAAGGATCTGCAACTACTACAATTTATATACTAAATGAACACAGCATCATATTTTAATAGCACTATACCTAAACCAGTTAATTTTGGAATTTTTAATTTTTTAAACTAAAATTTAAGTTCCATCATCCCCAACTTGCAATAAAATGCTAATAAAAACCTGTGTCTCAGGTGAGTTACGGTACAGTTCTCTCATTGTAACAGCACACAAAGCAGTTTAGGTAGAAAGAGATTGAGAAGGACATCAAAAACAAACAGTACAGATTTTCTAGACAGAGAAGGAGCACAAGAAAGTGCACAAGAATAAGAAAGTAAAATTAGGATATCATAAAACATAAAGACAAAAATAAAAATCTAAAATATTTTACCTCACACTTTAATAATAGGTATGATATTGAGCATGGAAAGAACAAACACAGACAATGAAAATGCCTCATGTTTCAGAAAGTGAAAATTCGCACAAGTCAGATACAAGCAAAACTCAGAGGTGATATCAGATGATTAGCAAATACATCACATACATTCATAAATGAGACATGGAAAGGACACGGGCATTTAATTCAAAGCATGCAAAAAAAGTATTCAGAAACAATGAACATAAAGAAAAATGTATTAAAAAACTATTCTGATTTTCTTATCTGATAATTGATTTTGAACACAGATCTTCCGCTTGTGTTGGTATTTTGACCTTACAATAACTCTAAGTACTTTATCAGTTGGGAAAGATGACAACTGGAATAAGTTTGAGGTGAGCAAGAAACTGCCTAAAAAGGCAGCTGACAATGGGATACATTTCAAGAAAAAGTAGTTCTATATATTCACTATTTGAGGAGTTACCAAAGAACAAGTATTGTGTTTATTAATGAAACCCACCTTAGCATCAAAATCATGGGTATGAATTAAATTACGTGACTAAATGAAAGCAGTGCTACCAATGAAGAAAAGGAGTGTGCTAATGCATCATTTTTATGCTATTTTATTCTATGACTGAGTAAATTAAGAGCAATAGAAATAAGATGAAATGAACAGCACAAAATTTGAATTTGTACACTTAGAAACCAAAAAAGAATCTCTACTACAGACTGAGAACTCATCAGGTGCAGGGGACAAAAAGGTAGGACTGGATTGCCATAAAACAAAGAAAATTAAGAGAGTAAATTTGATGACATTAGATATTCTGAATCATTTACAGGAGAGGTATCAATGCATAAAGGCTTGTGTGATACATTTTTAGAACACTACATGCAGTTTTCTTGACCTGTGTTCAAACACCTCCCCCACCACTCACACACAAAAAGATGAACTCGCCCTGAAAGAGGCAAAGGGTGCCCAAAGGAGCAAACAATCCATCTCTCAACAGGGCTTTCTCAATTACTGTAACTGATCAAATATTGACAGAAATAAGATGGATATCCACTAAAATACAAAGACATGGACACTAAAGATGAAAGAAATAATTATGCAAAATGATAATCATGGTCAAGAATAGAAAGACACAATTGATAGGAAATAACATTACCCTGCAGGAGGGCATCTTATGACCAGGAAGGCTCAGGAATAGCTTCTCAGCAGCAGGGAAAACAGCATATCTCATTTGCACTTTGATCAACACCGGAAAACAAATTTACTTGATCAATTTGCTATGTCAGCCACTAGATTCACTAGACAGACACCTATGCAGTACCTGCTTGTGCAGAAGCCTTCACAAAACATAGGTTTAGTGAGGTTTTACTGATCATCTCCAGAAGACTGAAAAGCTCATGTACTGATTGACAGTGAGCTCTTACACCAGTTTGGTTTAAACTCTTCAAAACTTAGCCTGCAAATTGTCTATGACCTTTAACATGAAGTAGACTGGCAACTAGGAAGTCTCCTGTTCTTTTGAAGCATGCAAAGTTCTGCCTTTTCCCCCCAAAGAAAGAGACAACTTCTGTGAAGAGAAGAGTTGCAGTGTTACTAACAAAAGCAACAAGGCTGGTGAAGAGACTGGAGCACAAGTCCTGTGGGGAGAGGCTGAGAGAGCTGGGGGTGTTTAGCCTGGAGAAGAGGAGGCTCAGAGGTGATCTCAGCACTGTCTAGAACTACCTGAAGGGAAGTTCCAGCCAGGTGGGGGTTGGTCTCTTCTCCCAGGCACTCAGCAATAGGACAAGGGGGCACGGGCTCAAGCTCTGCCAGGGGAAATTGAAGTTGGAGAGCAGAAAAAAATTCTTTGCAGAGAGAGTGCTCAGGCATTGGAATGGGCTGCCCAGAGAGGTGGTGGATTCCCCATCCCTGGAGGGTTTTAAACTGAGATTGGCCGTGGCACTGAGTGCCATGATCTGGTAAATGGACTGGAGTTGGACCAAGGGTTGGACATGATGGTCTGGGAAGACTTTTCCAACCCAATCGATTCTATGATTCCATGATCAATTATGAGGGTGTTTAGGACATTTGTAATCAGTCTAACAGTACATTCCTCAAAGAAATAAATCTTGCAGAGAAATACTTTTATACCACAGGATGAATAATGCTTTCTGGCTACCACTTTAAAAAGCTGGGTGAGGACAGACACTTCCATCTTGCTGTGAAGGAAACCTAAACAAAATCAGAGAAAACAGAAAGACAAACAGTGCTCTCGCTAGTGACATAGTAAATCTTGCAGCAAACATGTATTTCTGTGTCAGTGATGACAACACCTATAATCATCTTCAGAAATGTATTCAGAGGCCACTCATCTAAGAAGTGTTCCTTCCTTTCACACAGTTTACTTCAGTCTTTTGATCTATGTACTTAAACTGATCTGGAACAGCCTTGGTAGGTTCTTTGATGGAAATGCATGCTCTACTACTGCATTTAACCATTTCCAAGGTTAGAACAAAGACCTTTAACAGGCAGAAATATGGATCACAAGAAATCATAGGAAAGACCAAAGCACGAGCCTGATGCATGATGGAGAATTTTAAAGCCGCCTCTTTTGTGATGAATACATTCCAAGCCTCTAGGGACACTGAAGTTGTTTTTTAATTGAAGCCAGGCTTTTCAAAGGAACCTAAAGGTCATCATTTTACTTTTTCAGAAGGTCTTTTAAAATCAGTCCTAGATGCTCTCCTCTGTGTTATTACTATTATCCTTCCCACAGAGTCCACACAGACCCTCTGCTGCAGCTTGTCCCTCAGGGAGGTGTACATATATGGGCCTCTCAACACAAAAAAGGGGGGTGGAAGGAGGAAATCAAACAGTTGTTTATTCAACTTATAAAAACGATCCTTTTGAGACCTGTAGTAGAGTTAGAAAGTTATCGGTTATCAAGAAGAATAAAAGAGAGGGGAACTGAAACAGCACACCAGATTAACAAACTACCCATAATTCAGATTTGTTTAGTGATCCAATTGATTCTGAAGTTTGGGATTTTGAATTTGGATTCCCCTTTCTTCTTGGAGAAATTACAATTACTGAGTTACTGCATAACTGAAGTACAACTGGGAAAAAAACCCAAACACACAACACCAAACCCAAGTCTTTCCAGTAACAGCTTCAAACTGAGCTGGTACAAAGGGTTCATTTCCATCTTTAAGTTGTACACAGCTCACACAAGTATAAGAGGTCTCAAAAAGATGCAGGCAACATAAAAAATGACATGGATATGTATCTACACACACAAAACAAAGAAAAACAAAAAACAAACCAAAACAACAAAAAACATAAACAAAACAAGAAAACCCCATCGTCCAAAGAACCTAAGAAAAAAGGTAAGCTCCAACATCAGCCTCAGCTCTGCCTCAGAGAGCACATACTCTTGGTATACTGGTCTGGTAAGGCATTTTTTTTGGCATTGCAAAACCAAGTAGGGCAGGCAGAGTGAAATGCCCAAAGTTAACAAGGGCCTTTCTTACATGAACTGCTGGGAGTGCTGCCTGAGTTGACAAGGCACACTCCAATTTAAAATTAACAAGCTAAAATATGTAAAAGCAGGCTCCAAGCAGAGTCTCCCCTTCCCTCTCATTGTCCTGTACATGCACCTGATTTTTATCAATTTCATCCCAAGCAGTCCTTCATATTGAAGCATCCCCACAAGTCTGCTCCATACATGCTTCAGCCTTCTCCTTTCTTCACACTTCCATCTTCCTAAAGCACACAGTCCCCAAACTGTGAGGTTTCCAAACTTGAACAACAAACCCCCCATCAAGTATGTTTTAAAAAATAAAGTAGTCAAAAGACACTGAACAGAATCTATCCAATAAATTGCCAAATGTCAGGACAGGAAGAGGACAAAAACCTGCCCCACCCTCCTCCTATGAGAAGGATTAAGAAAGTATTTATTCTATAAATATTTTCATTTTGGGAGCTGAAAATGGTCTTGCACTGCTAACTAACATTATTATTCTGAAACAATAGCTTGGCAAAAGACTTTTCATAAGTATTACATTTTAACTAAAGTAAAGGAATAGAAACTAGGATAACTGCATTTTTAATTCTTGAGGCCTCAACAAAAGAAAATTAAGTTATCTTTAGCTTTTTTCTTGAAGACAATGGGCAGAAATACAAGTATAAGAATTCTTTCTATTTCTCAGTTACCGATATCATATACTATAGCATAGACTTTTAAAGAGAAAGAACAAACTACTGCAAAATTACTTCCAAAAAAATAAATTTTTTAATAGCGCTATATAAGGAAATGCAGACATTATGATCACACAATATTAACTGAGCTCCAGTGCACATATTCAATATGTAATTTTTTTCACAGCTTTTCCATAAAATACCTCTGAATAATTATTGAATTTATGCATCTTCCTAAAGGAAACCTTATTTCTTTTAGGACAATTGAATTCTCTGATCTCCCTTCTGTCAAAGGCAGCTCTGTAGTCCATTTTGGACAGAGTTAAAATAACCATTTTCCTCCCAGCTGAAAGGTATAGATAAACTAAAGCTCTGTATCTCTCAACAGAGATTTTTCTCATCATTTAGCATTCAATAAAATATAAGAACATTCATCCACTCAGGTAACACCAACAACTCAATTGAAAACATCTCTAGCAAGTAATCTGCTAAAAAAGCAATAGGGAATGTTTGTCATTTCTGAAGATTTTAAGATGCTCTGAATTTGCTTTTCAGTTGCCTAGAAATGTCTTCCACTACTGAGAAGCTAAAGCAATTAACAGACTCTTAAACCTAAAGCTGTACTAAAACATTAGAATGAGGGAAAGTGGATACAACTTCAATAATACCTCTTTAAAACTGAGAAGTAGTATCACATAATTCCACAAACTTACATGTTCTGTCTGGGTTTTTAAACAGCAACTTGCAGGGTTTATTTTAACATTTCCACACTTCTCTGATCTCCTGGCGACCAGTTATCATCTTGTTCTCACACTGTATCTCACAGTGAATAAACAGTGATAGCAACTGAGGTTTTCCAAAACCTCTGCAGAAGGGCAAATAATGAGACTAGACATCAATTCTGATCAATCATCCGTTTTTCAAAGTAGATATTCCACTCAAGAACACTTGACAATGATAAATGATATACGAGCCAGAGTAAGAGAAACAATGTTTTAGTAAAGAATGGCCAAAAAGTATGGTTTTCCAATCTCAACACAATTAATTAAGGCACCAGAGTGACGCATCTCTCAAGAACTAATAAATTTTTAACCTATGCAAATATTTGGCATGGATTGCAATACTATCCTGAAAAGACAATATTTTTACAGCCCATTTTTCCCCTTTAGTCCTAAAGTCTACTTATTATCTCCTCTACTTAACTCTTTGATTATTAAAGCAATTTTTCATTTTTGTGATAGTCTGCCATTTTTCACAGTTTATACATTACAAACTATACACAGCACAATTATAATACAAGTTACTGAACTTACCATTAAAATAAAATTCTAGATCTTGAAAAAACATCCACCCAACAACTTCTTGCACCCAAATAGTGACAGAATAATCAGGCATTGGCCTGCCCAGAGAGGTGGTGGATTCCCCATCCCTGGAGGTTTTTAAACTGAGATGGGCCGTCGCACTGAGTGCCATGATCTGGTAAATGGACTGGAGTTGGACCAAGGGTTGGACTTGATGATCTCGGAGGTCTTTTCCAACCCAATCGATTCTATGATTCTCTAATGACCAACCAGTCTTCCAACTTGGTAAATAGGTCTACTGGACTCAGGAAAGTGCAATTCTGTACCTCTGTTTTTGATTCTTAAGTTCTTTATCCTATGATACAAAAACTTCCTGCATTTGCTTTTATATGACGCAGAGCCCATCAAGTGTGACTATGCTGAGCCACTCCAACACCTGGACCCAAGATCCAAAATGTCGGCCAAAATCACCTATAAAATCCATGCAGTGAGCGGTTCTCTCAGATGGTATGTAATAGATTTGGGTCTGTAACAAATCTGCTGGGACACTGCCAGCATCTACCCTTACTCTGACAGCTCAATAACCAAAGTACTCCCACCAAGTGGCAAACCTGGTTTGAGTCCTCTCCAGTGGCCTGCACCAGGGCACAGTGCCTGAAGAGACACAGCTCAAGCACTTCACAATATCCTGAGTAAATAGAGCTGACTCCCTGTGCTGGTTTAAAGGTAAACCGGAAGGAGAAATGAACCCAACACAAAAGAGATTATAAGTCAGAGCTACAATTTAATAACAATATTACAATAAATGCAATGGCACAAAGAGAAATTGGTTTTAACCCACAAAACCCAGACATATAATCCAGCACCCTGGGGCACCAACACAATGATGTTTGTCAGCCCCTGTGCTGAACCCCACATGGTTGCCCCAAGTCCAAAGCAAAAAGAAGTGAAGAACCAGTTTGTGCAGATGATGGTTGCAGTCTGGTGAAGGGTGGTAGTCACAGTCACAGTGGTGGTCTCCTCCTGTCGAGGTTCTGGTCCTCCTCTGGATCTGATGAGTGGTCCCTCAATTCCCAAAACCCCTCAGATTACATCCCCTCAAGTCGAGGTGGGACTGACCAGTACCTCCCTCAGGGCAGGGAGTTACAAAATGGGTGATCTCACTCTGTGAGTCATGGGATATTTTGGGATCATTGATGGCCCATCAGCAGACATGACACCTCAGGCTGGGTGTGGAGGTGCTAACGACTCCCTGGAGGAGAGTTATCACAGCTCTTATCTCACAGGTGTCTTTCACACCCAGCTCACAGCCTGAGGGGTCGGGTGTGCCCTGGGCAGCTGCTGCAAATGGTCCATTGTTAACAGTTCTTGGGAAGTGAATAGAGGGTGCAGAATACACAGCTTTGGTCACACCCACACAGTGATAGACTGGTCCCACCTGCTGAACTAGGACACTCCCTACAACCTGAAGGAAGGTACCCCAGTCCTGGAAAGAGCCAACAGATGTTGCATACATCATGTAACTTCAAGCCCATATAGCTTCTCAAGCGTGCATGCTCAATGTTACAAACACAACTTCAGAATTTAAATCTATCCCTGCTTTGTAAAGGACTTGGTGTATTATTCAAGGTCAAGTTGGCTGCTGCTGAGTACTGTCACATCCAAGTCCTCAACTTGCAGACAATTATTTCTCCAATACAAAAATACACAGGAATATAAATCAAGTGTTATAATTAGGCAACAGTCCAACAGCAACTTATTATTTCCAAAAGCATATTAAAAAAGCACTCTTTTGATAATACACAGTATTAATCCAACACTCTCCTGTGATCTAAAACTGTTAGGAAAAAAAAAATTTTAAAAAATCAATGGCAGCTTAACTTTGTATCCAGTGGTTGCATGCTAGATCAGGTATCAACCTGTCAGCATAAAGCCAGCACTAAATCCAGACTCTGAGAAGAAATTAAGAAAGGTGCCTATGCCCTAATCTGGACCTAACAGTGAAGACTGATCCAGCAACACAACAGCAACTTCTAGTCAGGATACAGTTCTGTTAGGTATTGTTTTCACACTCCTGAATCACAGGAATAGCAGACTTTTCACAGAGGAGTAACACGGTCTTATAGATCAAGTCAAGTTTTCAGTGACACTACTAGCATAGTGACATAATTAGCATTTCAGGATTAAAAAAAGATTACCTTCACATAGTTAAAGAGAGGGGAAAGGAAAAAGGGAACAAATAGAATTTTTTTTTTAAAATTTCCTAATAATTACTCTTCGTATGTAGTCATTCTACTTACTCTTGACTGGGTTGCAGGCATTTAGATACATAATTTATAGTTCAAGTTTTTTTTAAATAGAAAATTAAATCAAATCAGAGGTATGAATACGAAACATACTAAACACATTAAACCTCTGTTCCTTGTGGGAATCAAAGGAAAGCTGCTGTAGTTCTAAATGACAGCATTCATTAAAATTTGATGTACTTCAAGTGATGTGCTTTTATGTCTTACTTCTACTTAAACAAGATAATAGACAAGCCTATAGCTGCAAGTGTAAATCAAGTCTAACACCCCACTCCAAATGAGAAACACACGTATGGGCAGGAGGAGAGACTGCGAGTGTTGTTTTTGGTTCTTAACTTCCTTTCATTAACTTGGGTCTGTTTAAAATAGCAAAAGTTTTGCACATAGTTTTAAAATCAGATTTCTTTTATACTGTTTCCAGATCAGATTAATTTAAGAATATTGCTCTTTCAGAGTTTTTGCTCAAGAATTATTTATATAATTGGTCTGTTGACAGTTATTTACAACAAATTCAGCATCTCGCTCTGGAAGCATATGTTAGGATGCTCTCAGTGGTCATTAACACAAGTACCTGTTATATTTGTTCTCCTTTTGCCTGTAGGTTTTCACTTTTTACCCAAATTTTCTGTAACCTTCAGCCACCTTTACGCAAACCTAATGTGCAAAGCAAGCTAAAACAAGATGTTCACTGGCAGTCTCCCAAGTCATTAAACGCCTACCACAAGATTCCTCTCATACTCTCAGGATCAGACTGCAACTGGATTAAAGAAGTCAGTGTGTAATCTAAAGCCACCTATTTCCTCATTCTTCTATTATATATGAGAAATTCCTTAATGAGACAACAAATGCAGCAAAATCAGCATTTGCCTGAATAAGGAGGGACACAGTTCAGAAAGGCTTAAAAAGGTGGCTTAATGAAATTACATAATTTGGTGAGCAAAGAGATAAAAATAGAAAAAAGGTACAGTAAATATGCTCTTATGGCAACTCAAATGGACTTAGAATGATACCAGTTTTGTAAGAGAGTTTTTGAAACAACAGTAACAAGATGAAGAAACTAGTAAGTGGTTAATGTTTACCAACATAAGAGTTATTAAGCATGTGGCATTCTGCATTTATCTTCCACTGAATATAACCTTTTCTCTAAAGTAACTTTTACTGCAAGCCAGTGGGCAGTGAACTGACTTTCTGCCCAAGGCAGCAAAAGCCACACAGCTCTGAGAACAACACAACCCAAACGCTCATGTTAGAGTTTCTTCCTGAGAACTGAGCGCAGACACTGTCCCACATATGCAGAAATGAGTAATTGGAAGTCACTCAAGACCTGCAATAGAACTCGTCCAGTATTTTCATTAAGCATACAATTAGCAGCAGCACATAACATATTTATAATGCCAGCCACAATGACAGAGTTCATTTATGTGCACCTTCCATCTAAGTTGGTGATTTTAGACCTCCTGCATCTTCCTTCAGCTTCCCTCTTTTCCCATCCACAGATTCCCAGTCTTTTTTTCTCTGCTCCTATGCAAGTAGTTTTGTATCACCAGCTTTCTTGATTGCCCTTCTCTTCACCTTTTCTAGTGTTACTGTATCCTTTCTGAGGTGGAAAAAGATCAGGATAGCACAAAGACCCTCCACATCTGAATGTACCAGGGATTTATCTGGTTGTCCAAGTCTGGTTTGCTCTCAGGTCTTGACTTCAGAAATTCACTTGAAAGTCATTCTGGAATTTGCTTTTTTGACTGCTCCTAAACTTGGAGCTGTTATCAGAAAGAGAGTGACAAAGATGCAAAGATTCTCACCCTACCCTCAATCTGCAGTAATCATCATTCAAGAAGCCATCACTGTCTATAAATAGGAAGTGCAACTTCTCTCCCATTTCTACTACATTAAAATTGACACTGATAGATGTAAACATAATTTTACGACACAAGCTGACAGTTTTATGAGATCTTTTGCACTTCTGCTCAGTCCTGAGGAGAAGGCTGACTTCTTGGCTAATGGACATGAAACTTACTCCAGAAAGAGGAGTGGTAGGAAGAAAGTGAAGGAAAAGCCAGTCAGGGGAACCACCTCAGGAAGCAGCATCATGAGCAGGAGGAATGGCAGAGCTGGAACCAGAAGTGAGGAGACACAGGAGACCTTGGAGAAAGACAGCAGACCACAGGAAGAGGATACATGGACTGCAACAGTGTATCAGAGGTGAGGAATGCAACTGGTTCTGGAAACAGTGCAGGGGGAGGGGGAGAAGCAGGGGATGCTATCAAAGCTGAAGGGGGAAAAAGTGGTGTTGGTGAGGCAAGAAGTGGGAAATAGAAAAAAAAGAGCATAGAAAGGAACGGACTCTGTAGGAAAAACAAGATTGAGGTAAAGAGTAGTGGGAGGGGAAAGCAAAAGGCAAATACAGAAAATGTCAATGGGGGAGAGACACACAGAAACCTTGGACAAAGTCCAGAGGCCCACCAAACCACTGGCAAAAGTGTCCTCTTGTTCTCTCCTCTTTTAAGCATTAGTTCCCATGACAGTGAGGTTACTTATAATGGCAGCCTGTGTTCTGAGCAGAAGGTCGGAAAGAAGAAGAAAAAATGAGACATAAGGCAAGGAATCAGTGCAGGAAAAAGAAGGGGCATAAGGAAGAAGCTTCTATTTCCAAGGATAGAAAACAGAAAAATAATATAGTACTTGTCAAATTCTTTTACCCTTTGAGCATGACCTTCAGGAATAAAATCAGTTGGAATGATTTGTACAAAAAGGAATGGCAGAAGAGGAGGGCTCACAGTATGTGTCAAAGATGGTGAAAAGAACTGTAAAAATGGAGAGAACTCTCAGGAAAACAGGTGAAAAATCTGCACAAGCTGATTGTAACATTTTATTATAAGCACTCTAGGATACAAAAGAAGCAGCAAAAGTAGTAAATATTGCTGCTGACAGACCCTGTGATAAAATAGGGAAACACAAGGAGTATCAAAAAGCATATTGAGAAAAAAAAAACAAGAACTAATGAAGTCCCAAATGAGAAGTCACAAATACTTACAGACATCATAATGAAGTCTAAGCAACAGAATATGAAGGCCACTATACAAAGAAGAAACCATACAACACAGAAAAGGTTTGGAACAGAAATCAGAGACAACAGTATTTGAAAAGGACAATAAAAGAGCATATCTGATAGTGAACACAAACACTGAAGCAGTATTGCTCCTGACTGAAGAGGCAAACACAAGCTAATACATGCAGCTGAGGCACTGGATGCATTATCTGCATTAAATTACAGTGGACTAACACAGAACAGCTCACAGAAAGTGAGCCAAGAGCCAGAGCAAGGATGACAAGTAAAAGATTACAAGTTACACGCAAGTAGCCTGGTAAAAAGGATTAAAAACCCCCAGAAATAATATTTTTTTCCTACTCAGACTGCAAATGTTTTACAATGGTTATTGAAATAACTGAATGCAGTAATACATTTTGCCCCAATCAACATGCCACTACTATACAATAGGATAACTCAGCCAAATAATCGAAAAAGTGCAACATGCAATTCATTTCCACTCATTATGACGTTTTCCACAGTTAGATAAAAATCAAAACAGCATGTCCCTTATCAGAGCCGACAAAAAGAGAGTAGGTCAAGGATTCTTCCTTTATCCTATTATTGCCAAGACAAAAAACATGTTTTTGCAATGCCCTAGCTAAAAAAAAAAAAGTAGAATATTTGCCTTTTATATTTGGCAAGAACCATGGAAAGTTCAGGCAATGAGCCAGATCTTTTGTCTAAAATGCATGATGTTATGGCTTAGCTTTGCTGAGGACTCACAAACAGTGCCCTGAGAATCTGGTCCCAGTGCTCTCTCTTCTTATTTAAAATACCCAACATCAGCTTTTATCCCAAAAGTGTAAAAAAGGATTTACATACACACCTCTCCCTAGAGCTCTTTATAAAAGACAGGAGCATATTCAATTCTGTAAGGACTACAATAATCTTCCAGGCTGACAAAATTACATCCATGAAAAAAAATAAACATTTATACAGGAGGTTACCTTAGCACAAAGTTTCATAAAAACAAGGCACACTGCCAATGAGTGCTACAGTGGGAGAGCTCGGGCACTCTTTGTTCCATGCTGTCCCCCTTCCAGCTCTACTCTCTCTGTTGCCACTGTCACCACCTGCTTATCCCACTACACACAGGTTCTGTCCCCATTTAAGCAGCACATGGTGGGGGGTTCACCTGTCTATATGGCTTCATTATGCCCCAGTGTTTTATGGCACAGTCCCTGCCTGAGTTGCCGTGCCTGGATTTTGCCACCCAGAAAAATAAATTAATGTGATGTGACACAGATGTGATGGAGCAAAGGGACTCAATGGCCATGAGAGAGACACTACAAATATCAGATAAAAAGACAATTATATAGAAGAAAATTCAGTGATAAATGGAAGTTTGAAAAGACACCTTGTGTGTTATTTTATAATATTTTTAAACAACTATTTTTTAAAACTTCATTCAGGAAAAGCCATCCAAGGAAGATTCCTTCCTTTAAATTTTCTTTACTATTCATGGTATATGAAATGGACTGTATGCAACAACAAAGCAATTAGTTTAAATACTGCCAATATTCTCACTGGTGATAATTGGTTGCTTCTTGCAGGAACATCTGCTCTATCTTTCTTAAGAAATGAAGTACAGACCTTGTTACCTAGACAACAGAATCCTTCTGAGCATCGTGCACTATAAAAGGGCAGTATCAACCTCAGTCACACTGCATATTCCCTCTTCCCACTGCTCCCTTATTGCCACCAATGCAACCAAATGCTGTGACCTTTTAACATTAAGCCCACATTTATTAGGTCACATGCACTCAAGCCCACTTTCACATGTGTTAAAATCAACAGCTGTGTTACTGTCCTTTTCCCAAGCAACAGTCACTTTGAGGCTTTTGCATTCAGCCAGTTTCCACCACCGTGAGTGCCAAGCTGAAAATGCTCCTTATGGGTACTCTGAGACCAAGTCCTACAAATCTAGAAATCCCCTTGAATGTGGGGCTGAAACAGTCACTAGCCAAACTCAGAAGAGAAGCAGATTCAATTTTGAAGATGCCTTTTGTTGCCTTAGCAAACTCACCACAGTTTTATAAATATTGATAAAATACTAAAAGCAATGAAGTGCACCAGATGATGAAGCATACAAAAGAATTTGTCAAGATGGATGGATTTATTTTTTTCTCCCTCTGTGCATGTGATGAAGGACTAATGAACATAGAAGCTGAAATCATAGAATCATTAACATTGCAGAGAGGCATGCAGTGGCAGGACAAGGGGGAGTGGCATTATACTGAAAGAGGGTGGGTTTAGATTAGATATTAGGAAGGAATTCTTTGCTATGAATGTGGTGAGGCACTGGAACATTTTGCACAGAGCAGCTGTGGGTGCCCTGGAAGTGCTCAAGGCCAGGCTGAATGAGGCCTTCATTNGTCAAGATGGATGGATTTATTTTTTTCTCCCTCTGTGCATGTGATGAAGGACTAATGAACATAGAAGCTGAAATCATAGAATCATTAACATTGCAGAGAGGCATGCAGTGGCAGGACAAGGGGGAGTGGCATTATACTGAAAGAGGGTGGGTTTAGATTAGATATTAGGAAGAAATTCTTTGCTATGAATGTGGTGAGGCACTGGAACATTTTGCACAGAGCAGCTGTGGGTGCCCTGGAAGTGCTCAAGGCCAGGCTGAATGAGGCCTTCATTCAGAGGGTGGTGAGGCACTGGAACAGGGCTGCCCAAAGAAGCTGTGGATGCCTTATCCGTGGAAGTGGTCAAGGCCAGGCTGGGTGGGCCTTTGAGCCTAGTGGAAGGGGTCTCTGCCCACAGGAGTGGGGGGTGGTACAAGATGATCTTTAAGGTCTCTTCCAACCCAAACCATTCTATGATTGTATGAAAACAATCCCAGTGAGACAGGACTACAGATCTGTTTTCCAGGCCCATCTGTTAAAAAAAAAGCCCATGAGTTCTGGAAGTACTGAAGATGATAAATAAAAGCTTGAAAATGGTTTGGACTTGAGACGCCCAAAAGAAGCAAAAATTAAATAATCCATCTGGCCTTAGACTGAAAAGCTGAACAATGGAGATAGCTGAAAATGATTAAAATGTATAATCACAGCAGAATTACTTATTTTGACTGCAAGGCTTTGAGCAAAGTTCAGTGAATTTCAGATGTGAAACATTACAAAAGGCAATTTAGTAACAGTATTTTTTAGGTCACAAGTATAATAAATACCTAGAGACAGAATGTAAAGCTGCAAGGATCAACCATCCCCAAAAGAAGAACTAAATAAAACCTAGGCAAGAACAAAATCATTAATATGTAACAAATACAACTTGTCAAAAAAGAAGAAATACTTATTAGTCTGAAGTGCAAGGATACTAAGGCAAATGAGATAATGAACAAACCTTGGCATTTTGTCAGAGAGAGATTATTAATTGCAGTAATAAGAAAGTTTTTAGGGGAGAAACTTAGAGAAATCAAACCAAATGGATCCAAAACACAGCTAGCAGACAGGAAATCACTATATTGCTTGTAAATGTTAAAGGCATCTGGAGATAAAGAAAAGCACAGGAAACACTACAAAAGGCAACTGAGGTAAAAAAGAAACTAAAGTAATCTAATAAGCAAGTGAAAATATGGAAGGACAATGACAGTTGAGAAATAAACTCTGCAGGGGCCATGGGATGGAGTAAGTTCATTAGCACAGAAAGACAAGGCAGAGACTTTCTCAAATGTCTTCAAGAACTGGCAGCAGATCTCTCCCATTTCATAACTACCTCCAATCAAAATTATTCTACTGACTGCTTTCCTCAATATGCTGTTCATGTATTCAAAAAAACTAATAGCTTTTCCCAAAAGTACAGCCTATCTGAACTACACTAACTTCAGCACGCTCAGAGGGCTGCATATGAAAAAGCTCAAGGTCAAGTATACTCGTGGCATGGGCTTACACCCATACAGGCAACAGGTCTCAGGAAGCATCCTGACACTGCTAGTGACGTAGGAAGGATGAGCATGATCCTCTTTCTACAAGGCAGAAGCATTTTGCCAATCAGATGGCCAAATGGAGCCAAGAACAAGACTATGATGCTCATCCCTTCCTATCAAAATGCAACTGTAAGCCTGTGGGCAAGATGCATCACAGACACCAGGCTATCTACTCAGTGACTGCTGCACCATTAACTACAGTTTGGAAACAGGAAAACCCCTCTGTACCTTAAAGCCCCCATACACTAACACCTCAAGTCATCATGGAGAGAAGAAAAAACCTCAGTAAGATACAGCAGAAACCGTATTTAAACAGAGCTACTTTTCAGCTTACCACAGAACAGGACACAGATGTTCACAAGAAAATACCAGACTCAAACTGCTAACATAATGAAATTCAATTAAGTGAATAAAGTTTCAGTAGAAGGTAAGGTAACATTTTGCTTTCAATAACAAGGTTGATTACAACTTGCACACAAAAACTTGCAGAGTAAAATATAACTGCAGACTAAAACCATTATCCACTGAACCATATACAGGGCTGAAAACAGTGCAGATAACATACTGAAAAAAGCAACATTTGATAAAATTCCTAGATTTTTTTTCCCCCACAGATGTTCCGTTTTCAACCCAGCCATCTCTCTTCTGTATTACTTTATCCCGTTTAGGCACTACTAATAGCACTTCATTTCTGCCTCACAGGCTCCAGGGGCACCAAGAAGTCTCAGGCAGGTTGCGGATGAGGAACACCAGAGACCCATAAGGATGGCATTCTGTTGGGACTACATTACAGAACCATCTGATAAAGATGGGAAATAGGGTGAAATCTTCTCTACAACTCAAAGAAGTTTCTGACTCACAAACCCTCATTCTTGTGAGAGACGTGAACCTCCCTGACACCCACCGGGAAGGCAACACAGCAAGTCACAAGGAACCCAGGTAATTTTGGGAGGCTATCCGGAACAATTTCTTGATATACACACTGGAAAGGCCAATAATGGTAGCACACAGCTGTTCTAAAACAATGAAGAATTAGTTGGAGATGTGACAATCTAAGGCAACTTTGGCTGTTAGCAACCATCAACTAGTACATTTGAAGATATTCAGCATGGAGAAGAGAAGGCTCCAGGGAGATCTCTGTGGCCTTCCAGTACCTCAACAGAGCTTATGAAAAAGGAAGAGAGGTACTTTCTACACAAGCAGATAGTGACAGGACAAGGGGGAACAATGTTAAACTACAAGAGGAGGGATTTTTCTCAGATTAAATGTTAGGAAGAAATTGTTTACTGTGAGCATGGTGAGGCATTGGAACAGGTCTCGCCCAGAGATGCCTCATGCATCCAAGTGTTTAAAGCCAGGAAGGATGGGGTCCCAAGGAACCTGATCTAGTGGGTGGCATCATTGTCCCTGGTGAGGAAGATGGAACTAGATGACCTTTAAGGTCCCCTCCAACCTAAGCCATTCTATTATTCTTTGATTCTAAGAACCTGAGTGAAGAGGGCAAGAAGCAGAACACAGATCTGGAACATTAGGAGAGCAAAATTTCAGTTAACTGAAGGAACTGATAGGCAGCCATAGGAACCAGCTCCAGAGAGCAAAGGAGCTCAGGAAAACTGGTAGGTCTATTAAAATATAGAAGTAGGAAACCTGCACGGCTAAGCAGACTGTCAGAGCTCAAATGCAAGTATACAGAGGGGTGCAAACAGGGACAAGCTGCATGGGAGGAGTTTAGAAACATTGCCCAGACATGTAGGGATGGTGTCAGGAGAACTGAAGCTCACCTTGATTTGACACTTGCAAGGAATGTTGAGGGCAACAAGAGCTTCTGCTACTACACTGGTTGTGAAAGGCTGAACAAGAAAATGTGACCCTGTTGCTGAATTAGTGGGCAATTTAGTAACAGAATTTGAAGACAGAATTCCTAACTTAAAAAGAATGCATCACCTAAAAACCCATGCCATCACCTCTCAGCTGGAGGCATCAAAAATAATCATGTCATGTTAAATTAGAGAAAGACACTTTCTAGTTATGTAAAGCCAATATATCATTCACACCATTTGACAACTCCACACAGAATGAACTGAAAACATGTACAAACTAATTTTACTTGACTACAGGGAAAGCACAATGGAGGAACGCAGCGAAAATATGCAATGCAAAAGAAAGAATGAGAAACAGAAGAGAAAAAAAAGTTTATGACACAAATGCACAAGAACCCAAAAATTTACAAAACATTCTAACTAAAGCTTTAAAAGAGGTAAGCACACATCTTCATTTTTGCACATGCACACAAGCAATCTTGCAGGAGGTATTTAAGTCTGGTAGATAAGTATTTCAAAAAGTCTTCTTTGTATTATCTGCAACTGTGTTCTTCAAATGAGTGATAAAGCAGCTATCTACTTTTAGTGCATTGCTGCTTACAGCTTTACCTGAAGAGGCTTGGCTTTGCTTTTTTGCTCATCTCTGTTGAAGGCACCATCAGCTGGCTTTGCATTTTTGTGTTCTGAGAATATTCAGAATCTGAAGCAAACAGTAAATTCAAGGTGAAAATAACTGAGTCTAACTAGCACTGAACAACCATTTTTCCCTAGTCAGCTGCACTGGGCATTTGGATTCTATCCTAGCTGGTGCCAAGTACCAAATTTGTGGAGAAGTTTCTTCAGCTCACACAAGGTTTAACTGGGATAAAAACTTTCTTTTTTAGTTTTTAACATACTTGCCATAGATTTGTTAATATTGCTCTCCCACTTAGAGCAGAGAGACAATTTCAACAAAATGAAAGTAACCTCTGCATGAAAAGAAATAGTTTTTTAATTCTGCATTTAGAAATCTAAAACCAGCATTTCCCTTTTCCTTTCTCCTCTGCATGCTCTCTTTTCTGTTGCTAAATTGCTGAAGGAGTAGTAGATTTCTGTAGTTAGATAATAGAGCTGACCAGTTGCTTCAGATGATGCTCCACTTCCGTTACAATTACTTGATAAAAAATTATACTCCAAGTTGCAAAACTTTATCTTCATAAACACTATAGAGTATTTATGAGCTGATAAGAAGTCAACTTAATTGATTAAATAGAAATAACTTTATTTAACATATTTATTACTTGTGTAGTAATTTTATTTAATCAAGTTAACTGTTCTTTCAGATACAATAAAAAAAGATTAAAAATGTCCACAGAATCCTTTTGAAGAATAACCAAAATAGGAATTTAAGTACTCTCTTACACAGAAAGTATTTAAATTACATAGATTATACAAGATTAGACCACGTAATGCACGGAGTTCTTACTCTTCCTATGGCATGCAAAACATGAGTTATCATGTAGCTGAACCGAAAACCTTTTTCCAGCTGATTCATGCTTAGAAAATCACAATGCACAAACACTTCTAGCCAACACATGCCTTAGCTCTCTAATAAAAATCCCTTCAAAAAAATTTTTTTACTTATTTTACTACCTCCAGCTATTGAAAAGAGGGAGTGGAGTTTCAAAGTTTCCACAAACAACTCTAACAATCTTTTCTAATTAGGTAGTAGAAAATTTATGGGAAGATTTTTCATTGCCAAATATTCTACTCATTTATTCTATCTTGGCAAGGAAAAGAAGTCCTGACATTCAAAAGGAATCTCCTACAGTAAATATATCGAGGGACAGAGACTTCTTTTAAAGCCTTTTCTAACTTAACCTTGCCTTCAATAAAGCCAAGACCAAAGTCTACAATGGTCTACACAGCAGTAAGTACATATGTATGTATGGCCAGACTTGGTGAACGCAGATTTGGGCAGGGCTCTCCCCACGTGGGTGTGCCCTTCCAGCCTGCACAGTGGATGTTTTAAGTGAGGCACAGCGTGCGCAGAACTGGCCCCACCGTTTAAGTCCTGAGGTCCATCTGCCACGGCCGAGCGAGCCTGGACAGTGACAGTGAAGTCCTTGGGACTGTCACAGCACCCGGTACTAACCGGGGCTGACCCTGCTGAGCATCCGAGATGTGACGGGATGGGATGGCAGGGAGGCATTGAACTGCCAGGGGACGGTCCCACTGAGACTGGAACTCAGGTCCTTGGGATTCAGAGTCCAGAGTGCTCTCCTTTACACCACGGGACCGCCCTGCACAGCAGTAAGTACTGCAAGCTGCTGTGATAGTCAAGGTCAACCAAAAGGTCAATAAAGCCAAAGCAGACAACTTGTACCTATTATGAAAATCCATGCCACTTCATTTCAAGAGAACCAATGGCATTACAAATCTTGTGTTTTATTAATACTGAAAAGTTATCATTATTTCTGTACAGTGATCTTCTCAGCATTGCTAAGAGATGCAGAGACAGGTCAAACAGGTTAGGTGGTCAGCCTGGTCCACAGTCTCAAATTAAGTAACTTCACGTTTAGCTCATTCAACTAAGCGGTTTCCAATCAGAGAGATGAGAGCAGCTGGCAAATGACATGTAGCACCTGACAGAGGTAAAAGCAAATAAGCTTTATTAGCTCTACCAGCAAGGCATGAAATGTCCCCTTGAACGTCCCTGCTGCCAGCAGCACCACAGAGAAACACACAGGAAAAGCACACAGTGCTTCAAGATGGAGAAGGTAAGTCTGGCTGATGTAGTCGGCTCAGCTACAGCACTACACCACTACAGCCTCCCCAAACCAGAGGGAGGCAACCCCAGAAGAGCTGTCCACACATAAAGGGAGGCCACAGACAGCAGTGGGGCATAAAAGAAGATCAATACAGTGAGACAGAGCCTTCCTCAAGGAAGCTGAGAAACACAAAAAGGTTGCAAAGACCTATCATTCAACCTGTAAGGCTTCTAAAAACACCACCCACTCTCAGAAACGGAGAAGATCAGAATATTTGTACTCTTGAGCACTTGGTAACATACACTGGACCAGTAGGCTAAAGGCCTGAGAATAATTTTTGCATGCTAAATTGTTTGAATAAGCTCTCTGCAACTCATTTAACATTACAGTCTGAATTTATGTTAGCCTGTACTCATAAATGCAAGGATGAACACAAAGGTCAACAATTGCTTCCGCTAGTGTCCCACAGCATTCTGGCAACATTTAAAGGTCTCCTAGAAGGAGCAGCCTCCACTAACAACCAGCACACACAGGCATAGGATGTGGCAACTAAAATAGTTACAGGTCCCAGACCCAACATTCATGCAGGGCAAAACTGCAGCACTTCGGGTACTCCTTAAAAAAGGCTAGGTTAGCAATGCTGCTGGTGGCTTTGTGGCTATACTACTCCCATTTAAAACATCTGCAACAGCCTAGTCTCATTTTTTCCCCCTATAGAGAAAAAAAAGCTATAAAAACACTGATATAGAAAAATGCAACAAAGTTTAGAATTAACATCACTATTTACAGAGAAGATGGCCAGAGTTGTTAATTTATCATTGGAAGAGGGGATGTTCTCATTGCCAAGAGTAAGTAAAAAGCTAAAAGAACCAGGAGCTGACAAAAGAGCATGTATGATCTAACTCAAGTCACTGGTTCACATGAAACCTTTAGTAGTAGTCACCTTTGTCCACAGGCTGTGCTAGCTCGTCTGCAAAACATTATGGGAGACAGTACCAAAACCTTACTAGAGTCGAGATAAACAATCTACAGCATTCACCTCATTCACCAAGCCGGGTATCTCAACACAAGACTAACAGGTTGATTACAGATGACTTTCCCTTGGAAAAATCCATGCTGACTAATCCCAATCGCTGTCTTGTCCTGCATGTGTTTGGAAATGGTATCCACTAGGATTCTCTTCATCACACTCCCAGTGACTAAGATGTAGCTGACCAATTTGTAGTTCCTCCGAACCTCCTCAGAAACAAGGAGTGGCATGTGCTCTCTTCCATTCACCATTACCTTTCTAAGATAACTGAGACTGGTCTCATAAGGAAATCCAAGTAGCAACCTCAGCACTTGGTGTGATTCATCAGGCACCAGAGACCTGTGCATGTCCAGTTTGAGTGAGTCCTAACATGGACCTCCTCCAGCAAAGCTAAGTCTTCCTTCTTCAACTTTATCTCTGGTCTCCAGAGCATAAGACTTCTGAAGGCTGGTCTTACTGGCAAAGACTGAGGCAGAAAAGTTACTGAGTACTTTGGCCTTTTCCATACCATTTGTTCCCATTCAGCAGCAGGCTTGTGTTTTCCTTAGTCTTCCTTTTGATATTCATGCACTTGCCCTTCAGGTCCCTTGCCAGACTCAACTCCATGTCAGCCTTGACTTTTCTTACCCCTATTCTTGCAAGATCAAACAGCAACTCTGTACTTCTCTAGTGTTACCAATCCCTGCTTCCAAAAGGAATCCCTGATTCCTTCTTATGCCCAAGTTCAATAAGGAGTTCCTTGTTCACCCATACAGGCCTTCTGTTGCCCTTGCATGCTTTCCTATGTGTTGGGATGGAACTTCCTTGAGTTTGGACAAGGTGATCCTTGAATACCAACACATTTTCCAGGATCCCTCTTCTCCACAGGGTTGTATCTCACAGAATTCTTCCAAGCAGATATCTGAAGAGGTTCAAGTGCTTTCCTAAAAGTCCAGGGTTGTGATCCTGCTTTTTCACATGCTCCATTTGCTTAGGATCCTGAACTCCATAACATCAGCTAAATAAGCCAGTAACAATTGTACTGAAGTTCTTCCATGGTCAGGGACAGGCTACATATCCAGGTATTCACAAAGTACTCAATAAGCAGCACTGATTAAGAAAAGGCTTATAATTTTTCTTTTTGCTGAATCAGTTTTCTCCAAAATCCACAATTAGAAGTCTATAGTCTCTTCACTGTGAAAAGTAAAGTACTTGAATTAATTTCAGTAATACTCTCACAGGAAGTGAAGCCTTTGGGACCAGAAATCTCAGATAAAACTGTATTGTCCTGACGCTTTTTTAATAAAGAAATTCAAAATTCCATAACCTCTAGCTGTTAGCAGAATTTTAAAGTTATAGCTATTGGTTCTTAACAGATGAAGGCCAAGATACTCCACAGGGAAAAAACAGCCCTAACACATACCACTCTCTGGTCTGCTTCTTCTGTCTTCACTTGCTGTTCTAAAAAACTTAGACAAGGTAAGGAGCAAAATGTAAAATACAAAAGCAGCAGAACTGAATAAAAGTCTTCCTTTACCCCAGTTTCAGACTCCAAAATAAGCTAATTCAAGTCTTTAGCAGAAAGAGATGTCACATTCATTAACTAAATAATCAGCTAAAAATGAAACCCTGTATTTCGTAACTCTCATTCATATTTTACAGCTCTGCTCATCTGCCTCATAACAAGAACACACAAATAGTTGCCAGTTCAGTTCAGTTATCGTCAGAATAGACTTAAGTTACAGGGAACTAATTAACTTTTTTCTCCACAAACAAGTCTTTGATGTGTAAGAATCTGTTCTAATATTTTCATATTCAATGCAACAGAATAGGCTGAAATATGGTTCCTTGAGCAGGTATCACTCTACAGTTGAACTAAGGTACAAATCACTTGCCCCAGGAAGCACTGCCTGTATGTTTTCACTGCCATAAGCTTTTTTCCAAGTAAAGTTCATATGAAGAGTGTTAAGAGAAGTTTTATTGTTTTCAAAGTCTTAAACAAAGACAGACCCAACTTGATTTGTAATGTCAGAAGAGAGGAGCTGTCAGCCTTTTCTCTTAAGAAAAGTTAGCCAGTAGGTCTTAATCTGAGTGTCTATGCCAAAAGACATGCAAAATGGTCTTGGATTGCAAAACTGAATGTGTTCTAGTTCAGCAAAATATTTCTTGAGCCCATTGTAAAGGGTCTTCAGATTACAGAAGTACTAAAATATTCTGAACATACACACACAAGACCACGTACACTGGTTCCCCTTTCACTTGCTCAGTTTCCAAAGTGGGGTTTGGGTTTGGTGTTGTTTTGAAAGTGGGGGTGGGTAGAATGTCCAAAGAACTACTCATGAGATTTTTTTAAATTGCCTCTTTCCAGGCTGAAAATCTTTATTTAATCAGTAAACATTACCTTCTTTGTCACCTAAGTCTTTAAACACAAGATAAGCTATTGATGCATTAATTAGAAGTCTGTTTGACTTTATGGAAAATTCATTTCATTCCCGTTTGTTTCTACATGACAAAAATTTTGTATTTTTTTTCAACTATTTCACCTTTCCCTTTTACACAATTTCTAATATTTGACCAACCTGAAATTTGAGTGAGGCAAATGGTGACTTGCTCCATTAGCTCAGGTTACAGAGTTTTACAATAAGGTCTGAAGAACAGTACAGTAAAATTCAAGGCAGAATTACCAAAAGAACCACTCAAAGTAGTCAAGTAACTTACATCAAAATTCAGAGGCTGTATACTGTGCTTTGTACAAAGCTTTACTAATAAAAAAAAAACAACAACAAGACCAAAATGGAGATCTATCATCAAAGTTAAAAAATAATTCAACACTCTCTACTTCCTTACACTGTTGTGTTCAGGTGTGATAGAACCAACTCCATACCACAACACTATCATGACAACAGCAAAGTTTCCTTCAGACTTTTCCACACATCATCTCCCTAGCAGAACAATTTAAAACAAGGGACAAGAATCCAAGAAACAAAAAACCCTCACTGCTGTCAAAACAGATTTTATAGCAGCAAGAATATAATCTAGTACTGATGTTGAAAGAGGATTTCTTACTTACTCCAAAGGCAGAAATATTAGCAGGAAAAAGGTCACTGGGTAAATCCTGTGTAAAGTGACTGACAGCAGTGCAGCCACCTCTCAAATCCAAGAGTGACCTTGACCTTATAGTGATAAGCACTTTAAAAGGATACAGTTTTATCTGTTAAGTCTCTTCACACAGAATTACCATGGACACTAAAGACAATGCAGTGGTTTGTGCAGTTCACAGATACCATGAGTTTCTGATGCCTCACACTGCACTGCACACCTGACTGTTGTGCTTCAATGCAACACTGCTGGATTGTAAAAAGCTTCAGGCACAATCCTAGCACACATTTCAACAGTTGGCAGCACAGCAACAGCATTAAGACAAGGTAAATATTTAATCAAGCAAGTGCACTTCTTTTGCAATGCAAGAAACTCTTGCATTACAAAATTTTTCTCAGTACCAGCATTTTGACAGTAATGTAGATTTTCAGACATAAAATAAAACATTTAAAGATCAAATTCTAATTTCCTACAAAAACACTTAATTTTTACCAAATCTGACGAAATGACAGACACTACTGTGTTTCAAAGTGTGCAATTTCTGAATCCATTTTTTCTCCTAAGACGCATGTAATAAAAAATACAATTAAAGCTGGTTTTCATTTTGCTATGAAATTTCTCTGTACTTAGCAAAACACAAAAGAAATGAGCAGAACAAACTGTTCCCAAGTGCTAAAGAAGAACAAGCTGTCATTAGTCTGAAATGAATTACATCATTAGCATGGGAACTTCTAATGGTAGCTGTAATCTTTCAGAACCCTTTTTTCAAGCAATTTTAAAAACATTCCTCTTTAAAATAAGACTTCATTTAAGAGTTCACATTTATTTCCCTCTCAATACATAAAAGCAGACAAAACAAAATGATACCAGGAAGAGGCATTACTATTACCTGAGAAGAACACTCCACTAAAAAAGAAAATAGAAAGCATTTTAAAAAAGCTCACATCTGAATAAACTTTCACGCTTGCATACTGTAAAGAAAACATTTAGATAATCTTTATGTTACTTAAGGAAAACAAAATACTTTCAGTTATGCACACTTACTGCAATCTCTCTACAGGCCGACATGGAAATCCCTGTACCTTCAATTTGCTTCAGTGCATACTCCTTTTCATCTTTTCTGTACACATGTACACACACAAAAAACAAAAAAGAGAGAGAGAGAAGAATATGTTTAGCTCTAACTTATATTACACCAATCAACACAAGTTTAATAAAATATTTTAATTTGGTCTGAATCAAGAAGATGAAAAGCCGATCTGCTTTGATGCATAAGTTGGTTTTAGTATCAAAATGTAATTTTTATTTTAACAAAGGCCTTAAAATTCACAAATAAAAACTCCCGCATAAAGAAACTGTGTTAACCTTTATCTGTTTCTCTCTGAAAATCAAGATAATATCTGCAGATAACTTGCAAATATATCTGCAGAGAGCTCTGGATGACACTTTTCCTGAAATTCTACGATACTGTCTACTACCATGAAAACTCCACACTCATATCTCACACCTGGAAAATTCTCAAGCACATAAAGTGTCTCACTGTGTTTTGGGATCTAAGGAAGTAAGATCCACTATATTTAGACTACAGGCTTGAAGAGCCTTTTGCCTCAGATGTGTTTGGAGCAACAGGAGAAACTTCTGCAGCTGAAACTAAAGGAATGGGTTACTTAGAAGTGATCTAAATTATTTTGGAACTGGCAAACACATTCTCATTCTGCATAGATAGTTTTCTAGAGGAAAATGAGAAGGCCAAAATTTTATAACAAGCCTCACAACTACCCCAAAATATTCACCCATTCAGACACTCAGATGCAAATCTTAACAGCCAGCATAAGATTGGACCCTCTCTTCTAAAACAAACTTTTATTTATATCTGATAGTTGAAATGAAATAGCATCACATCACAGTATTCTGAAACATATGACTTCTGAATTTGTACTTGAAGGGAAAGAAGGACACCACTCAAAACTTTCAAAGGCCAAAAAAAAAGCCTAAAAAGTTACTATTACTGAAATCAGGCCAAACACTGTATTAACAGCTTGCAAGAGCTGTTCACCAAGTAGAGTTTCAGGAATAACTTCAGAGTGGACGTGTCTGCTTACTAAGCAGAATTCACCAGGATCTACTGACACAATAATTTAGATTCCTTTTTTGGTCCCCACTGAGCAGCTTCTCATGTTAATGAATTAGTCTTTTGCAAGAACCCAGCTGAAGATGCAGAACCAAGAAACATGTAACTTCACAGGTAATAAAGAGCATACCTTATGTCACAGCAACTGCTTTTGGTTTCATTATTTAGTCCAAATTTTAAAAAGTAAATAATAACTACCCATTCCCTCTTATACATGGTTCTGCTATCTATGCAGAAAATTTACCACAAAGTATTAATTCCATAACTCAGATCACTTACTGAGACTGTCAAGACAAAATTATAGTGTCTGCAGAATGAAAACCAGCTCTGGACATTTAAAACTCATCATGGCTTTTAAACTCTGGTCATGTTTAAACTATGAAGCACAAAACAATCCCATGCACAACTATCAGCTGGAATCCCAAAGCAATGCAGTCACTACAGCACTGCACTATATCCTCCTTTTGGCACATCTACCTAACCAGGCCCAGGACTGCACTGATATAGAACCACAGAATGGATTGGGTTGGAAAAGACCTCCGAGATCATCAAGTCCAACCCTTGGTCCAACTCCACTCCATTTACCAGATCATGGCACTCAGTGCCACAGCCAATCTCAGTTTAAAAACCTCCAGGGATGGGGAATCCACCCCCTCTCTGGGCAGCCCATTCCAATGCCTGAGCACTCTCTCTGCAAANCAGAGTACAGGGGAAGGATCACTGCCCTGGTCCTGCTGGCCACGCTGTTTTTGATACAGGACAGGATCCCATATTGGTACCCTTGAACTAGTTCTACAGATGCAGAGCACTGCATCCAGTTACTGAGCCCTTCCCAGATGGAAGGTCCCTGCAGAGACTGGGTGTGCAGCTCGGCACACACTGCCTGCACCAGCATTGCTTAACACCACCGCCACTGCGGGTCTGTCGTCGCTTGAAAGACACGCTGCAGGCAAGATTTTAAGATGCAAATGAGAAATTATGAAAGAGGTTTAGAAAAAAACAAAACAAACAAACAAACCAACCATAAAAAAATGGAAAAACCCCCACACAATCCACCAGCTTAAAGTATTACAGCATATGGGAAAAGAAGGCAAAAGAAGGCAGACTTACTGAGCTGCAACTGAGATAGCTCTAGAACATCACATTTTGTGAACAAGGAGTAAAAATAGGAATAATTAAATACTTAGCTAAAATAAATGGGTGTCGAGGATAAAGAACTCCAAAAATATACTATTCAGATCTGACAAAATTTATTTATTTATTTATTAAAACTGCTTTGGAATCACAAACACAGCCTCTTTTAAATACTATTCACTTGCTTTGGCAGAAGTACAAGTCCATATGAACACTTTTCCAAAGTTAACTGTTCTTATTATGCAAACATAATAGCTGATTAAGGCACTTGCCAGAACTGGTGTTTTAGCTAATAATATTTCCTATTCAACAGTAATCTCAAGATAATTTAAGAAATAAATATATTCAAAACTTCAATACCAAGTCAACCAATGTGATCTGATGAAACACACAATTCTGATTATTCACTGAAGTGTCCACAGAAAAAAATCACGTAGGTACTTTATTACCTATTTGCTCACTTGTAAGAATTCAATAAATTATATCAAATGGTGTGTGTGATAGGTAAATATACTGTTCACTCCCTAAAGACCTATGCTCTTGTGAAACACTTGAGACAGGGGGAAATATTTCTATTTCATGTTGAATATACAGGAAAACTCTAGTAGACTCTGAACACATTTCAAGAAACTGTACAGAATTACACAGCAGGAAAGCTTTCATAAATCCTTTTCTGACAGATTCTGTATCAATACATTTTTTACTAGAACGAAGCAAGCGTGATTAAGTTTAAAAACCAAATCCAAACAACGACAAAACCATGCATCTCTGGTATGAGGCAGAAGACACCCGTGCTGGGGACAGCCAAGAAGAAGCAAGGTCATTGTTCGTAACCATTTTCATCTGATCCACAGAAATACTGGCTTGTAAACAGGTCAACTAACTTGAAGGTCCTGCTGTGTGGGGTTTTTCTGAGTGCAGGGAGCAAGTGACATAGACCAAGATCATAGACTAATGTGAGCAAAAAACACAGCCAAGCAGGACTGAAAGGAAACTCCATACCTTAAAAGGCTGTGATCTAGCAATTTTTATTAGAGCTTTTGAAAACTGATGGAGAAGAATTTACCTGATAAAATGAGTACTATGTCACACCACTTCTGGGCTTCTCTACTCTTCAGGTTCCCTTATCCCAAACTAAGGGTTAAACATTAAAATCAACATTGCTTCTAGTTTCAGAAGCATTACAACTCTGGCTTTTTTAAGGAGGATTAACTTTTTATGAAAATGAAACTGCTGATAAGAGGTACTGCCACCCTGAAAACTTCTGTTGCTGTATTTCAGATTGCTGTAGGCAGCATCCAAATGCAAGGGCCCTCATTGCATATCAGCAGTTATTACGAACATCTCTCCATTACAACATCTTGGTCTTTGAGATTAAGCTTTTCTCCCTCACCAATAAACATCCAATTCTGCAATCCTCGAGGTTAATGTAACATTTTAAATTGTACAGTGAAAAGGCAAGTTCTCTCCTCTTGCCCCAAAAACTTGTACTCAGGGTTTTATGTCCAGCCGCATCATTCAAAACAGAAAAAGAAAATATTATTACTACTCCTTCTGGGTAACACTTTCAGTTGCCATTTCCCAAATACTTTGGAAAGAACAAAGTGTCAAATTCACTTTAGAAGAATGCAGTTCAAAAGATTTAGAATAATTACATTTAAAAGAAGCTAAACCGTTTTAATATTGCAACTGTACTTCAGAGACCTCCCATCATATAAGAAACTACTTTACAAACAAGTCAATGGGAACTAGAAACAACTTGTCCAAGACCATAAGAAAAAACGATGATTTGAATAATAAGAATAAAACAGTAGTTTGAACCATGCACTACTTTCAAATTTTAAAACTTTCTGTAACGGTCTCTCTTGAATTCACAGATAATTTAACATAAATCCCAACTTCAGAATTAATTATCCACATCAAGGAACTGGTTTGAAAGACTGCAATCACTCTGAAGTTACCACTGTGACTATCACATCAGTTAATACAGATATTATCATGACAGCATATACTGCCTTAAATTAATTGCACAATACCATAATTAAATAATAATTAAAGTGCATATTTTCTTAAACAAAAAAGTGCACCATAAAAAATTCTGTGACTTAGCTAGAAAAAGAGTAATAGAGAACAACAACAATTCACCCTTGTGACAACACTAATGGAACTTAAGGATTTGTAGGACAAAGCCTGGGAACACGATGGAGTTCAGTGTCCTTCACAGCACTGCCTAGAACACAATGTCCATGTAGCTATCTGGTTACGCTCTGATCACTTTGTTCAACTGCTGCCAGACAGCATGAAGTTAATCACTCAGCAGCAGATCACTGAGAATTACTAACTTTCTTCCACCAGAGAAGAGGCAAAATCATGACACTGAAGTGCAACTAGAAGCTAACTGAAAAACTCCTCTGGAACACAGCAGGCAAGCCAGTGAATGGATCATGTTCAGTGCTGGATACCTTATGCAAGGTGCTCACAGATTTAATCATATACACAGCACATGCCCATATAGCCCTTTATAAAGGTAATAGTACAAAAAAGGTATCTATGACTGACAGGAAAGAGGGACCTAAACCATTTCCATAAAGTGATGAATTCTTATGCTTTAGTCTTTTTTATGCATATAGAAATAGACACTAAGCCAAAAGAACTACAGGATCAAGAAAAAAACACAACATGATGTCACTGGGGGGCACATTCAACAGACTAGGAAAGTAATTTTCTTCTACTGTTATCCTCCAACAGGATCAAGCCTTATGGGGCAGTCCTGTGGTGCAAAGGAGAGCACTCTGGACTCCAAATCCCAAGGTCCTGAGTTCCAGTCTCAGCGGGACCATCCCCAGGCAGTTCAATGCCTCCCTGCCATCTCATCCCGTCACATCTCGGATGCTCAGCAGGGTCAGCCCCGGTCAGTACCGGGTGCTGTGACAGTCCCGAGGACTTCACTGTCACTGTCCAAGCTCGCTCGGCCGTGGCAGATGGACCTCAGGACTTAAACGGTGGGGCCAGTTCTGCGCACGCTGTGCCTCACCTAAAACATCCACTGCACAGGCTGGAAGGGCACACCCACGCGGGGAGAGCCCTGCCCAAATCTGTGTTCGCAAAGTCTGCCCATACATATATACATCAAGCCTTATGCAGTCAGCAGTTCAGCCAGCTCCATTTCATCCACACAGCAACCAGCCACCAGTGACAGAAGCTGTGAATCTACAGGTTGATCTTAATTTATTTCTAGTTAACAGTATACATGTTGAACTTCAATGCATTTACATTAGTTTGTTTTGACAGCTACATAAGAAACTCAAAATATAAAACAGTAGGGATAGTAAGCAGAAATTTAAAAGAAATTTACGACCCCATCAGTCCTTTAAAATATTTGTCTTTCTTCACCTTCATGGGCAGCACCCTGCTTTTCTGCTAAAACTTTGCAGCAACAACAGGCTGTTCCTACAACCCAGATCCAGCCAAGTTCAATATGACACAGATACCTGAACTACAGCTGGCTGGTTTTGGCCATGAAGAGAATGGATGAAACCAGCAGACTTTTACCTCATTCTGCTATGATGAAAAGTTTCAGTGGTGTCTGTGGACTGCACAGCTGGCCTGTGTGATGATGCATCCCTCAAAGGTTTGGTGGGAACTTTCTTCATGTTGCAAACAGAAGAGCACATGTGTGTAAGTCACAGGAAAGGACTTCACATACAGAAAGAGCAGACGTGTACATCACCTCATCTGCTTGAGCCTCAGCCTAGACTTTCCTCATAGTGGCAGTGTTGCAAAATGTGGAATGTATAAAATTTGCCTAAGAAAAAAGGATGTTCTTTGATGTTCCATCCTTGTATGCTTTCAAGCCTAATCAACAAGACACAGATTTAATCCATGAAACAGACAGGAGCTAACAAGCTCTAAGTTATGACCAGGTGTTAGAAAGACAAACTAGCTGTGGGCAGAATTGCCTTGTTAAGGTTTGGGGCTCAATATGCTTCGATGATCTCAGACTTTGGCGGGGATAACCAAGCTTGGGAAGAAGGATGTGCCACTGATAGTGGGCACACAGAATGTAAACTTCATGGGCCACAAGGACATTTGCCAGAACCCCCAAGATAAGGAAGACACTAATAAAGCCAACTCAGCAGTTGTGCTGAGATCAGCCCTGACTGGGTGAATGGTAATTCCAGTAGGGGAAGATTACAATCACCAATGCACAGACCACCAAATGAAAGAACAGCAAGACTGAGCATGGGACTAATTATCATGAGAAGTGAGAGAATCATTAACCAATAGAAGATAGGATACTAATTAATAAGAGAACCATGCGACTTGCAGCCAATGAACACTAATTCCTTTGTTTGCCCAAGTGTATGAATAGCAAAGAGTTTTGCTAGTTGGTGTACTCAATTTGTGGAATATCATCGAGCCCTCGAGCTTGGCCAACTCTGAAATAAATAAAAAACGTGTCTCTGGTGTGTAATTATTGCCTTGTTGCACACCAGGTAACAAATCCCTTTTTTGTGGACAATAGGAGTGTGAGAAACCAACTTCTCCAGCAGACAATGACTATACAGTCTTCAAAAGCTGAGCCTGTATCTTGTCTGAAACAACATCTACAAGTAAGCTTGGGGAGTGTGAACAAGATAATAAATTTACACCACACAGAACAGTCTTTACTCTGCAGCACTAAAAAGAAGGAGAGAGCAAAGAGAATCTCCAAAGCTGGTCCAGGTAAACAAAAGGAAAACGGAATAGAGACAATATATGGAATGGAGACATCAAATACTGCATTTATGCAATTTTTCTGTCTCAAGTCCTTATAATCTCAATTCTCAAAAAGGGGCCTAAATCCTGCAGAGCTCATTGGTGTCAGTGCCTGATGGCACCCACCAAACTCCACTAGGTCTCCCTCCAAACATCCTAGATGATACCAGATACTTCAGTATATACATACAATAAAACACTAAGGCAGTATTTTTCTGTCTTCTGCTACCTCCAAGGTTTAAAGCCTACACATGAAGCCCTTCCAGAATCTATGAACAAAGCCTAAAGGGAGAAGTTTGCATCATTTTCAGATGTTTCTCTTCTTAAAATGCAACAATGTCAAATTCCTGAACACAACGCATAGTTTCCTATTCTGTTTTCTAGTAATTGTATATACTTGCAATGTCAGGACTGGCAAAAATGCATGCCCAAAAGAAGGCTGCCTCAGGATTCATAGCGCAATCTGAGAATTTTTAAAATAATTACTTTTTTTAATTAATTGGTTAGTTGGTTAAAAAAAAAACTCTCAAGAAATAGATTTTTTTTGTGGAAATTAGCATTCTAAACTTAAGTCTACTATAAGTTGGCAGAGATATTCAAATGCAGTGCAACTGATTACAACAATTAGCCTTTTTTAAAAAGTATCTGACTTTCATTACATGCATTATGAGAAACATGCAGCAGAAAAGTTATACAAGTTACAGACAGCTTAGCTTCTAGAAAATCTGGCATGTTATGAACATATTAAAGCACCATCAGCATCAGATGATTAATAGACAGTCACTGTTATCACAGTACTCTATCAGAAATTGAACTATACCCAGATTTTGCTCTATAATCTGTTGAACATCTCCAGGTGTACTTCTAAACCACAGTGTTGATACAGCTACCTATGTGCTTGTTTATCCCTCTGAAAACCAGTTTATGAACTCAGGAGGAAATGCACATATTAAAGAATAAGGCAAGTTCTTCAAGTGATGCAAAGATACTTGTCATTAAACACAACACCATTGCATTGTGTGCTTCTATAGAGCCCCACAAAAGACTCTAAATACCTATAAAAAAATACCCCAATCTTCACTTAACATAGGTCATGTGCTCTTTATGTATGAGAGGACAGTTGATTAAAAAGACAAAATAGTGAATCTGAGCACTGATAAGAATTTCTGTTACTAAAAAAGATGCTTTTTCCCAGCTATGATCTCAATAGATTGGGACTGAGGAGCAGAGGTCTCTTAATATCAGTGTGAGAAGACTGGAGCTATTCCAGCATCCTTACAAATAACCTAACTCAAATTCTGTATGTGCAGTGCGAGACAGAGCACATTTGTTACAACTGGAAAGTTGCAAAGCTGAAAAAACACCTTTACAAGGAGGTATAAGACCAGTATCAAACTCCATAAAGTCACCACAAGGTTTAATTTAATTCAGTCTGAAATGTAAAAGAAAAAAAAAGAATATTTTTTTTTTTGAGTGGAGCATCTCCACATTTTTTTCATCACTTCAGTGACAGGAAAGTAGGATTTCACAAAGTTTGATGCCTTTATTCCAGCCACTAAGAGAGACTTGCTACTTAACAACAAGGTCTTTAGTCAGCAGTTACACCTGTTCCTGGGCAAAGGGAGCCATGTTCTGCTTCCTTTGACCTTTAAAACTGCATGTCCCATAATCAGAATAGGCTTCTCTCACACTCTTTCCAATGTTTAAAAGCATCACTTGGATGAAGTTTTACACTGTTTTTTCCCCTACCATTGAAGTAGTTGTAAAGGTAGAATAAATGACATTCAACTAGTAACAGTCTTTGGGTTGTTCTTAACTGAAGGTCAAATTAAATTTGGCAATTTGTCTACCTCTGTTTCTCATTTGGAGCATGACAGAACTGGGCAAAGGAACAACTGATTATCCAGTACAATGACTGGTTTTAATCAAAAGATATGAACATAAAGCTAACTTTGAAGTGTATTAACACCCAGGAGCCACATGGCAAAAACTGATACAGAAATGCCGTTGCAGGAATAGACACATGGACAACACCCACCATCAGCTGCACTAAAGATAATGAACCTAAAAAACTAATACGGCATTTCTGAATGTGCAAAGTGTTAAATCTTAGCATGAATCTGTGATAATTCATGGAGTATTAACACAGGTGAGAATTTTCTCTAAACATCTTTCAATTTGCAGAATTCACGAGCCGTAAAATAAGCTGCTCTCTCAAAACAACCTACTTAGGAGTCAAACAGTTAATCTCATGCTGCTAGAAATGTTGTGCATGAGTGATCTTTGCATCATCAGATCTGTTCAGGTTCTCAGACCCCAGGACATTACCAATGAGGTGGGAAAAGTTCTAGCCAGGTGGGGGTTGGTCTCTTCTCCCAGGCACTCAGCAATAGGACAAGAGGGCACGGGCTTGAGCTCTGCCAGGGGAAATTGAAGTTGAACATCAGAAAAGAAATCTTTCCAGAGACAGTAATCAGGCATTGGAATGGGCTGCCCAGAGAGGTGGTGGATTCCCCATCCCTGGAAGTTTTTAAGGTGACTGGATGTGGCACTGAGTACCATGATCTAGTAATCAAAGCGGGGTTGGATTAAGGGTTGGACTTGATGATCTCAGAGGTCTCCTCCAACCCAGCTGATTCTATGATAATTGCAGGTGGAGCAGAATCCCAGCACCACCCATCTGAATGTTTCCAAGTGCTCTAATAAAGACAGAAGAAGGAGGAACAAAAGAGGCAGAAAACCCTCTGGTCACATAAAAAGGATTGATTTTTCCTGCAACTAATGCATGAGGAAACCAGATACATTGCTCCGAAATAGCGAAGCATACCTCTGGATGTAGTTTCCATTCCAGCAGATCTAACTTCTGCCTCCAAGTCAATTGCCTGTAACATTTATTTTCACTTGATTACAAAAAGAAATCAATGGCATCTTCTACTTAAGACAGCACAGAGTGAACAAAGAAATAATCATACCCAATTTATGGGAACACACGTTTAAAGCCATACTGTCCGAGACTGTCCCCAGCTCACATCTGTGCTCTTATTTAGCCCAGAACCCTTGTACTCAAGTGAAGGGTCTGACACTGCCAGCACACACAGGAAGCCACAGTCACTGCTTTGCCTGTTGGAAAGCCTAACCACAGTGTGGCTTCACCTACAAGACAAACAAGTCTAGAATACTTCAGGATCATGAATGTTGTATAAAACAGATGACAACAGAGGGAGAAACAAGCAGTTATGCAGTAGCCTCATTTGCAGATTTGTATGGCCAAACTTCACAAATGCAGATTTGGGCAGGGCTCTCCCCACGTGGGTGCGCCCTTCCAGCCTGCACAGTGGATTTTTAGGTGAGGCACAGCGTGCGCAGAACTGGCCCCACCGTTTAAGTCTTGAGGTCCATCTGCCACGGCCGAGTGAGCTTGGACAGTGACAGGGAAGTCCTCGGGACTGTCACAGCACCTGGTACTGACCGGGGCTGACCCTGCTGAGCATCTGCGATGTGACGGGATGGGATGGCAGGGAGGCATTGAACTGCCAGGGGACGGTCCCCACTGAGACTGGAACTCAGGGCCTGGGGATTCAGAGTCCAGAGTGCTCTCCTTTGCACCACGGGAACGCTCCCATTGGCAAATTTTTTATTTTTTTTTTAATATTGCTAATCCCAGAAGATACAGAAGCAAACATGAATAATGCCCTTCAGAGATCTACTGTTCCATAATCCCAGCTTCTCTAATCTTTCTCAGAACCAGAAAAGTCAGCACTGCTTTCCAATAAGGTAAAATTAAAAGACCAAAAAACCCCATACTAACCAAAATATCCAACTGACACTTATAGATACCCATTTTGTAAAGGTCAGTTAACACTATGTCTACAACATTCCTTCCCTCTCAGTCTTATTAGATACACTAATATTTCATAAACTCTCAAAAACAGTCCACTGCTAAATTAAAGGATTGTGCTCTCACAGAAAAGCCTAAAAAAAATTAATAAAAAAATTTACATATAGAAGTATCAGTTGATCTAAAGACTCTCAGCATTTTGTTAAGAGCAACTAATTTTGATTTAAAAGATATCTGCGCTTTTTTCTTCTTGAATCTGTTGAGATAGTGAACTTCACAAAAGATACAATAATTTCTAGTATCATCACAACTAGCATAGTCATCTGTCACTCATTTAACTTATAGTCAAGTAAACCATGTAAACAAAGCCCGCAGAGCTGGGAGGTCTTTTATAACCCTAAATTATTTAGATAACATGAAACTCGTAAGTCAAAACAATAAAATTCTTGTATTTGCTATACAAGTAGAAGCTGTTCTTCATTTCCTCAAGTCACATACTGAGTTAGCCAATTTATTCTAAAAGCAATTGTCCTGGACCAGTTTCAGCATTCCTTCTGGCAAACACACTGTTATTTAAATAAATAATTTTTTTTAAGTTCTAACACTTGGCTTCAGTAAAAAAAACTAAAATTACAGAAATTGCAGCCTATGCCAGTTCTCAAATGCCACCAAAGAAGCTCCAGAAACGATGTATCTTTGGAAGCAGAATGTAAGAGCTGCCAGTCACTTCTGCTGGTAAATCCCTTCCTCTCTGACCACACAGATAAACCATCCCTTCTCCTGAACTGAGCATAAAGCAGCAGCCAGCACACACAAACAGAATCTTGCTTCACAACACAGAACTTGGCAGCAAAATACAGAGGAGAAAGACGTGGGTCAGAAAGCACCCATGCAAATCATAAGTTTGATTAAGGTACACAAGAGGCAAACAAGCCACTTCAGTAGGTATTTTCAAAATATATGGGAAAATTTAATGTTACAGAAAAATCTCTAGTGCAATTTGGTTAGCAGGTTCCACAGAATGTTCTGGTTATTTGTGCAAACACATCTGTAGGGTTATTAACCACAGCAATTTCTGAGGCTTGGGGGTTTTGCTGATTTTTTTTTCTTTTTAAACCACACATGATGTAAAAATACCCATGCTGAAAATAAATTTATGAAAGAAACTCCTACACTTCTACCAACAACATAACAAATTAGACTGGATGATCCAAAAACACACCAATACATTAAATTTCTATAGAATCACAGAATTGATTGGGTTGGAAAATACCTCCGAGATCATCAAGTCCAACCCTTGGGCCAACTCCAGTCCCTTTACTAGATCATGGCACTCAGTGCCACATCCAATCTCAGTTTAAATACCTCCAAGGATGATGAAGTAATTCACAGGAGAAGAACTTAGTTTCTGGTCTACCCCCTGCCCTACCTTGGTTTGCACCCTCTTAACTAGGTGGGGGTCAGGAAGGAATCTCTTCTCCCTCAAGCTTTTACTTCCTTTTTTGCAGCACTACTACTAGAAAACTCTTAACTACCTCACTTAGAAACACAAAACTCGTTATCCTCTTCATTTCTTTTAAAAAAACCCCACTGTACTTTGAGAGGTTTTGCTTCACAGCTTATTATGGGCTAATTTATATGATTCTTCCTCTGCAAAATCTTCATCTGTTTCCCTCAAACACAATGGTCTTCTACATCTACTCTCTCATCTTCCTCAAGCTCCTACCACCATCACCACACCACCTCTGTGCTTGCCACAGTAGCAAACAAAACATCAGCTGAGTGCTATTTGCTTTGAAAGGCAATGATGGGCTGTACAGCTCAGCTCTGTACTTCGTTTCAGGGACAGTCACAGAATAAAGGACAAAATAGCCATGGGAGAAACCATATGCCAGAGTCTGTGGGAAGCATTGAAAATTACTCATCACCACTTGCACTATCTCCCAGGCAGGAAGCAAGGCCTGGGTAGAGCTGCACCAGCAGCTTTCAGTAAGACAAAGTTATGAACTACTAATTATCTCTTCCTAGATAGGGGATTTCTCTACTAGAATGCCTTACAGGCAACTAGTTAGACAGGTCTGGTTTAGTTCTGCTGCTTCTCCTCACGCATATTGAGAGCACTCAGTGGTAGTATTTTCATACAGGTAAATCTAGTATTTAGGTTTCCTTAGCTTTTGAGAGATTACAGTGAGGCATAAATACCTTCACCTGTTTTATACCTTCAAGATAAGGTGTTTCACCAGGGAAAAAACTTATCAAAGTGGGAAGTAGATCACAGCCTTTCAGATACCATAACTGATAGAGATTTTGCTGCAGAGAGGTAATTGTTCAAGATCAAATACACTGCGTTCTGACTTTGGTCAATAATTGCGTGATTTAGCCTCTCACAGATTTGCCTTAGTAAATAGCAACTACCACTAAACACTGAAATACTTACATTCAAGACAATGTCAAATAAAGGAAATAAGATGTAAATACATAAACTATTATAGACTCTCAAATATCTTACAAGTATGAACTTGCAACAGAACATAATACTCCAGTTTCACATTCAATAGAGTATAATGGTTGCCACATCAATGACTTGTCTCTCTCCTGACAGCAAACGTAACTGCAGTACTCATGTACTCATTCCCCGGTGATTTTACCACCAACATTGTTCATTTCTACCATTTAGCCAACTCGAGTGCAAGTTTGCTCTCCTGACACACTCCTACCACACAACTTCAGTACTTTAAGTTTTACAGAGCAATCATGTGGGGAGAACAGCACACAAATTAACTGCTATACGAACACTGATTTAAGAGTTCACATGGATTACTTTTGTCTCTCTTACACTTAAAGTTTTCTACCACCACAGTGACCTGAGTGGTAAGTGTGACCAGATTCAATTTCTGAACAACATAACGACATTAGCAGAAACCCCAAATACAGCAAGCTGCCCCAGGAGAAATTCTGTTTTTCCAATGAAGCCATGCCTCACAGCAGGCTACATTTTCCTCTCTTAATCAATATATTCCCATTTCTCCTTCAAACAACTAAGATTCATCAAATAAAAAAAACTAAAACAAAAAAGGTTACACAGTCAGAACCACAAGCAGCATTCCTATGTTAGATTATACTTGCTTTGGCTGTGTAATTCATGCTTCTTTCTCTTCCCGTGCCCTGCTTTCCAAAGAACACTTTGGGTAGGAAGGAATTCTAAATACCTAGGTGCAACTCCCCTACCATGTGCAGGGACACTCTTCACTAGACCAAGATGCTCAAAGCCCCATCCAACCTGGCCTTGAACACTGCCAGAAGTGGGGCACTTGACTCCATTGTGGACTTGGAAGGTGTAAGTTAAGAATCTTACATTAATGACTCTGCACACATGCATCAGTCGAAGGAGGAAAACAGACTCTTCTCCTCAGTTACAAGATTACAGTACTGGAAAATAGGGTAGAGAAGAGGGAAAGAATATTTCATTTGTCTTCCCCTTCCTATGCCTGTATTCCACATTTCTGGACTGGAGTCACTGTTACTCAAATTCCAAAAGGGAATTCCATATTAGGAAGCTAAAGGGAAGCCCGTTTTATACCAACTCTATTGTTAATGTACCTGTAACTTTCAAACAAGAAAGTAATCTGCCAAGTTACAAATAGTGGCTTTCTTTTTCTAAAAAGAACAAGTATATTACTGCAGTAGCATATAAAGCTAGGGAGGTCCCATGGTGTAAAGGAGAGCACTCTGGACTCTGAATCCCAAGGACCTGAGTTCCAGTCTCAGTGGGACCGTCCCCTGGCAGTTCAATGCCTCCCTGCCATCCCATCCCGTCACATCTCGGATGCTCAGCAGGGTCAGCCCCGGTTAGTACCGGGTGCTGTGACAGTCCCGAGGACTTCACTGTCACTGTCCAAGCTCGCTCGGCCGTGGCAGATGGACCTCAGGACTTAACCGGTGGGGCCAGTTCTGTGCACGCTGTGCCTCACCTAAAAAATCCACTGTGCAGGATGGAAGGGCACACCCACGTGGGGAGAGCCCTGCCCAAATCTGCGTTTGAAGTCTGGTCATATATACATACATATAAAGCTATACACTTTGTTCAGCTGATACACTGCACAACACACAGCAGTGCCAAAGGACAGCATAGTAGAAGGGTCTGCCAGGACAGTGCCAGGCACTGAGCAGGTGGTGAGACTGGAAACTGCCCAGGGTACATATCCTGGCCCCTCTGCTGCCATTGTTCTGACAGTTGACCACCGTGTATTTCTGTCATTCCCACTGGCTTTTTGAAAGGTGTTTTGAAACATACAGATTAAAGTAAAATTACAAACACTTTTTTTTTCGTTCCAAGTAGTTATATAAGTAATATTTTTAACAAACTCTGTTGCCAAAACCCAGGTAGTGAGTCAAAGAATAATAAAATAACCACAGATTGAGAAAAAGCAGTCAGCTTAATTGTTTGTTTAAAGGTAAGCAGAGGCAGCAATAACTAGAAAGGTTTTATTCACACGAAGATTTCAGCTTTTTCTAGTGTTGCATCTGCTGTCGCTGCTACAGAACGAGGAACAGAGTGGCCTATTTTCAACTTGACTCATGCATCCCACTATTCCTTGCGCTCCTGATTAACCAACAGCGGTATCTCTTCAGCTTGCTGACTCATGCAAATATCTTCCTGCAGGTGAACTGACATCCTGGTGAAGGAACAGAAATACTTTGTTGTAATCTGGACTCAAAAACTGATCATTCTGAAAGAGTAAAAGGAAATCATTCAGGCATATACAACAAACAGAAAAATTTCCAAACCTCACTTCATCTTAAAAATTGCCTCTTTTATGAGGAGATACAGGAAGTGAAAACGACTGAGAACATTGTAGCTTAAACTATGATCAAAGAAGTGGCAAGGAACATAACGCAGAGAGGTAAGGCATGAAACGAAACCACACTTTCCTAGCCATGACTGGAAAAATTGCATTCTTTGTTCCACCAGACAGAGATGAATGCATCCAAAAATAAGAGTTAAAAACTTGACACTGACAACAGGATTACAATCATGAGGCTTGTATCACAATTTACACCCTCAAAGCCACTGGCCCAGTTTTAGTGTAAACTGAAATCACCCATCAGGCAGCTTATATAAATACCTATTTTCTATCCTTTCCAGACTACAAAGACATTAATGAAAGTTTCGTAAGTCCAAGTGCCTAATTTAGCTAAAAGCATAACCCAGGTAGTACCTCTGGACCTCATCAGACCACACAGACATCACTGAAGTAAACAGAAGCTACAGGTGCTCAACATCTTTAAAAACATGTTCATGCAGTGCATGGAAATGTCACACCAACATGGTTCAAATCTGACTGCCCATTTACAAAAAAAAAAAAACCAACAAAATCCCTTAACTTTCATAGAAATCAGTCAGCTCACTAGAACCATGCCCAAATGATATTCTACTCCAGGTTGAAAAAGCCAAATTAAGCTGTTGCTTTGTCAAAAAACTGCTTTTATGCCCAAGCCATTCATGGAAATCTAAGCAATGCGACCACTTTTTACAAGCATTTTATCGCACAGCTTGCCAAGCTCCATATAAACACATTTTACTATTTCATAAAATTTATATGCCAAGTTTTTGAAACATGAAGTGACAGGCTCTCAGTGGAATTTTTGCAGAGCTACAAGATTCTTATTGCCCTCAGGCACCCAAGACTGTAAACTGACTATATGAAACAAGTAGCCAGAATCTCTTCCTTTTACACAGGAATGCCTTGCAAATTGGAAATACTGAAACAGTCTCTACAACCAGCCACATAAGAATTCCTTTCCAGGAGGTTCCAAATGCCCCAGCGTTCAGCACACAATAAATATGCACCACTGCTAGTCTTCTGTTGCCAACAACAGAAAAAGTTTCTCTCTGTTATTAAAGACGTCTTACAGTTAAGAACTAATGCTAAATATCCTCCAACCCTGAGATATACTTTAGCTAGATATTTACATAAGAAAATCACATCATCTTAATGATTTTTGTTGTTTTCTAATCTTTTCTAATAACTTGTTCTCATCCTACTTTCACCCAAGGTCCTAAAGTTACACAAAAACAACTAAGAGTGAACTCACCAATGCCATAAAATTGAAAAACAAAAACAAACAACAACAAAAAAAGAATAAGCCAGTTTCCAAGCTTCATGATTAAAACCTCTTGAGTACAGATGAATGTGTCCCATATTATATTACATGTCAATCTATCTGACAGCACTGAAACTGTGCACTTCCATTTACCAGTTACCTTTCCTACCGCTCGAAGTCCCCTTTGATTACTCCCAGCTTCGACACATTACGTATCTTTTTATTGTGTTTACTTTTGCTTTATTCCCCATTTGCATTTGTAATACTATTATTGATGTAAAGGTTTTGAAGACATGTCCTCTCTGGTGCTTTGTAGCACCAAAGTAATTCCTGCAATGGCTTTCCACTGCAGATGATGGAAATGAAACAGGTAAGTTAGAAACAGACATTGAATTTCCTTTTTTTTTTTCCTTTCATAAAATGGTAAACCCAAAGCTCTGCTTTTTATGCTGTTCTTACAAGCAGTAATTTTAAGATTACTGTATCAAAGAACAGCAAAAAACAGTTAACTAGGATTTTTGTGGTTTTATTACAGCTTAATCTCATATATAGAGATAATAAATTATTAAAACTCACAAAAAAGAAAAAAAGGAGCCACAACCATTTAACCCAAAAACACTGGGAGAGTTCAGTGGCGGCTGTAATACCCAGAAAGGCTTGAATATTTCCTTTTCAAGTTAGCTGTGCTCTAGTATTCCTAAGGTTGCAGGGCAAACTAGTCAGAATGAAAGCTCATTTCCCAGTAGTTAATACTCCACTGGAATTAGTGTGCTACCTTCCAGTTATTAATCCCTTTGATACTACAACCTCTTAACTCTGAGCTTAAATTATCAGGACACATATGAATGTGATTTACTCCTACAGAAAAAATCCCTGAAATTCTCTACTAATCTAAAGGAGCAGCATTCCATTTACCACTTCCAAAATCTGATTTAAAAGTTGTCATTTTTCCACATTCAGTCCCTTCTTTTACAAAGTTTCAGTTGGCTATAATGGAAGGCTAATCCCTTTAGCTTTCTGATAGAAAGATATCACCTCTAATTTGCATTTATATTTAACCAAATTTTACAGCATGCTTAGACCCTTCTGCAAACGTAGTCCATGTTTGTGCACTACTCACAGACCCCAGTGAAAAAGCGCTTAATGGCTCTTCTGAAAGCAAAGGGTTGTATGTGGGACCAGGGCAGTCCAGTGGTGTGAAGGAGAGCACTCTGGACTCCAAATCCCAAGGACCTGAGTTCCAGTCTCAGTGGGGACCGTCCCCTGGCAGTTCAATGCCTCCCTGCCAACCCATCCCGTCACATCTCGGATGCTCAGCAGGGTCAGCCCCGGTTAGTACCGGGTGCTGTGACAGTCCCGAGGACTTCACTGTCACTGTCCAAGCTCGCTCGGCCGTGGCAGATGGACCTCAGCACTTAAACGGTGGGGCCCGTTCTGCGCACGCTGTGCCTCACCTAAAACATCCACTGTGCAGGCTGGAAGGGCACACCCCCGTGGGGAGAGCCCTGCCCAAATCTTCATTTAGGAGGTCTGGCCATGCATACATACAAACAGTATTTGGGACCACACCTGCATCAGAGCCTTGCTCAGCCCTCAGGACTGCTCTCCCCTTCAACAACTGCACACCAACCAAGCAATCCCAAATTATAATCCTAGCTCCCCATCACCTTCTCAATCACAGTACCATGAAAGGGGCATCCATGGAATACCTATCCTATGGTGGCAGCTGTCTTCCCCCGGGAAGGGAAGGAACACACGCTTAGCCAACACACGTGGGCTTAATGGCTAAATGACCTCTCTAGATTGAGCCACCAGCCAGTTGTTTTGGGGACAGGTGTATTGTGCTCTCTCACGGAAAACTGATGGAGACACACCCTTTCCACACACCTGTGCATAGGTACTGGCCAGGAGCTGCCAGTTCTGCCTGCGAGGAGTGTCCCGGACACACCGTCCAGCCAAACCTGCCCGGCACCGTGTTCAGCGGCGTTTCTTTATTCACAGACTATTCTGAGTTGGAAGGGTCCCACAAGGATCATTGAGTCCAACTCTTAAATCAATGGCCCATACAGGGGACTGACCCCATGACCTTGGCATTATTACAACCAAGATTTTAACCAACTGAGCTAATCTCAGGCGTTCCTGGGGTTGGGGCCAGACCGGCCATCAACACACGTCCCGGGAGCTTCCCGGGCCGCTCCGAAGGGAGCGCAGGTAGCCAGGTGCTCTCGCATCAGACGTGCTCGCTTCCCAATCCCCTGCCAAGTTCTCGGAGCAGAACGTCAAAGCACGAACGCGGTCACAACAAAAGACGAAAGCAGCGACCTGAAACACGGCGTGAAGAGCTAAAGGCGAGCTGCTGACACTGCAGCACCAGGGATGGAGGGGGAAGCCCGGACAGAGTGGAACGAGGCTTAGGTTGAACATTGGGAATAATTTCTTCACAGAAAGCGTGATTAGACACCATCCCTGGGGGTGTTTAGGGAAAGATTGGGCATGACACTGAGAGCCCCGCTCTAGGTGACACGGTGGTGTTCGGCCACAGGTCGTACTCGATGATCTCGGAGGTGTTTTCCAGCAGCACGGACTCTGCGGTCCGAGCAGTCGCGGGCCGGGCACCGGGGCCGCTCCCGGCGCGGGCGGGGGATGCCCGGGCGGGCTCGGCGCTCCGGCCCCCGCGCAGCCACAAACTTTCCGGGGAGGGAGGGGAAGGGAGGAGGGGGAAGGAGGCAAGGGAAGGACGGGAGGGAAGGGCGCCGGCACGGGGTGGGGGGAAGGAAGGGGGTTCTCGGCGCGGCCCTTACCCGTCCTTGCGGCGGGCCTTGTAGACGTGCCCGTAGGTGCCTCTGCCCACCTTGCATCCCTCGTACTCGAACAGGTCCTCCACCCGCTCGCGCTCGGCCGCCAGCTTCGACTTG